>JASTWF010001281.1:0-94637 GCA_030390025.1 Squalus acanthias | reverse complement strand
AATCCTCAATCTGTGTCCTGATAATCCTCAATCTGTGTCCCTGATAATCCTCAATCTGTGTCCCTGATAATCCTCAATCTGTGTCCTGATAATCCTCAATCTGTGTCCCTGATAATCCTCAATCTGTGTCCTGATAATCCTCAATCTGTGTCCCTGATAATCCTCAATCTGTGTCCCTGATAATCCTCAATCTGTGTCCTGATAATCCTCAATCTGTGTCCCTGATAATCCTCAATCTGTGTCCCTGATAATCCTCAATCTGTGTCCCTGATAATCCTCAATCTGTGTCCCTGATAATCCTCAATCTGTGTCCCTGATAATCCTCAATCTGTGTCCCTGATAATCCTCAATCTGTGTCCCTGATAATCCTCAATCTGTGTCCCTGATAATCCTCAATCTGTGTCCCTGATAATCCTCAATCTGTGTCCCTGATAATCCTCAATCTGTGTCCCTGATAATCCTCAATCTGTGTCCCTGATAATCCTCAATCTGTGTCCCTGATAATCCTCAATCTGTGTCCCTGATAATCCTCAATCTGTGTCCTGATAATCCTCAATCTGTGTCCCTGATAATCCTCAATCTGTGTCCCTGATAATCCTCAATCTGTGTCCCTGATAATCCTCAATCTGTGTCCCTGATAATCCTCAATCTGTGTCCCTGATAATCCTCAATCTGTGTCCCTGATAATCCTCAATCTGTGTCCCTGATAATCCTCAATCTGTGTCCCTGATAATCCTCAATCTGTGTCCCTGATAATCCTCAATCTGTGTCCCTGATAATCCTCAATCTGTGTCCCTGATAATCCTCAATCTGTGTCCCTGATAATCCTCAATCTGTGTCCCTGATAATCCTCAATCTGTGTCCCTGATAATCCTCAATCTGTGTCCCTGATAATCCTCAATCTGTGTCCTGATAATCCTCAATCTGTGTCCCTGATAATCCTCAATCTGTGTCCCTGATAATCCTCAATCTGTGTCCTGATAATCCTCAATCTGTGTCCCTGATAATCCTCAATCTGTGTCCCTGATAATCCTCAATCTGTGTCCCTGATAATCCTCAATCTGTGTCCTGATAATCCTCAATCTGTGTCCCTGATAATCCTCAATCTGTGTCCCTGATAATCCTCAATCTGTGTCCCTGATAATCCTCAATCTGTGTCCCTGATAATCCTCAATCTGTGTCCCTGATAATCCTCAATCTGTGTCCCTGATAATCCTCAATCTGTGTCCTGATAATCCTCAATCTGTGTCCCTGATAATCCTCAATCTGTGTCCTGATAATCCTCAATCTGTGTCCTGATAATCCTCAATCTGTGTCCCTGATAATCCTCAATCTGTGTCCTGATAATCCTCAATCTGTGTCCCTGATAATCCTCAATCTGTGTCCCTGATAATCCTCAATCTGTGTCCCTGATAATCCTCAATCTGTGTCCTGATAATCCTCAATCTGTGTCCCTGATAATCCTCAATCTGTGTCCCTGATAATCCTCAATCTGTGTCCCTGATAATCCTCAATCTGTGTCCCTGATAATCCTCAATCTGTGTCCCTGATAATCCTCAATCTGTGTCCTGATAATCCTCAATCTGTGTCCCTGATAATCCTCAATCTGTGTCCCTGATAATCCTCAATCTGTGTCCCTGATAATCCTCAATCTGTGTCCTGATAATCCTCAATCTGTGTCCCTGATAATCCTCAATCTGTGTCCTGATAATCCTCAATCTGTGTCCCTGATAATCCTCAATCTGTGTCCCTGATAATCCTCAATCTGTGTCCCTGATAATCCTCAATCTGTGTCCCTGATAATCCTCAATCTGTGTCCTGATAATCCTCAATCTGTGTCCCTGATAATCCTCAATCTGTGTCCTGATAATCCTCAATCTCTGTCCCTGATAATCCTCAATCTGTGTCCTGATAATCCTCAATCTGTGTCCTGATAATCCTCAATCTGTGTCCCTGATAATCCTCAATCTGTGTCCTGATAATCCTCAATCTGTGTCCCTGATAATCCTCAATCTGTGTCCCTGATAATCCTCAATCTGTGTCCCTGATAATCCTCAATCTGTGTCCTGATAATCCTCAATCTGTGTCCCTGATAATCCTCAATCTGTGTCCCTGATAATCCTCAATCTGTGTCCCTGATAATCCTCAATCTGTGTCCTGATAATCCTCAATCTGTGTCCCTGATAATCCTCAATCTGTGTCCCTGATAATCCTCAATCTGTGTCCCTGATAATCCTCAATCTGTGTCCCTGATAATCCTCAATCTGTGTCCCTGATAATCCTCAATCTGTGTCCCTGATAATCCTCAATCTGTGTCCCTGATAATCCTCAATCTGTGTCCCTGATAATCTTCAATCTGTGTCCTGATAATCCTCAATCTGTGTCCTGATAATCCTCAATCTGTGTCCTGATAATCCTCAATCTGTGTCCCTGATAATCCTCAATCTGTGTCCCTGATAATCCTCAATCTGTGTCCTGATAATCCTCAATCTGTGTCCCTGATAATCCTCAATCTGTGTCCCTGATAATCCTCAATCTGTGTCCCTGATAATCCTCAATCTGTGTCCCTGATAATCCTCAATCTGTGTCCTGATAATCCTCAATCTGTGTCCCTGATAATCCTCAATCTGTGTCCTGATAATCCTCAATCTGTGTCCTGATAATCCTCAATCTGTGTCCCTGATAATCCTCAATCTGTGTCCCTGATAATCCTCAATCTGTGTCCCTGATAATCCTCAATCTGTGTCCTGATAATCCTCAATCTGTGTCCCTGATAATCCTCAATCTGTGTCCCTGATAATCCTCAATCTGTGTCCCTGATAATCCTCAATCTGTGTCCCTGATAATCCTCAATCTGTGTCCCTGATAATCCTCAATCTGTGTCCTGATAATCCTCAATCTGTGTCCCTGATAATCCTCAATCTGTGTCCCTGATAATCCTCAATCTGTGTCCTGATAATCCTCAATCTGTGTCCCTGATAATCCTCAATCTGTGTCCTGATAATCCTCAATCTGTGTCCCTGATAATCCTCAATCTGTGTCCCTGATAATCCTCAATCTGTGTCCCTGATAATCCTCAATCTGTGTCCCTGATAATCCTCAATCTGTGTCCTGATAATCCTCAATCTGTGTCCCTGATAATCCTCAATCTGTGTCCCTGATAATCCTCAATCTGTGTCCTGATAATCCTCAATCTGTGTCCCTGATAATCCTCAATCTGTGTCCTGATAATCCTCAATCTGTGTCCCTGATAATCCTCAATCTGTGTCCTGATAATCCTCAATCTGTGTCCCTGATAATCCTCAATCTGTGTCCCTGATAATCCTCAATCTGTGTCCCTGATAATCCTCAATCTGTGTCCCTGATAATCCTCAATCTGTGTCCTGATAATCCTCAATCTGTGTCCCTGATAATCCTCAATCTGTGTCCCTGATAATCCTCAATCTGTGTCCCTGATAATCCTCAATCTGTGTCCCTGATAATCCTCAATCTGTGTCCCTGATAATCCTCAATCTGTGTCCCTGATAATCCTCAATCTGTGTCCCTGATAATCCTCAATCTGTGTCCTGATAATCCTCAATCTGTGTCCCTGATAATCCTCAATCTGTGTCCCTGATAATCCTCAATCTGTGTCCCTGATAATCCTCAATCTGTGTCCCTGATAATCCTCAATCTGTGTCCCTGATAATCCTCAATCTGTGTCCTGATAATCCTCAATCTGTGTCCCTGATAATCCTCAATCTGTGTCCCTGATAATCCTCAATCTGTGTCCCTGATAATCCTCAATCTGTGTCCCTGATAATCCTCAATCTGTGTCCCTGATAATCCTCAATCTGTGTCCCTGATAATCCTCAATCTGTGTCCCTGATAATCCTCAATCTGTGTCCTGATAATCCTCAATCTGTGTCCCTGATAATCCTCAATCTGTGTCCCTGATAATCCTCAATCTGTGTCCCTGATAATCCTCAATCTGTGTCCCTGATAATCCTCAATCTGTGTCCCTGATAATCCTCAATCTGTGTCCCTGATAATCCTCAATCTGTGTCCCTGATAATCCTCAATCTGTGTCCCTGATAATCCTCAATCTGTGTCCTGATAATCCTCAATCTGTGTCCCTGATAATCCTCAATCTGTGTCCCTGATAATCCTCAATCTGTGTCCCTGATAATCCTCAATCTGTGTCCTGATAATCCTCAATCTGTGTCCCTGATAATCCTCAATCTGTGTCCTGATAATCCTCAATCTGTGTCCCTGATAATCCTCAATCTGTGTCCCTGATAATCCTCAATCTGTGTCCCTGATAATCCTCAATCTGTGTCCCTGATAATCCTCAATCTGTGTCCCTGATAATCCTCAATCTGTGTCCCTGATAATCCTCAATCTGTGTCCCTGATAATCCTCAATCTGTGTCCCTGATAATCCTCAATCTGTGTCCTGATAATCCTCAATCTGTGTCCCTGATAATCCTCAATCTGTGTCCCTGATAATCCTCAATCTGTGTCCCTGATAATCCTCAATCTGTGTCCCTGATAATCCTCAATCTGTGTCCTGATAATCCTCAATCTGTGTCCCTGATAATCCTCAATCTGTGTCCCTGATAATCCTCAATCTGTGTCCCTGATAATCCTCAATCTGTGTCCCTGATAATCCTCAATCTGTGTCCCTGATAATCCTCAATCTGTGTCCCTGATAATCCTCAATCTGTGTCCCTGATAATCCTCAATCTGTGTCCCTGATAATCCTCAATCTGTGTCCTGATAATCCTCAATCTGTGTCCCTGATAATCCTCAATCTGTGTCCTGATAATCCTCAATCTGTGTCCCTGATAATCCTCAATCTGTGTCCTGATAATCCTCAATCTGTGTCCCTGATAATCCTCAATCTGTGTCCCTGATAATCCTCAATCTGTGTCCTGATAATCCTCAATCTGTGTCCTGATAATCCTCAATCTGTGTCCCTGATAATCCTCAATCTGTGTCCTGATAATCCTCAATCTGTGTCCCTGATAATCCTCAATCTGTGTCCCTGATAATCCTCAATCTGTGTCCCTGATAATCCTCAATCTGTGTCCTGATAATCCTCAATCTGTGTCCCTGATAATCCTCAATCTGTGTCCCTGATAATCCTCAATCTGTGTCCCTGATAATCCTCAATCTGTGTCCCTGATAATCCTCAATCTGTGTCCTGATAATCCTCAATCTGTGTCCCTGATAATCCTCAATCTGTGTCCCTGATAATCCTCAATCTGTGTCCCTGATAATCCTCAATCTGTGTCCCTGATAATCCTCAATCTGTGTCCCTGATAATCCTCAATCTGTGTCCCTGATAATCCTCAATCTGTGTCCCTGATAATCCTCAATCTGTGTCCCTGATAATCCTCAATCTGTGTCCCTGATAATCCTCAATCTGTGTCCCTGATAATCCTCAATCTGTGTCCCTGATAATCCTCAATCTGTGTCCTGATAATCCTCAATCTGTGTCCCTGATAATCCTCAATCTGTGTCCCTGATAATCCTCAATCTGTGTCCCTGATAATCCTCAATCTGTGTCCTGATAATCCTCAATCTGTGTCCTGATAATCCTCAATCTGTGTCCCTGATAATCCTCAATCTGTGTCCCTGATAATCCTCAATCTGTGTCCCTGATAATCCTCAATCTGTGTCCCTGATAATCCTCAATCTGTGTCCCTGATAATCCTCAATCTGTGTCCCTGATAATCCTCAATCTGTGTCCCTGATAATCCTCAATCTGTGTCCCTGATAATCCTCAATCTGTGTCCCTGATAATCCTCAATCTGTGTCCCTGATAATCCTCAATCTGTGTCCCTGATAATCCTCAATCTGTGTCCCTGATAATCCTCAATCTGTGTCCCTGATAATCCTCAATCTGTGTCCCTGATAATCCTCAATCTGTGTCCCTGATAATCCTCAATCTGTGTCCTGATAATCCTCAATCTGTGTCCCTGATAATCCTCAATCTGTGTCCCTGATAATCCTCAATCTGTGTCCCTGATAATCCTCAATCTGTGTCCCTGATAATCCTCAATCTGTGTCCTGATAATCCTCAATCTGTGTCCTGATAATCCTCAATCTGTGTCCCTGATAATCCTCAATCTGTGTCCTGATAATCCTCAATCTGTGTCCCTGATAATCCTCAATCTGTGTCCCTGATAATCCTCAATCTGTGTCCCTGATAATCCTCAATCTGTGTCCCTGATAATCCTCAATCTGTGTCCCTGATAATCCTCAATCTGTGTCCCTGATAATCCTCAATCTGTGTCCCTGATAATCCTCAATCTGTGTCCTGATAATCCTCAATCTGTGTCCCTGATAATCCTCAATCTGTGTCCCTGATAATCCTCAATCTGTGTCCCTGATAATCCTCAATCTGTGTCCCTGATAATCCTCAATCTGTGTCCCTGATAATCCTCAATCTGTGTCCCTGATAATCCTCAATCTGTGTCCCTGATAATCCTCAATCTGTGTCCCTGATAATCCTCAATCTGTGTCCCTGATAATCCTCAATCTGTGTCCCTGATAATCCTCAATCTGTGTCCCTGATAATCCTCAATCTGTGTCCCTGATAATCCTCAATCTGTGTCCCTGATAATCCTCAATCTGTGTCCCTGATAATCCTCAATCTGTGTCCCTGATAATCCTCAATCTGTGTCCCTGATAATCCTCAATCTGTGTCCCTGATAATCCTCAATCTGTGTCCCTGATAATCCTCAATCTGTGTCCCTGATAATCCTCAATCTGTGTCCCTGATAATCCTCAATCTGTGTCCTGATAATCCTCAATCTGTGTCCCTGATAATCCTCAATCTGTGTCCCTGATAATCCTCAATCTGTGTCCCTGATAATCCTCAATCTGTGTCCCTGATAATCCTCAATCTGTGTCCTGATAATCCTCAATCTGTGTCCCTGATAATCCTCAATCTGTGTCCCTGATAATCCTCAATCTGTGTCCCTGATAATCCTCAATCTGTGTCCCTGATAATCCTCAATCTGTGTCCCTGATAATCCTCAATCTGTGTCCCTGATAATCCTCAATCTGTGTCCTGATAATCCTCAATCTGTGTCCCTGATAATCCTCAATCTGTGTCCTGATAATCCTCAATCTGTGTCCTGATAATCCTCAATCTGTGTCCCTGATAATCCTCAATCTGTGTCCCTGATAATCCTCAATCTGTGTCCCTGATAATCCTCAATCTGTGTCCCTGATAATCCTCAATCTGTGTCCCTGATAATCCTCAATCTGTGTCCCTGATAATCCTCAATCTGTGTCCCTGATAATCCTCAATCTGTGTCCCTGATAATCCTCAATCTGTGTCCCTGATAATCCTCAATCTGTGTCCCTGATAATCCTCAATCTGTGTCCCTGATAATCCTCAATCTGTGTCCTGATAATCCTCAATCTGTGTCCCTGATAATCCTCAATCTGTGTCCCTGATAATCCTCAATCTGTGTCCTGATAATCCTCAATCTGTGTCCCTGATAATCCTCAATCTGTGTCCCTGATAATCCTCAATCTGTGTCCCTGATAATCCTCAATCTGTGTCCTGATAATCCTCAATCTGTGTCCCTGATAATCCTCAATCTGTGTCCCTGATAATCCTCAATCTGTGTCCCTGATAATCCTCAATCTGTGTCCCTGATAATCCTCAATCTGTGTCCCTGATAATCCTCAATCTGTGTCCCTGATAATCCTCAATCTGTGTCCTGATAATCCTCAATCTGTGTCCCTGATAATCCTCAATCTGTGTCCTGATAATCCTCAATCTGTGTCCCTGATAATCCTCAATCTGTGTCCTGATAATCCTCAATCTGTGTCCCTGATAATCCTCAATCTGTGTCCCTGATAATCCTCAATCTGTGTCCCTGATAATCCTCAATCTGTGTCCTGATAATCCTCAATCTGTGTCCCTGATAATCCTCAATCTGTGTCCTGATAATCCTCAATCTGTGTCCCTGATAATCCTCAATCTGTGTCCCTGATAATCCTCAATCTGTGTCCCTGATAATCCTCAATCTGTGTCCCTGATAATCCTCAATCTGTGTCCCTGATAATCCTCAATCTGTGTCCCTGATAATCCTCAATCTGTGTCCCTGATAATCCTCAATCTGTGTCCCTGATAATCCTCAATCTGTGTCCCTGATAATCCTCAATCTGTGTCCCTGATAATCCTCAATCTGTGTCCCTGATAATCCTCAATCTGTGTCCCTGATAATCCTCAATCTGTGTCCCTGATAATCCTCAATCTGTGTCCCTGATAATCCTCAATCTGTGTCCCTGATAATCCTCAATCTGTGTCCCTGATAATCCTCAATCTGTGTCCCTGATAATCCTCAATCTGTGTCCCTGATAATCCTCAATCTGTGTCCCTGATAATCCTCAATCTGTGTCCCTGATAATCCTCAATCTGTGTCCCTGATAATCCTCAATCTGTGTCCCTGATAATCCTCAATCTGTGTCCCTGATAATCCTCAATCTGTGTCCCTGATAATCCTCAATCTGTGTCCCTGATAATCCTCAATCTGTGTCCCTGATAATCCTCAATCTGTGTCCCTGATAATCCTCAATCTGTGTCCCTGATAATCCTCAATCTGTGTCCCTGATAATCCTCAATCTGTGTCCTGATAATCCTCAATCTGTGTCCTGATAATCCTCAATCTGTGTCCCTGATAATCCTCAATCTGTGTCCTGATAATCCTCAATCTGTGTCCCTGATAATCCTCAATCTGTGTCCCTGATAATCCTCAATCTGTGTCCCTGATAATCCTCAATCTGTGTCCCTGATAATCCTCAATCTGTGTCCCTGATAATCCTCAATCTGTGTCCCTGATAATCCTCAATCTGTGTCCCTGATAATCCTCAATCTGTGTCCCTGATAATCCTCAATCTGTGTCCCTGATAATCCTCAATCTGTGTCCCTGATAATCCTCAATCTGTGTCCCTGATAATCCTCAATCTGTGTCCCTGATAATCCTCAATCTGTGTCCTGATAATCCTCAATCTGTGTCCCTGATAATCCTCAATCTGTGTCCCTGATAATCCTCAATCTGTGTCCTGATAATCCTCAATCTGTGTCCCTGATAATCCTCAATCTGTGTCCTGATAATCCTCAATCTGTGTCCCTGATAATCCTCAATCTGTGTCCCTGATAATCCTCAATCTGTGTCCCTGATAATCCTCAATCTGTGTCCCTGATAATCCTCAATCTGTGTCCCTGATAATCCTCAATCTGTGTCCTGATAATCCTCAATCTGTGTCCCTGATAATCCTCAATCTGTGTCCCTGATAATCCTCAATCTGTGTCCCTGATAATCCTCAATCTGTGTCCTGATAATCCTCAATCTGTGTCCCTGATAATCCTCAATCTGTGTCCCTGATAATCCTCAATCTGTGTCCCTGATAATCCTCAATCTGTGTCCCTGATAATCCTCAATCTGTGTCCCTGATAATCCTCAATCTGTGTCCCTGATAATCCTCAATCTGTGTCCCTGATAATCCTCAATCTGTGTCCCTGATAATCCTCAATCTGTGTCCCTGATAATCCTCAATCTGTGTCCCTGATAATCCTCAATCTGTGTCCCTGATAATCCTCAATCTGTGTCCTGATAATCCTCAATCTGTGTCCTGATAATCCTCAATCTGTGTCCCTGATAATCCTCAATCTGTGTCCCTGATAATCCTCAATCTGTGTCCCTGATAATCCTCAATCTGTGTCCCTGATAATCCTCAATCTGTGTCCCTGATAATCCTCAATCTGTGTCCCTGATAATCCTCAATCTGTGTCCCTGATAATCCTCAATCTGTGTCCCTGATAATCCTCAATCTGTGTCCCTGATAATCCTCAATCTGTGTCCCTGATAATCCTCAATCTGTGTCCCTGATAATCCTCAATCTGTGTCCCTGATAATCCTCAATCTGTGTCCTGATAATCCTCAATCTGTGTCCCTGATAATCCTCAATCTGTGTCCCTGATAATCCTCAATCTGTGTCCCTGATAATCCTCAATCTGTGTCCCTGATAATCCTCAATCTGTGTCCCTGATAATCCTCAATCTGTGTCCTGATAATCCTCAATCTGTGTCCCTGATAATCCTCAATCTGTGTCCCTGATAATCCTCAATCTGTGTCCTGATAATCCTCAATCTGTGTCCCTGATAATCCTCAATCTGTGTCCTGATAATCCTCAATCTGTGTCCCTGATAATCCTCAATCTGTGTCCCTGATAATCCTCAATCTGTGTCCTGATAATCCTCAATCTGTGTCCCTGATAATCCTCAATCTGTGTCCCTGATAATCCTCAATCTGTGTCCTGATAATCCTCAATCTGTGTCCCTGATAATCCTCAATCTGTGTCCCTGATAATCCTCAATCTGTGTCCCTGATAATCCTCAATCTGTGTCCTGATAATCCTCAATCTGTGTCCCTGATAATCCTCAATCTGTGTCCCTGATAATCCTCAATCTGTGTCCCTGATAATCCTCAATCTGTGTCCCTGATAATCCTCAATCTGTGTCCCTGATAATCCTCAATCTGTGTCCCTGATAATCCTCAATCTGTGTCCTGATAATCCTCAATCTGTGTCCCTGATAATCCTCAATCTGTGTCCTGATAATCCTCAATCTGTGTCCTGATAATCCTCAATCTGTGTCCCTGATAATCCTCAATCTGTGTCCCTGATAATCCTCAATCTGTGTCCTGATAATCCTCAATCTGTGTCCCTGATAATCCTCAATCTGTGTCCTGATAATCCTCAATCTGTGTCCCTGATAATCCTCAATCTGTGTCCTGATAATCCTCAATCTGTGTCCCTGATAATCCTCAATCTGTGTCCCTGATAATCCTCAATCTGTGTCCCTGATAATCCTCAATCTGTGTCCCTGATAATCCTCAATCTGTGTCCTGATAATCCTCAATCTGTGTCCTGATAATCCTCAATCTGTGTCCTGATAATCCTCAATCTGTGTCCCTGATAATCCTCAATCTGTGTCCTGATAATCCTCAATCTGTGTCCCTGATAATCCTCAATCTGTGTCCCTGATAATCCTCAATCTGTGTCCCTGATAATCCTCAATCTGTGTCCCTGATAATCCTCAATCTGTGTCCCTGATAATCCTCAATCTGTGTCCCTGATAATCCTCAATCTGTGTCCCTGATAATCCTCAATCTGTGTCCCTGATAATCCTCAATCTGTGTCCCTGATAATCCTCAATCTGTGTCCCTGATAATCCTCAATCTGTGTCCCTGATAATCCTCAATCTGTGTCCCTGATAATCCTCAATCTGTGTCCTGATAATCCTCAATCTGTGTCCCTGATAATCCTCAATCTGTGTCCCTGATAATCCTCAATCTGTGTCCCTGATAATCCTCAATCTGTGTCCCTGATAATCCTCAATCTGTGTCCCTGATAATCCTCAATCTGTGTCCCTGATAATCCTCAATCTGTGTCCCTGATAATCCTCAATCTGTGTCCTGATAATCCTCAATCTGTGTCCCTGATAATCCTCAATCTGTGTCCTGATAATCCTCAATCTGTGTCCCTGATAATCCTCAATCTGTGTCCCTGATAATCCTCAATCTGTGTCCCTGATAATCCTCAATCTGTGTCCTGATAATCCTCAATCTGTGTCCCTGATAATCCTCAATCTGTGTCCTGATAATCCTCAATCTGTGTCCCTGATAATCCTCAATCTGTGTCCCTGATAATCCTCAATCTGTGTCCTGATAATCCTCAATCTGTGTCCCTGATAATCCTCAATCTGTGTCCCTGATAATCCTCAATCTGTGTCCCTGATAATCCTCAATCTGTGTCCTGATAATCCTCAATCTGTGTCCCTGATAATCCTCAATCTGTGTCCCTGATAATCCTCAATCTGTGTCCCTGATAATCCTCAATCTGTGTCCCTGATAATCCTCAATCTGTGTCCCTGATAATCCTCAATCTGTGTCCCTGATAATCCTCAATCTGTGTCCCTGATAATCCTCAATCTGTGTCCCTGATAATCCTCAATCTGTGTCCCTGATAATCCTCAATCTGTGTCCCTGATAATCCTCAATCTGTGTCCTGATAATCCTCAATCTGTGTCCCTGATAATCCTCAATCTGTGTCCTGATAATCCTCAATCTGTGTCCCTGATAATCCTCAATCTGTGTCCCTGATAATCCTCAATCTGTGTCCTGATAATCCTCAATCTGTGTCCCTGATAATCCTCAATCTGTGTCCCTGATAATCCTCAATCTGTGTCCTGATAATCCTCAATCTGTGTCCCTGATAATCCTCAATCTGTGTCCCTGATAATCCTCAATCTGTGTCCTGATAATCCTCAATCTGTGTCCTGATAATCCTCAATCTGTGTCCTGATAATCCTCAATCTGTGTCCTGATAATCCTCAATCTGTGTCCCTGATAATCCTCAATCTGTGTCCCTGATAATCCTCAATCTGTGTCCTGATAATCCTCAATCTGTGTCCCTGATAATCCTCAATCTGTGTCCCTGATAATCCTCAATCTGTGTCCCTGATAATCCTCAATCTGTGTCCCTGATAATCCTCAATCTGTGTCCCTGATAATCCTCAATCTGTGTCCTGATAATCCTCAATCTGTGTCCTGATAATCCTCAATCTGTGTCCCTGATAATCCTCAATCTGTGTCCTGATAATCCTCAATCTGTGTCCCTGATAATCCTCAATCTGTGTCCCTGATAATCCTCAATCTGTGTCCTGATAATCCTCAATCTGTGTCCTGATAATCCTCAATCTGTGTCCCTGATAATCCTCAATCTGTGTCCTGATAATCCTCAATCTGTGTCCCTGATAATCCTCAATCTGTGTCCCTGATAATCCTCAATCTGTGTCCTGATAATCCTCAATCTGTGTCCCTGATAATCCTCAATCTGTGTCCTGATAATCCTCAATCTGTGTCCCTGATAATCCTCAATCTGTGTCCCTGATAATCCTCAATCTGTGTCCTGATAATCCTCAATCTGTGTCCCTGATAATCCTCAATCTGTGTCCTGATAATCCTCAATCTGTGTCCTGATAATCCTCAATCTGTGTCCCTGATAATCCTCAATCTGTGTCCCTGATAATCCTCAATCTGTGTCCTGATAATCCTCAATCTGTGTCCCTGATAATCCTCAATCTGTGTCCTGATAATCCTCAATCTGTGTCCTGATAATCCTCAATCTGTGTCCCTGATAATCCTCAATCTGTGTCCTGATAATCCTCAATCTGTGTCCCTGATAATCCTCAATCTGTGTCCTGATAATCCTCAATCTGTGTCCTGATAATCCTCAATCTGTGTCCCTGATAATCCTCAATCTGTGTCCTGATAATCCTCAATCTGTGTCCCTGATAATCCTCAATCTGTGTCCTGATAATCCTCAATCTGTGTCCCTGATAATCCTCAATCTGTGTCCTGATAATCCTCAATCTGTGTCCCTGATAATCCTCAATCTGTGTCCCTGATAATCCTCAATCTGTGTCCTGATAATCCTCAATCTGTGTCCCTGATAATCCTCAATCTGTGTCCCTGATAATCCTCAATCTGTGTCCCTGATAATCCTCAATCTGTGTCCTGATAATCCTCAATCTGTGTCCTGATAATCCTCAATCTGTGTCCTGATAATCCTCAATCTGTGTCCTGATAATCCTCAATCTGTGTCCCTGATAATCCTCAATCTGTGTCCTGATAATCCTCAATCTGTGTCCCTGATAATCCTCAATCTGTGTCCTGATAATCCTCAATCTGTGTCCCTGATAATCCTCAATCTGTGTCCTGATAATCCTCAATCTGTGTCCTGATAATCCTCAATCTGTGTCCTGATAATCCTCAATCTGTGTCCCTGATAATCCTCAATCTGTGTCCCTGATAATCCTCAATCTGTGTCCCTGATAATCCTCAATCTGTGTCCCTGATAATCCTCAATCTGTGTCCCTGATAATCCTCAATCTGTGTCCCTGATAATCCTCAATCTGTGTCCTGATAATCCTCAATCTGTGTCCTGATAATCCTCAATCTGTGTCCCTGATAATCCTCAATCTGTGTCCCTGATAATCCTCAATCTGTGTCCCTGATAATCCTCAATCTGTGTCCTGATAATCCTCAATCTGTGTCCCTGATAATCCTCAATCTGTGTCCTGATAATCCTCAATCTGTGTCCCTGATAATCCTCAATCTGTGTCCTGATAATCCTCAATCTGTGTCCTGATAATCCTCAATCTGTGTCCCTGATAATCCTCAATCTGTGTCCTGATAATCCTCAATCTGTGTCCTGATAATCCTCAATCTGTGTCCCTGATAATCCTCAATCTGTGTCCCTGATAATCCTCAATCTGTGTCCTGATAATCCTCAATCTGTGTCCTGATAATCCTCAATCTGTGTCCCTGATAATCCTCAATCTGTGTCCTGATAATCCTCAATCTGTGTCCCTGATAATCCTCAATCTGTGTCCTGATAATCCTCAATCTGTGTCCTGATAATCCTCAATCTGTGTCCCTGATAATCCTCAATCTGTGTCCTGATAATCCTCAATCTGTGTCCCTGATAATCCTCAATCTGTGTCCCTGATAATCCTCAATCTGTGTCCCTGATAATCCTCAATCTGTGTCCTGATAATCCTCAATCTGTGTCCTGATAATCCTCAATCTGTGTCCTGATAATCCTCAATCTGTGTCCCTGATAATCCTCAATCTGTGTCCCTGATAATCCTCAATCTGTGTCCCTGATAATCCTCAATCTGTGTCCTGATAATCCTCAATCTGTGTCCCTGATAATCCTCAATCTGTGTCCTGATAATCCTCAATCTGTGTCCCTGATAATCCTCAATCTGTGTCCTGATAATCCTCAATCTGTGTCCCTGATAATCCTCAATCTGTGTCCTGATAATCCTCAATCTGTGTCCCTGATAATCCTCAATCTGTGTCCTGATAATCCTCAATCTGTGTCCTGATAATCCTCAATCTGTGTCCTGATAATCCTCAATCTGTGTCCTGATAATCCTCAATCTGTGTCCCTGATAATCCTCAATCTGTGTCCTGATAATCCTCAATCTGTGTCCTGATAATCCTCAATCTGTGTCCCTGATAATCCTCAATCTGTGTCCTGATAATCCTCAATCTGTGTCCCTGATAATCCTCAATCTGTGTCCCTGATAATCCTCAATCTGTGTCCTGATAATCCTCAATCTGTGTCCTGATAATCCTCAATCTGTGTCCCTGATAATCCTCAATCTGTGTCCCTGATAATCCTCAATCTGTGTCCCTGATAATCCTCAATCTGTGTCCTGATAATCCTCAATCTGTGTCCCTGATAATCCTCAATCTGTGTCCTGATAATCCTCAATCTGTGTCCCTGATAATCCTCAATCTGTGTCCCTGATAATCCTCAATCTGTGTCCTGATAATCCTCAATCTGTGTCCCTGATAATCCTCAATCTGTGTCCCTGATAATCCTCAATCTGTGTCCTGATAATCCTCAATCTGTGTCCCTGATAATCCTCAATCTGTGTCCTGATAATCCTCAATCTGTGTCCCTGATAATCCTCAATCTGTGTCCCTGATAATCCTCAATCTGTGTCCCTGATAATCCTCAATCTGTGTCCCTGATAATCCTCAATCTGTGTCCCTGATAATCCTCAATCTGTGTCCTGATAATCCTCAATCTGTGTCCCTGATAATCCTCAATCTGTGTCCCTGATAATCCTCAATCTGTGTCCTGATAATCCTCAATCTGTGTCCCTGATAATCCTCAATCTGTGTCCTGATAATCCTCAATCTGTGTCCCTGATAATCCTCAATCTGTGTCCTGATAATCCTCAATCTGTGTCCCTGATAATCCTCAATCTGTGTCCCTGATAATCCTCAATCTGTGTCCCTGATAATCCTCAATCTGTGTCCCTGATAATCCTCAATCTGTGTCCTGATAATCCTCAATCTGTGTCCCTGATAATCCTCAATCTGTGTCCTGATAATCCTCAATCTGTGTCCTGATAATCCTCAATCTGTGTCCCTGATAATCCTCAATCTGTGTCCTGATAATCCTCAATCTGTGTCCTGATAATCCTCAATCTGTGTCCTGATAATCCTCAATCTGTGTCCCTGATAATCCTCAATCTGTGTCCCTGATAATCCTCAATCTGTGTCCCTGATAATCCTCAATCTGTGTCCTGATAATCCTCAATCTGTGTCCCTGATAATCCTCAATCTGTGTCCCTGATAATCCTCAATCTGTGTCCCTGATAATCCTCAATCTGTGTCCCTGATAATCCTCAATCTGTGTCCCTGATAATCCTCAATCTGTGTCCCTGATAATCCTCAATCTGTGTCCTGATAATCCTCAATCTGTGTCCCTGATAATCCTCAATCTGTGTCCCTGATAATCCTCAATCTGTGTCCCTGATAATCCTCAATCTGTGTCCTGATAATCCTCAATCTGTGTCCCTGATAATCCTCAATCTGTGTCCCTGATAATCCTCAATCTGTGTCCCTGATAATCCTCAATCTGTGTCCCTGATAATCCTCAATCTGTGTCCCTGATAATCCTCAATCTGTGTCCCTGATAATCCTCAATCTGTGTCCCTGATAATCCTCAATCTGTGTCCCTGATAATCCTCAATCTGTGTCCCTGATAATCCTCAATCTGTGTCCCTGATAATCCTCAATCTGTGTCCCTGATAATCCTCAATCTGTGTCCCTGATAATCCTCAATCTGTGTCCCTGATAATCCTCAATCTGTGTCCTGATAATCCTCAATCTGTGTCCCTGATAATCCTCAATCTGTGTCCCTGATAATCCTCAATCTGTGTCCCTGATAATCCTCAATCTGTGTCCTGATAATCCTCAATCTGTGTCCCTGATAATCCTCAATCTGTGTCCCTGATAATCCTCAATCTGTGTCCCTGATAATCCTCAATCTGTGTCCTGATAATCCTCAATCTGTGTCCCTGATAATCCTCAATCTGTGTCCCTGATAATCCTCAATCTGTGTCCTGATAATCCTCAATCTGTGTCCCTGATAATCCTCAATCTGTGTCCCTGATAATCCTCAATCTGTGTCCTGATAATCCTCAATCTGTGTCCCTGATAATCCTCAATCTGTGTCCCTGATAATCCTCAATCTGTGTCCCTGATAATCCTCAATCTGTGTCCCTGATAATCCTCAATCTGTGTCCTGATAATCCTCAATCTGTGTCCTGATAATCCTCAATCTGTGTCCCTGATAATCCTCAATCTGTGTCCCTGATAATCCTCAATCTGTGTCCTGATAATCCTCAATCTGTGTCCCTGATAATCCTCAATCTGTGTCCCTGATAATCCTCAATCTGTGTCCCTGATAATCCTCAATCTGTGTCCTGATAATCCTCAATCTGTGTCCCTGATAATCCTCAATCTGTGTCCCTGATAATCCTCAATCTGTGTCCTGATAATCCTCAATCTGTGTCCTGATAATCCTCAATCTGTGTCCCTGATAATCCTCAATCTGTGTCCTGATAATCCTCAATCTGTGTCCCTGATAATCCTCAATCTGTGTCCCTGATAATCCTCAATCTGTGTCCCTGATAATCCTCAATCTGTGTCCTGATAATCCTCAATCTGTGTCCCTGATAATCCTCAATCTGTGTCCCTGATAATCCTCAATCTGTGTCCCTGATAATCCTCAATCTGTGTCCTGATAATCCTCAATCTGTGTCCCTGATAATCCTCAATCTGTGTCCCTGATAATCCTCAATCTGTGTCCCTGATAATCCTCAATCTGTGTCCCTGATAATCCTCAATCTGTGTCCTGATAATCCTCAATCTGTGTCCCTGATAATCCTCAATCTGTGTCCCTGATAATCCTCAATCTGTGTCCTGATAATCCTCAATCTGTGTCCCTGATAATCCTCAATCTGTGTCCTGATAATCCTCAATCTGTGTCCTGATAATCCTCAATCTGTGTCCCTGATAATCCTCAATCTGTGTCCTGATAATCCTCAATCTGTGTCCCTGATAATCCTCAATCTGTGTCCTGATAATCCTCAATCTGTGTCCTGATAATCCTCAATCTGTGTCCCTGATAATCCTCAATCTGTGTCCTGATAATCCTCAATCTGTGTCCCTGATAATCCTCAATCTGTGTCCTGATAATCCTCAATCTGTGTCCCTGATAATCCTCAATCTGTGTCCTGATAATCCTCAATCTGTGTCCTGATAATCCTCAATCTGTGTCCCTGATAATCCTCAATCTGTGTCCCTGATAATCCTCAATCTGTGTCCTGATAATCCTCAATCTGTGTCCCTGATAATCCTCAATCTGTGTCCTGATAATCCTCAATCTGTGTCCCTGATAATCCTCAATCTGTGTCCCTGATAATCCTCAATCTGTGTCCTGATAATCCTCAATCTGTGTCCCTGATAATCCTCAATCTGTGTCCTGATAATCCTCAATCTGTGTCCCTGATAATCCTCAATCTGTGTCCCTGATAATCCTCAATCTGTGTCCCTGATAATCCTCAATCTGTGTCCCTGATAATCCTCAATCTGTGTCCTGATAATCCTCAATCTGTGTCCCTGATAATCCTCAATCTGTGTCCCTGATAATCCTCAATCTGTGTCCCTGATAATCCTCAATCTGTGTCCTGATAATCCTCAATCTGTGTCCTGATAATCCTCAATCTGTGTCCCTGATAATCCTCAATCTGTGTCCCTGATAATCCTCAATCTGTGTCCCTGATAATCCTCAATCTGTGTCCCTGATAATCCTCAATCTGTGTCCTGATAATCCTCAATCTGTGTCCCTGATAATCCTCAATCTGTGTCCTGATAATCCTCAATCTGTGTCCCTGATAATCCTCAATCTGTGTCCCTGATAATCCTCAATCTGTGTCCTGATAATCCTCAATCTGTGTCCCTGATAATCCTCAATCTGTGTCCCTGATAATCCTCAATCTGTGTCCCTGATAATCCTCAATCTGTGTCCTGATAATCCTCAATCTGTGTCCCTGATAATCCTCAATCTGTGTCCTGATAATCCTCAATCTGTGTCCCTGATAATCCTCAATCTGTGTCCCTGATAATCCTCAATCTGTGTCCCTGATAATCCTCAATCTGTGTCCCTGATAATCCTCAATCTGTGTCCCTGATAATCCTCAATCTGTGTCCCTGATAATCCTCAATCTGTGTCCTGATAATCCTCAATCTGTGTCCTGATAATCCTCAATCTGTGTCCCTGATAATCCTCAATCTGTGTCCCTGATAATCCTCAATCTGTGTCCCTGATAATCCTCAATCTGTGTCCCTGATAATCCTCAATCTGTGTCCCTGATAATCCTCAATCTGTGTCCCTGATAATCCTCAATCTGTGTCCCTGATAATCCTCAATCTGTGTCCCTGATAATCCTCAATCTGTGTCCCTGATAATCCTCAATCTGTGTCCCTGATAATCCTCAATCTGTGTCCCTGATAATCCTCAATCTGTGTCCTGATAATCCTCAATCTGTGTCCTGATAATCCTCAATCTGTGTCCCTGATAATCCTCAATCTGTGTCCCTGATAATCCTCAATCTGTGTCCCTGATAATCCTCAATCTGTGTCCTGATAATCCTCAATCTGTGTCCCTGATAATCCTCAATCTGTGTCCCTGATAATCCTCAATCTGTGTCCCTGATAATCCTCAATCTGTGTCCCTGATAATCCTCAATCTGTGTCCCTGATAATCCTCAATCTGTGTCCTGATAATCCTCAATCTGTGTCCCTGATAATCCTCAATCTGTGTCCCTGATAATCCTCAATCTGTGTCCCTGATAATCCTCAATCTGTGTCCCTGATAATCCTCAATCTGTGTCCCTGATAATCCTCAATCTGTGTCCCTGATAATCCTCAATCTGTGTCCTGATAATCCTCAATCTGTGTCCCTGATAATCCTCAATCTGTGTCCCTGATAATCCTCAATCTGTGTCCCTGATAATCCTCAATCTGTGTCCCTGATAATCCTCAATCTGTGTCCCTGATAATCCTCAATCTGTGTCCTGATAATCCTCAATCTGTGTCCCTGATAATCCTCAATCTGTGTCCCTGATAATCCTCAATCTGTGTCCCTGATAATCCTCAATCTGTGTCCTGATAATCCTCAATCTGTGTCCCTGATAATCCTCAATCTGTGTCCTGATAATCCTCAATCTGTGTCCCTGATAATCCTCAATCTGTGTCCTGATAATCCTCAATCTGTGTCCCTGATAATCCTCAATCTGTGTCCTGATAATCCTCAATCTGTGTCCCTGATAATCCTCAATCTGTGTCCCTGATAATCCTCAATCTGTGTCCTGATAATCCTCAATCTGTGTCCCTGATAATCCTCAATCTGTGTCCCTGATAATCCTCAATCTGTGTCCCTGATAATCCTCAATCTGTGTCCTGATAATCCTCAATCTGTGTCCTGATAATCCTCAATCTGTGTCCCTGATAATCCTCAATCTGTGTCCCTGATAATCCTCAATCTGTGTCCCTGATAATCCTCAATCTGTGTCCCTGATAATCCTCAATCTGTGTCCTGATAATCCTCAATCTGTGTCCCTGATAATCCTCAATCTGTGTCCTGATAATCCTCAATCTGTGTCCCTGATAATCCTCAATCTGTGTCCCTGATAATCCTCAATCTGTGTCCCTGATAATCCTCAATCTGTGTCCCTGATAATCCTCAATCTGTGTCCTGATAATCCTCAATCTGTGTCCCTGATAATCCTCAATCTGTGTCCCTGATAATCCTCAATCTGTGTCCCTGATAATCCTCAATCTGTGTCCCTGATAATCCTCAATCTGTGTCCCTGATAATCCTCAATCTGTGTCCCTGATAATCCTCAATCTGTGTCCCTGATAATCCTCAATCTGTGTCCCTGATAATCCTCAATCTGTGTCCCTGATAATCCTCAATCTGTGTCCCTGATAATCCTCAATCTGTGTCCCTGATAATCCTCAATCTGTGTCCTGATAATCCTCAATCTGTGTCCCTGATAATCCTCAATCTGTGTCCTGATAATCCTCAATCTGTGTCCCTGATAATCCTCAATCTGTGTCCTGATAATCTCAATCTGTGTCCCTGATAATCCTCAATCTGTGTCCCTGATAATCCTCAATCTGTGTCCTGATAATCCTCAATCTGTGTCCTGATAATCCTCAATCTGTGTCCTGATAATCCTCAATCTGTGTCCCTGATAATCCTCAATCTGTGTCCTGATAATCCTCAATCTGTGTCCTGATAATCCTCAATCTGTGTCCTGATAATCCTCAATCTGTGTCCCTGATAATCCTCAATCTGTGTCCTGATAATCCTCAATCTGTGTCCCTGATAATCCTCAATCTGTGTCCTGATAATCCTCAATCTGTGTCCCTGATAATCCTCAATCTGTGTCCTGATAATCCTCAATCTGTGTCCTGATAATCCTCAATCTGTGTCCTGATAATCCTCAATCTGTGTCCTGATAATCCTCAATCTGTGTCCTGATAATCCTCAATCTGTGTCCCTGATAATCCTCAATCTGTGTCCTGATAATCCTCAATCTGTGTCCTGATAATCCTCAATCTGTGTCCTGATAATCCTCAATCTGTGTCCCTGATAATCCTCAATCTGTGTCCCTGATAATCCTCAATCTGTGTCCCTGATAATCCTCAATCTGTGTCCCTGATAATCCTCAATCTGTGTCCCTGATAATCCTCAATCTGTGTCCTGATAATCCTCAATCTGTGTCCCTGATAATCCTCAATCTGTGTCCCTGATAATCCTCAATCTGTGTCCTGATAATCCTCAATCTGTGTCCCTGATAATCCTCAATCTGTGTCCTGATAATCCTCAATCTCTGTCCCTGATAATCCTCAATCTGTGTCCTGATAATCCTCAATCTGTGTCCTGATAATCCTCAATCTGTGTCCTGATAATCCTCAATCTGTGTCCCTGATAATCCTCAATCTGTGTCCCTGATAATCCTCAATCTGTGTCCCTGATAATCCTCAATCTGTGTCCCTGATAATCCTCAATCTGTGTCCCTGATAATCCTCAATCTGTGTCCTGATAATCCTCAATCTGTGTCCCTGATAATCCTCAATCTGTGTCCCTGATAATCCTCAATCTGTGTCCCTGATAATCCTCAATCTGTGTCCCTGATAATCCTCAATCTGTGTCCCTGATAATCCTCAATCTGTGTCCTGATAATCCTCAATCTGTGCCCCTGATAATCCTCAATCTGTGTCCCTGATAATCCTCAATCTGTGTCCCTGATAATCTTCAATCTGTGTCCTGATAATCCTCAATCTGTGTCCTGATAATCCTCAATCTGTGTCCTGATAATCCTCAATCTGTGTCCCTGATAATCCTCAATCTGTGTCCTGATAATCCTCAATCTGTGTCCCTGATAATCCTCAATCTGTGTCCTGATAATCCTCAATCTGTGTCCCTGATAATCCTCAATCTGTGTCCCTGATAATCCTCAATCTGTGTCCTGATAATCCTCAATCTGTGTCCCTGATAATCCTCAATCTGTGTCCTGATAATCCTCAATCTGTGTCCCTGATAATCCTCAATCTGTGTCCCTGATAATCCTCAATCTGTGTCCCTGATAATCCTCAATCTGTGTCCCTGATAATCCTCAATCTGTGTCCCTGATAATCCTCAATCTGTATCCTGATAATCCTCAATCCATGTCTCTGTTAATCCTCAATCTGTGTCCTGATAATCCTCAATCTGTGTCCCTGATAATCCTCAATCTGTGTCCCTGATAATCCTCAATCTGTGTCCTGATAATCCTCAATCTGTGTCCTCATAATCCTTAATCTGTGTTCAGATAATCCTCAATCTGTGTCCTGATAATCCTCAATCTGTACCCCTGATAATCCTCAATCTGTGTCCCTGATAATCCTCAATCTGTGTCCCTGATAATACTGAATCTAAACCCTGATAATCCTCAATCTGTATCCCTGATAATCCTCAATCTGTGCCCCTGATAATCCTCAATCTGTGTCCTGATAATCCTCAATCTGTGTCCTCATAATCCTTAATCTGTGTTCAGATAATCCTCAATCTGTGTCCTGATAATCCTCAATCTGTACCCCTGATAATCCTCAATCTGTGTCCCTGATAATCCTCAATCTGTGTCCCTGATAATACTGAATCTAAACCCCTGATAATCCTCAATCTGTATCCCTGATAATCCTCAATCTGTGCCCCTGATAATCCTCAATCTGTGTCCCTGATAATCCTCAATCTGTACCACTGATAATCCTCAATCTTTGTCCTGATAATCCTTAACTGTGCCCCTGATAATCCTCAATCTATGTCCCTGATAATCCTCAATCTGTGTCCTGATAATCCTCAATCTGTGTCCCTGATAATCTTCAATCTGTGTCCTGATAATCCTGAATCTGTGTCCTGATAATCCTCAATCTGTGTCCCTGATAATCCTCAATCTGTGTCCCTGATAATCCTCAATCTGTGTCCCTGATAATCCTCAATCTGTGTCCCTGATAATCCTCAATCTGTGTCCCTGATAATCCTCAATCTGTGTCCTGATAATCCTCAATCTGTGTCCTCATAATCCTTAATCTGTGTTCAGATAATCCTCAAACTGTGTCCTGATAATCCTCAATCTGTGCCCCTGATAATCCTCAATCTGTGTCCCTGATAATCCTCAATCTGTGTCCCTGATAATCCTGAATCTAAACCCCTGATAATCCTCAATCTGTATCCCTGATAATCCTCAATCTGTGCCCCTGATAATCCTCAATCTATGCCATTGATAATCCTCAATCTGTGTCCTGATAATCCTCAATCTGTGCCCCTGATAATCCTCAATCTGTGTCCTGATAATCCTTAACTGTGCCCCTGATAATCCTCAATCTGTGCCACTGATAATCCTCAATCTCTGTCCTGATAATCCTTAACTGTGCCCCTGATAATCCTCAATCTATGTCCCTGATAATCCTCAATCTGTGTCCTGATAATCCTCAATCTGTGTCCCTGATAATCCGCAATCTGTGTCAGTGATAATCCTCAATCTGTGCTCCTGATAATCCTCAATCTGTGCCCCTGATAATCTTCAATCTGTGTCCTGATAATCCTGAATCTGTGTCCTGATAATCCTCAATCTATGTCCCTGATAATCCTCAATCTGTGTCCTGATAATCCTCAATCTGTGTCCCTGATAATCCTCAATCTGTGTCCCTGATAATCCTCAATCTGTGTCCCTGATAATCCTCAATCTGTGTCCCTGATAATCTTCAGTCTGTGTCGCTCATAATTTTGTTTTATAACGCCCCTGTGAAGCACTTTGGGAGGTTTTACTGCGTTAAAGGCACTATATAATTGCAAGTTGTTGTTGTATGGTGGGTTAACTCCATTATCATGATAATAGTGCACCAATTTCACGATTTTATAAAAACACCTGTCATCTCCCTAATGATTGTATTGCCTGTGACTGCTACATTTCTACACTTTGCTGTGTCCCCACGGTGCCGTGTCTTTCCTCTGCACTGCACTCCCTCAAGGTGTTGGAACCCTCACCTGTAATCTGCTCTGAAAACCGGTTTGTTAGCGCCGCAATCATGGCTCACACCTTGTAACTCCTCCTACACACTGTGACCACGTCCACACCTTGTAACTCCTCCTACACTCTGTGACCACGCTCACACCTTGTAACTCCTCCTACACCCTGTGACCACGCCCACACCTTGAAACACCTCCTACACCCTGTGACCACGCTCACACCTTGTAACTCCTCCTACACCCTGTGACCATGCCCACACCTTGTAACTCCTCCTATCCCTGTGACCACGCCCACACCTTATAACTCCTCCTACACCCTTTGACAACGCCCACACCTTGTAACTCCTCCTACAACCTGTGACCTTGCCCATAGCTTGTAACTCCTCCTACACTCTGTGACCACGCCCACACCTTGTAACTCCTCCTACACCCTGTGACCACGCCCACACCTTGTAACTCCTCCTGCACCCTGTGACCACGCCCACACCTTATAACTCCTCCTACACACTGTGACAACGCCCACACCTTGTAACTCCTCCTACAACCTGTGACCACGCTCACACCTTGTAACTCCTCCTACACCCTGTGACCACGCCCACACCTTGTAACTCCTCCTACACACTGTGACCACACCCACACCTTGTAACTCCTCCTACACCCTGTGACCACACCCACACCTTGTAACTCCTCCTACACCCTGTGACCACGCCCACACCTTGTAACTCCTCCTACACACTGTGACCACACCCACATCTTGTAACTCCTCCTACACCCTGTGACCACGCCCATACCTTGTAACTCCTCCCACATCCTGTGACCACTCCCACACCTTGTAACTCCTCCTACACCCTGTGACCACTCCCACACCTTGTAACTCCTCCTACTCCCTGTGACCACTCCCACCTTGGAACTCAACTTACAACCTGTGACCACGCCCACACCTTGTAACTCCTCCTACACCCTGTGACCACTCCCACACCCTTTAAATCATCCTATACCATGTGACCACGCCCACACCGTGTAACTCCTCCTGCACCCTGTGACCACTCCCACCTTGGAACTCCGCTTACACCCTGTGACCACGCTCACACCCTGTAACTCCTCCTACACCGTGACCACGCCCACACCTTGTAACTCCTCCTACACCCTGTGACCACGCCCACACCTTGTAACTCCTCCTATACCATGTGACCACGCCCACACCATGTGACTCCTCCTACATCCTGTGACCACGATCACACCTTGTAACTCCTCCTACTCCCTGTGACCATGCCCACACCTTATAACTCCTCCTACACACTGTGACCACACCCACACCTTGTAACTCCTCCTACATCCTGTGACCACGCCCATACCTTGTAACTCCTCCTACACCCTGTGACCATGCCCACACCTTGTAACTCCTCCTATCCCTGTGACCACGCCCACACCTTGTAACTCCTCCTACACCCTGTGACCACGCCCACACCTTGTAACTCCTCCTACACCCTGTGACCACGCCCACAACTTGTAACTCCTCCTATCCCTGTGACCACGCCCACACCTTGTAACTCCTCCTACACCCTGTGACCACGCCCACACCTTGTAACTCCTCCTACACCCTGTGACCACGCCCACACCTTGTAACTCCTCCTACACCCTGTGACCACGCCCACACCGTGTAACTCCTCCTACACCCTGTGACCATGCCCATAGCTTGTAACTCCTCCTACACACTGTGACCACGCCCACACCTTGTAATTCCTCCTACACCCTGTGACCACGCCCACACCTTGTAACTCCTCCTACACCCTGTGATCACGCCCACATATTGTAACTCCTCCTACACCCTGTGACCACGCCCACACCGTGTAACTCCTCCCACATCTTGTGACCTCTCCCACACCTTGTAACTCCTCCTACACCCTGTGACCACTCCCACATTGGAACTCCGCTTACACCCTGTGACCATGCCCATACCATGTAACTCCTCCTACAGCCTGTGACCACTTCCACACCTTGTAACTCCTCCTACTCCCTGTGACCATGCCCACACCTTGTAACTCCTCCTACACACTGTGACCATGCCCACACCTTGTAACTCTGCCTACACCCTGTGTCCATGCCCACACCTTGTAACTCCTCCTACATCCTGTAACCACTCCCACCTTGGAACTCCTCCTACACCGTGACCACTCCCACATCTTGTAACTCCTCCTACACCCTGTGACCACGCCCACACCTTGTAACGCCTCCTACACCCTGTGACCACTCCCACACCTTGTAACTCCTCCTACACCCTGTGACCACGCACACACCTTGTAACTCCTCCTACACCCTGCGACCACTCCCACATCTTGTAACTCCTCCTGCACCCTGTGACCAATTCCACACCTTGTAACTCCTCCTATACCATGTGACCACTCCCACACCTTGTAACTCCTCCTACACCCTGTGACCACTCCCACACCTTGTAACTCCTCCTACACACTGCGACCACTCCCACATCTTGTAACTCCTCCTACACCCTGTGACCACTCCCACCTTGTAACTCCTCCTACACACTGTGACCACTCCCACCTTGGAACTCCTCCTACACCCCGTGACCACGCCCACACCTTGTAACTCCTCCTACACCCTGTGACCACGCCCACACCGTGTAACTCCTCCTACACCCTGTGACCACGCCCACACCTTGTAACTCCTCCCACATCATGTGACCACGCCCACACCTTGTAACTCCTCCTACACCCTGTGACCACTCCCACACCTTGTAACTCCTCCTACACCCTATGACCACGCCCACACCTTGTAACTTGGACTACACCCTGTGACCACTCCCACACCTTGTAACTCCACCTGCACCGTGACCACTTCCACACCTTGTAACGCCTCCTACACCCTGTGACCATGCCCACAACTTGTAACTCCTCCCACATCCTGTAACCACTCCCACAGCCTGTAACTCCTGCCACACAATGAAACTCCATCCACATCCTGTACTCCTCCTACACCCTGTAACCACTTCCTCAGCCTGAAATTCCTCCCACACCCTGTAAACACACCCACATCCTGTACCTCTCACACACCCTGTAACTCCTCCTACTCTTTGTAACTCTAGCTACACCCTGAAACCATGCCCACTTCCTGTAACTCTTCCCACAGCCTGTAAATCTGCTCCACTTAGTAATCTTCAGCAGTTGCTGCAGCTAAGTCCCTCCTGTTTCCCCCCCGATCCCAGGGACAGTCCTGAGAACAGCAGCCAGCGTGTCAAGCTGCCTGAAATTGAACCTATGGAAATGGACGAGCAGCTTCAGGAGGTGCGACAGGCACTGGCAGCTCACCCAAATTATTGGAGTGAGGCCCGAGGCCCAATTTCGGTGAGCTTCAGGTCAGAACCAACTTATATCCTGCTGCTTCTTTCTCCATGGACAGTGCCACATGAGATTTAAGCTCCCCTTGGCCCTCAAGGTTACACAGTGAGGACAACACCTTCCCTTCCCACACACACTTACCTCCAACACAAGAGGGCACTGTCACGTTTTGGGATTTTAACTCATTTTATTTCTTCATGAAAAGGATCTTTGGCATTGAGTTTTGTTTAAAGGTTATGTGAATTCACGCAGGTTTAAAAAAGAAAAGCTTTGATGATGTGCATCAAAGGCAGACGAACCAGTTTGAGAAATCACAACTATCCAATTTGTGTCTATTTTAAAACCAATACAACGAGGATCTATTGTCTCAGCCCAGGAACATTAGTCGGGATGGCCAGGGACGTTAACCAATTCAGCATTCAGTTGAAATTTATCGAGTTCAATTCAGTTTACATGTATAGGGTTGCGTTTCACTGACTTATGTAGAGTTTGGTTCAACTGAGATGTATAGATTAAGGTGGAGCTCAGTTGGATAGAAGTATGTTTAGTTGCAATGTATGAGGGTCAATTTGAACTCGGAGCGGGAATCAGGAAGGCGGGCGAGCAGGAAGCCCCCATGACATCGTCAGCCTGAGGTTCCAGCCATTTCAACTCCCGGGTCCCAGTAACATTCATAAGAACATAAGAAATAGGAGCAGGAGTCGGCCACACGGCCCCTCAAGCCTGCTCCGCCATTCAATAAGATCATGGCTGATCATCAACCTCAACTCCACTTTCCCGCCTGATCTCCATATCCCTTGATTCCCCTCGAGTCTAAAAGTCTATCTCAGCCTTGAAGATACTCAAAGGGGGGAATTTTCCCAGCCCTGAGGAGGCAGGTTTGGAGGCAGGACTGCTGGGAAAATGGGAAAAATTGGGAGCGGGTCCTAACGATTCGCGCAGGGACCCGTCTCCTAGCGGCAGGAACGGGATTAGAGCCAATTAATTGCCTGTTAACAGGCCGTTAAGAGGCTTTTCCCCATTTTCAGCCTGTTGATGAGGGCTTCCCAACAGCGGGAAACCCCGCCAGGGTCAGCGAGGCGAGCTGTGGGTCTGCTGCAGTGTAAGTGTGCAAATGACAGCTGCAGAGGTAGTGTGATGGGTGCAATTGTGCACAGGTAAGTATGACAGGTGAGAGAATGTAGTGAGAAATATTTTTATTCTGTTTATATGTATCTGCAGGTGACAAAATTTGATGTTTCTGTGAGGCCTCATCTGATCAGGAGAATTGACAGATGGCTTCTGCAATCTCACATGCAGCTACCATCTGTTTTCTCCTAAGGAAAGAGTCATTGGTGAGTCTGGGTGCAAGGGTTCACCTTTGGACAGTGATTGTCAGTGTTTGACAGCACCTCAATGCTGTCAAACGCTGACAATTCATCTGTCAAAAAATTATGGGGCCTGTCCCTTTAAGAAAACCGGCAGATGAAGCGCATGCACTGACATCATCTGACACCAGCTTTCCCTTAATTGGCCGGCAAGCCCACAGAGCAGGCTTAACAAGGCCAATCAAGGGAAAATAGCGTCTGTTCGTCAGACGTCGCTGGGGGTGGGATTAAAACCGAAACCCAGCAGTCCCGCCTCGAACTCGGCCTTCCAGGTAAGATTCCGCCCAAAGACTCAGCATTCACAGCCCTCTGGGGCAGAGAATTCCAAAGATTCACAACCCTCTGAGTGAAGAAATTCCTCCTCATCTCAGTCTTAAATGGCCTACCCCTTATCCTGAGACTATACCCCTTAGTTCTAGACACTCCAGCCAGGGGAAACAACCTCTCAGCATCTACCCTGTCAATCCCCTTCAGAATCTTGTAGGTTTCAATGAGATCACCTCTCATTCTTCTAAACTCCAGAGAGTATAGGCCCATTCTACACAATCTCTCATCATAGGACAGCCCTCTCATCCCAGGAATCAATCTAGTGAACCTTCGTTGCACCGCCACCAAGGCAAGTGTATCCTTCCTTAGATAAGGAGACCAAAACTGTGCACAGTACTCCAGGTGTGGTCTCACCAAGACCCTGTACAATTGTAGCAAGACTTCCTTACTCTTATACTCCAACCCCCTTGCAATAAGGGCCAACATGCCATTTGCCTTCCTTATTGCTTGCTGTACCTGTATAATAGCTTTCTGTGTTTCTTGCACGAGGACACCCAAATCTCTCTGAACACCAACATTTGAAAGTTTCTCACCATTTAAAAAATATTCTGTTTTTCTATTCTTCCTACCAAAGTGAATAACCTCACATTTCCCTACATTATACTCCATCTGCCACCTTACTGCCCACTCACTTCGTCTATCTATATCCCTTTGCAGACTCTTTGTGTTCTCCTCACAGCTTGCTGTCCCACCTAGCTTTGTATCATCAGCAAACTTGGCTACATTAAACTCAGTCCCTTCATCTAGGTCATTAGTATAGATTGTAAATAACTGAGGCCCCAACACTGATCCTTGTGGCACCCCACTAGTTACAGCCTGCCAACCTGAAAAAGATCAGTTTATCCCTACTCTCTGTTTTCTGTCCGTTAACCAATCCTCTATCCATGCTATTATATTACCCCCAATCCCGTGAGTCCCAATCTTGTGTAATAACCTTTTATGTGGCACCTTATCGAATGTCTTTTGGAAATCCAAATATACTATATCTACTTGTTCACCTTTACCTACCCTGCTAGTTACATCCTCAAAAAACTCTAATAAATTTGTCAAACACAATTTCCCTTTCATAAAACCCTGCTGACTCTGCCTAATCATCTTATGATTTTCTAAGTGCCCTGATACCACTTCCTTCACAATGGATTCCAGCATTTTCCCAATGACTGATGTCTGGCTGACTGGCCTGCAGTTCCCTGTTTTTTCTCTCCCTCCTTTCTTGAATAGCGGTGTTACATTTGCAACCTTCCAATCCACTGGGACCATTCTAGAATCTAGGGAATTTTGGAAGATCAAAACCAATGCATCCACTATCTCTTCAGCTATCTCTTTTAGAACCCAAGGGTGTAGGCCGTCAGGTCCAGGGGATTTGTCGGCTTTTAGTCCCATTAGTTACTCTAGTACTTTTTCTCTACTTATATTAATTACGTTAAGTTCCTCACCCTCATTAGACCCTAGGTTTACCACCATTTTTGGTATGCTTTTTGTGTCTTCTACTGTGAAGACAGATACAAAATATTTGTTTAACATTTCTGCCATTTCCTTATTCCCCATAATAATTTCTCCTGTCTCAGCCTCTAAGGGACCAATGTTTACTTTTGCTACTCTCTTCCTTTTTACATACTTGTAGAAGCTCTTATAATCTGCTTTTATATTTCTTGCTAGTTTTCTCTCATTCTATTTTTTCCATTTTTATCAATTTTTTGGTCAACCTTTGCTGGTTTCTGAAACTCTCCCAATCCTCAGGCTTACATAGAAACATAGAATCTAGGAGCAGGAGTAGGCCATTCGGCCCGTCGAGCCTGCTCCGCCATTCAATACGATCATGGCTGATCATCCAAATCCAGTACCCTGTCCCTGCTTTAATCCCCACAGTACACATATCCCACCCTACCCCCGTAACCCCACGTATTTAATTCCCCCTAACATATCCCATCCTATCCACATAGCCCCACATATTTAATCCCCCCTAACACTAAGGGTCAATTTATCATGGCCAAATCAACCTAACCCACACATTTTTGGACTGTGGGAGGAAACCGGAGCACCCGGAGGAAACCCACGCAGACACGGGGAGAATGTGCAAACTCCACACAGACAGTCACCCGAGGTCAGATTCGAACCCGGGTCTCTGGCGCTGTGAGGCACCAGTGCTAACCACTATGCCACCGTGTTACCCTTTGCAATATTATAAGCTTCTTCTTTCAATCTAATGCTATCCTTAACTTCTTTAGTTAGCCACGGTTGGATCACTTTTCCCGTGAGTTTTGTTTCTCAATGGAATGTATTTTTGTTGAGAATTATGAAATATTTCTTTAAATGCTAGCCACTGCTTATCTACCACCATTCCTTTTAATCTATTTTTCCAATCTACCTTCGCTAACTCGCCCTTCATACCTTTGTAATTTCCTTTATTTAAGTTTAAGACTCTAGTTTCTGACTTAGGCAAGTTACTCTCAAAATTAACATGAAATTCTATCATATTATGATCACTCTGCCCCAGAGGATCCTTTACTATAAGATTGCTAATTAACCCTGTCTCATTACACAGTACAAGATCTAAAATAGCCTGTTCCCTGGTTGGTTCCATGAAATCTTGTTCTAGGAAACTGTCCCGAATGCATTCCATGAACTCGTCCTCCAGACTACCTTTGCCAATTTGATTTGTCCAGTCTATATGAAGATTAAAGTCCCCCAAGAATATTGCATTACCTTTGTTGCAAGCTCCTACTATTTCTTGATTAATATTCTGTCCAACGGTACAGCTACTGTTAGGAGGCCTATATACTACACCCACCAGTGTTTTCTGCCCCTTGTTATTCCTTATCTCCACCCATACTGATTCTACTTCTTGATCTTCCGAGCCGAGATCCTTTCTCGCTACTGTCCTTATGTCATCCTTTATTATCAGGGCTACTCCCCCTCCTTTTCCATTCTGCCTGTCTTTTCGAAACATCAATGTACCCTGGAACATTTAATCCCCAACCTTGGCCACCTCGCAACCATGTCTCTATAATGGCTATTAGATCAAACCCATTTATCTCTATTTGTGTCATTAGTTCATCTTGTTACGAATGCTTCGTGCATCTAGATAAAGTGCCTTTAATTTAATTTTTTTACCATTATTCCCTGCTTTGACCTTATTCTCTGCTGCACTGTTACCATTAAACTCTCTCCCTTCCTGCCACACTCTGCTTATTTTTACCCAAATCGCTACACTGCTCTATTGCCTTGACCTTTCTCTTTAGATTTCTAAATTTCCCCTCACCTGACCCCTCCCCACTCCCCTATTTTAGTTTAAAGGACAGGCCACCCTCCCGATCCCACGAAGAATTGGGCACCCAGCCCACATGACCAGGGCAATTTCTACCGCAATTCCCTAATTAACGCAGGGATGCATCCCCGCCTGCAGTTTTTTACTGAACGACTGTGGAAGACTTGCTGGCTGCACAGATGGGTTGCGTGGCTGCCCCACTGATTTTCTGAAGCCTCCCTGGACGTCCTAGTGAGGGAGGTACTCTTCCCCACCACCTGCAGGAGCATTCCCAAGACCATTGTCAAGCAGGCCTAGACAGAGGTGACTGAGAGGGTCAGTACCAACAGCATCACCCCAGGACCAGGGTCCAATGTAGAAAGAAATGAATGACCTCACAACAGCAACAAAGCTGAGTTCTCCATGTCAATCTGCGTACAAAAACTCACCTCAACTTTGATTCTTTTTTCTCACCCCTTGTGAACTGGCCAAGACTGCTGTTTGTGTACAGATCAGCACATTGAGTGCTCTACTCATTGAATTAACCTGTTTAACAGATCAGCCTATGAATAAAAGTGGGTGCTGTGATGGAAAGTATGTGCCTGACAGGCGTGAGTACAATGATGTGGTAAGAATACAGAAAACTGAAGAACTGGTGGCCCATTAGCCAACTTTCTCTAACACTCAACGTACAAGGTTAGTTGCCTGGAATCTGCTTTTTGTAGTGAAAACAAAGATAATGGGCTAAAAATTCGATAACATACAAAAACGGGCACGTGGATCGCAATGCAGGCTCTGCCCACGCCCATTGAAAATAATGCAGGCAGCACCCAACATTTGTGCTGCAGCTAATTTACATGATTGAAGCATTGTGTGAAAATGTCTGTGTGGAGTTTGCACATTCTCCCCGTGTCTGCGTGGGTTTCCTCCGGGTGCTCCGGTTTCCTCCCACAGTCCAAAAATGTGCGGGTTAGGTTGATTTGACTATGATAAAAATTGACCCTTAGTGTTAGGGGGGGATTAAATATGTGGGGTTACGGGGGTAGGGTGGGATATGTGTACTGTGGGGATTAAAGCAGGGACAGGGTACTGGATTTGGATGATCAGCCATGATCGTATTGAATGGTGGAGCAGGCTCGACGGGCCGAATGGCCTACTCCTGCTCCAAGATTCTATGTTTCTATGTTTCTATTAAACCAATGCTGACAGCGCTACTGGTTGACTGACAGCTCAGCAGGGGGCCCAATTTTGTGATCTCTTTTTAAAGCTAGCCTACAGTTTGAAATGCAGTCTTCACTTCTTAAAGGGGAGGTGCTTTCTGAAATAAGCACCTCATTGTAAGTGTTGTAAAGGAAACTGTAAGGTAGCTATGGCTCAACAGGGCAGAGAAAGGGTGCCTAGTTTCTCAGACGCAGCACTTAGTGCAGGGGGTCGAAAGGAGGAGACGAGTTCTCTGCCCGCAGGGGGGCTGGAGGCCCTCCAAACTGACTGTAAAAAGGCAGTGGAAGCAGATTGCTGAAGCGGTCAGTGCCACCAGTCTTTCCCCCAGAAACTGGATCCAGCGCCAAAAGAAGTTTAATGACTTCACACGAGTGGTCAAGGTCGGAGAATACATCTTCAAATGCCATATCTCACCAACTACACCACTAGCCTCACACACTGCTCAATGCACCACACTCCATCACTCACCTACCAACAATCTCCAGCAATCACAACTCATACCTCACAATCATAGCTTCACCTCACTCTCACAAACGTACCACTGATGCAAGCCTCATAGAGCGGCGAGGCGGCAGAGGCGGCGGACCTGCGAGGGAACAGAGGCGGTGAGCGGCGGTACTTAAGGTGAGCCCCGAGGCGGCAGCGAGGCCTAGAGCGGCGAGGCGGCAGAGGCGGCGGACCTGTGAGGGAACAGAGGCGGCGAGCGGCGGTACTTAAGGTGAGCCCCGAGGCGGCAGCGAGGCCTAGAGCGGCGAGGCGGCAGAGGCGGCGGACCTGTGAGGGAACAGAGGCGGCGAGCGGCGGTACTTAAGGTGAGCCCCGAGGCGGCTTACAAATCCAGGTTCCGGGAGAGGGAAGCAAAAAGTATTCGTAGTGTGACGTCACCAAAAAGCAGGTAAGTGATTGGTTGGTGAGTGTTTTCTTTCTCAATTTTTCTAAACTTAAATTTTGTGGTTGCTACGGTCTCTTTGTGTAGCGGGGACTATTGGTAAGCAAGGGCCCTTGAGTATATCACTTATTTCCAGTGTAATTGTTGGGATCCATTTAATTTTAATTCATTAATTAATTAAAGGGTAAGTCATGGCAGGACAGCTCGGTGCTGTGACATGCTCTTCCTGCACTATGTGGGAAATCAGGGACACTTCCTGTGTCCCTGACAACCATGTTTGCGGGAGGTGTATCCAGCTGCAGCTACTGACAGACCGCATTGCGGCGCTGGAGCTGCGGATGGATGCATACTGGAGCATTCGTGATGCTGAGGACATCGTGGATAGCACGTTTAGGGATTTGGTCACACCGCAGGTAAAGGGTGTACAGGCAGGAAGTGAATGGGTGACCACCAGGCAGAGTAATAGGCGCAGGCAGGTAGTGCAGGGGTCCCCTGTGGACATCCCCCTCTCAAACAGATATACCGCTTTGGATATTGTTGAGGGAGATGGCTTATCAGGGGAAGACAGCAGCAGCCAACTTCCTAGCACCGTAGGTGGTTCTGCTGCACAGGATGGGAGGAAAAAGAGTGGGAGAGCTATAGTGATAGGGGATTCTATTGTAAGGGGAATAGATAGGCATTTCTGCTGCTGCAAACGAGACTCCAGGATGGTATGTTGCCTCCCTGGTGCAAGGGTCAAGGATGTCTCAGAGTGGCTACAGAGCATTTTGGAAGGGGAGGGTGAACAGCCAGTTGTCGTGGTGCATATAGGTACCAACGATATAGGTAAAAAACGGGATGAGGTCCTAAAAGCAGAATATAGGGAGTTAGGAGGTAAATTAAAAAATAGGACCTCAAAAGTAGTAATCTCAGGATTGCTACCAGTGCCATGTGCTAGTCAGAGTAGAAATAGAAGGATATTTCAGATGAATACGTGGCTAGAGGAATGGTGCAAGGGGGAGGGATTCAAATTCCTGGGGCATTGGAACCGGTTCTGGGGGAGGTGGGACCAGTACAAACTGGACGGTTTGCACCTGGGCAGGACCGGGACCGATGTCCTAACGGGAGTGTTTGCTAGTGCTGTTGGGGAGGGTTTAAACTAAAATGGCAGGGGGTTGGGAACCTGAGCAGGGAGACAGAGGAAAGGGAAACAAGGATAAAAGCAAAAGATAGGAAGGAGAAAAACAAAAGTGGCAGTCAGAGAAAACAACGGTTTAAATCAAACATGGCCACAGTAAATACTAATTCTAATAGGTCGAAGAGCATTAAAAAAACAAGCCTGAAGGCTTTGTGTCTTAATGCAAGGTGCATTCGGAAGAAGGTGGATGAATTAGCTGCGCAAATAGAGGTAAACGAATATGATTTGATTGGGATTACCGAAATATGGCTCCAGGGTGGCCAAGGCTGGGAACTCAACATCCAGGGGTACTCAATATTCGGGAAAGATAGACAAAAAGGAAAGGGAGGTGGGGTAGCATTGCTCGTTAAAGAGGGGATTAACACAATTGAAAGGAAGGATATTAGCTCTGATGATGTGGAATCTGTATGGGTTGAACTGAGAAATAACAAGGGGCAGAAAACGTTAGTGGGAGTGATATATAGACCTCCAAACAGTAATGCGGAGGTTGGGGATGGCATTAAAAGGGAAATTAGAGAAGCGTGCAATAAGGGCACAGCAGTCATCATGGGTGACTTTAATCTACATATAGATTGGGCTAACCAAATTAGTAACAATACTATGGAGGAGGAATTCCTGGAGTGTTTACGGGATGGTTTCCTGGACCAATATGTTGAGGAACCAACCAGAGATCAGGTCATCTTAGACTGGGATTGTGCAATGAGAAAGGATTAATTAGCAATCTTGTTGTGCGAGGCCCCTTGGGTCGGAGCGATCATAATATGATAGAATTCTTCATTAGGATGGAGAGTGAAGAAGTTGACTCAGAGACTAGGGTCCTGAATTTAAATAAAGGAAACTACGATGGTATGAGGTGTGAGTTGGGTAGGATTGATTGGGGAATGTCACTCAAAGGGTTGACGGTGGATAGGCAATGGCAAACATTCAAAGACCGCATGGACGAACTACAGAATTTGTTCATCCCAGTTTGGCATAAGAATAAAACAAAAAGGGTGACACAACCGTGGCTAACAAGGGAAATTAGGGATAGCATAAGATCCAAGGAGAGGACATATAAATTGGCCAGAAAAAGCAGTAACCCTGAGGATTGGGAGCAGTTTAAGATTCAACAAAGGAGGACAAAGGGATTAATTAAGAAGGGGAAAATAGAATACGAGAATAAGCTTGCAGGGAACATAAAAACTGACTGTAAAAGCTTTTATAGATATGTGAAGAGAAAAAGATTAGTGAAATCAAGCATAGGTCCCTTGCAGTCAGAATCAGGGGAACTTATAATGGGGAACAAAGAAATGTCAGACCAATTAAATACATATTTTAGTTCTGTCTTCACAAAGGAGGACACAAATAACCTCCCAGAGATGTTGGGGAACATAGGGTCTGATGAAAGGGAGGAACTGAAAGAAATCAGTATTTGTAGGGAAATGGTGTTGGGGAAATTGAAGGGACTGAAGGCCGATAAATCCCAAGGGCCTGATAATCTACATCCTAGGGTACTTAAGGAAGTGGCCCTAGAAATAGTAGATGCATTGCTGATCATCTTCCAACATTCGATGGAATCTGGAACAGTACCCATGGATTGGAGGGTAACTAAAGTTACCCCACTATTCAAAAAGGGTGGTAGAGAGAAAACGGGTAATTACAGACCGGTAAGCCTGACATCGGTAGTGGGGAAAATGCTAGAGTCCATTATAAAAGATGTAATAGCTGAGCACTTGGAAAACAGTGACAGGATCGGACAAAGTCAACATGGATTTACAAAAGGTAAATCATGTTTGACTAATCTACTGGAATTTTTTGAGGATGTAACTGGTGAAATAGCTAAGGGAGAACCAGTGGATGTGGTGTATTTGGACTTCCAAAAGGCTTTTGATAAGGTCCCGCATAAGAGATTAGCGTGTAAAGTTAAGGCACATGGGATTGGGGGCAAGGTATTGACTTGGATAGAGAACTGGTTGGCAGACAGAAAGCAAAGAGTTGGAATAAACGGGTCTTTTTCCAAGTGGCAGGCAGTGACTAGTGGGGTACCGCAGGGATCGGTCCTTGGACCCCAGCTATTCACAATATATATTAATGATCTAGACAAGGGAACTAGATGTAATATCTCCAAGTTTGCAGACGACACAAAACTGGGTGGGCGTGTGTGCTGCGAGGAGGATGCCGAGAAACTCCAGGATGATTTGGACAGGTTGGGTGATTGGGCAGAAGCGTGGCAGATGCAATATAACATGGATAAATGTGAGGTTATCCACTTTGGTGTCAAAAACAGGAAGGCAGATTATTATCTGAATGGCAATAGATTGGGAGAAGGGGAAGTGCAACGAGACCTGGATGTCCTTGTGCACCAGTCGCTGAAGGTAAGCATGCAGGTGCAGCAGGCGGTTAAGAAGGCAAATGGTATGTTGGCCTTCAGAGCGAGAGGGTTTTAGTACAGGAACAAGGATTTCTTGCTGCAGTTGTAAAGGGCCTTGGTGAGACCACAACTTGAGTACTGTGTGCAGTTTTGGTCGCCTTATCTGAGGAAAGATGTTCTTGCCATGGAGGGAGTGCAGCGAAGATTCACCAGACTGATACCCGGGATGGCAGGAATGACGTATGAAGAGAGAGTGGGTCGATTGGGCTTATACTCGCTGGAGTTTAGAAGAATGAGAGGGGATCTCATTGAAACTTATAAAATTCTGACAGGACAGGACAAACCAGATGCAGGAAGGATGTTCCCGATGGTCGGGGAGTCCAGAACCAGGGGTCACAGTCTAAGGATAAGGGGTAAGCCATTTAGGACAGAAATGAGGAGGAATTTCTTCACCCAGAGAGTGGTGAACCTGTGGAATTCTCTGCCACAGAAGGCAGTAGAGGCCAATTCATTAAATAGATTCAAGAAGGAGTTGGATATATTTCTTAAAGCTAAAGGGATCAAGGGATATGGGGAGAAAGCAGGGACAGGGTACTGAATTTGGATGATCAGCCATGATCGCATTGAATGGCGGAGCAGACTAGAGGGGCCGAATGGCCTACTCCTGCTCCTATCTTCTATGATTCTATACCCACATCTCACAGCTTGCATACAGTGCCAGCTATTCAACCATGACAGCCACATCACCCAAACACATTGCACCACACTCACTGACAAACTTCCCTTTCTCTTGCAGGCCATGGTGGTGCATGACCAGGCTAGGAATTATTTAAGACTTTCACACCTCCCACATTAAGTGTTCGAGTGAGGTTCATAGACCTGAATCCACTTGTAACAGAAAAACACAGATACACTGTCTCCCAGAGATCTTTTATTTAACCACTAACACACGGATTAAATACGAATTTAACCTGTCCTGGAGTCTTCAAGTGCCCAGTGGCGAAACTGTCGATCACTTGAAGTCCATTGAAATCTTTAGACGACTGCTCTTCATTCGACCAGGATATATTTATCCTGACCGACGGCAGTAAAAGACTAAGTATTTTTTTTAATGTGTTTATGGGATGCAGGCGTCGCTGGCAAGGCCAGCATTTATTGCCCATCCCTAGTTGCCCTTGAGAAGGTGGTGGTGAGCCGCCTTTGTGAACTGCTGCAGTCCGTGTGGTGAAGGTACTCCCACAGTGCTGTTAGGGAGGGTGTTCCAGGATTTTGACCCAGCGACAATGAAGGATCGGCGATATACTTCTAAGTCAGGATGGTGTGTGACTTGGAGGGGAACTTGGAGGTGGTGGTGTTCCCATGCACCTGCTGCCCTTGTCCTTTTAGTGGAAGAGGTCGCGGGTTTGGGAGGTGCTGCCGAAGAAGCCTTGGCGAGTTGCTGCAGTGCATCTTGTAGATGATAAACACTGCAGCCACAGCACGCCGGTGGTGGAGCGAGCAAATGTTTAAGGTGGTGGATGGGGTGCCAATCAGATGGGCTGCTTTGTCCTGGATGGTGTCAAGCTTCTTGAGTGTTGTTGCAGCTGCACTCATCCAGGCAAGTGGAGAGTATTCCATCACACTCCTTACTTGTGCCTTGTAGATGGTGGAAAGGTTTTGGGGAGTCAGGAGGTGAGACACTCATCGCAGAATGCCTAGCCTCTGACCTGCTCTTGTTGCCACAGTATTTATGTGGCTGGTCCAGTTAAGTTTATGCTCAATGGTGGCCCCCCAGGATGTTGATGGTGGGGGATTTGGCGATGGTAATGCCGTTGAATGTCAAGGGGAGGTGGTTAGACTCTCGCTTGTTGGAGATAGTCATTGCCTGGCACTTCTGAGGGGCAAATGTTACCTGCCACTTATCAGCCCAAGCCTGAACGTCGTCCAGGTCTTGTTGCATGCGGGCATGGATGGTTCATTATCTGAGGAGTTGTAAATGGCGCTGAACACTGTGCAGTCATCAGCGAACATTCCCATTTCTGACCTTATGTTGGAGGGAAGGTCATTGATGAAGCAGCTGAAGATGGTTGGGCCTAGGACACTGCCCTGAGGAACTCCTGCAGCGATGTCCTGGGGCTGTGATGATTGACCTTCAATCACCACAACCATCTTCCTTTGTGCTAGGTATGACTCCAGCCAGTGGAGAGTTTTCCCCCCGATTCCCATTGACTTCAGTTTTACTCAGGCTCCTTGATGCCAGACTCGGTCAAATGCTGCCTTGATGTCAAGGGCAGTCACTCTTACCTCACCTCTGGAATTCAGCTCCTTTGTCCATGTTTGGACCAAGGCTGTAATGAGGTCTGGAGCCGAGTGGTCTTGGCGGAACCCAAACTGGGCATCAGTGAGCAGGTTATTGGTGAGTAAGTGCCGCTTGATAGCACTGTCGATGACACCTTCCATTACTTTGCTGATGATGAGAGCAGACTGATGGGGCGGTAATTGGCCGGGTTGGATTTGTCCTGCTTTTTGTGGGCAGGACATACCTGGGCAGTTTTCCACATTGTCAGATAGATGGCAGTGTTGTAGCTGTACTGGAACAGCTTGGCTAGAGGTTCGGCTAGCTCTTGTCTCAGTTCTTATATTTTTTTGTGCTCAGAAGGTTTTGATAGAGTAGATACAGAGTTTTTCCACTTGTGGTAAAGAACATAACTCGAGGCCATAAATATAAGATAGTCACCAAGAAATCAAATAGGGAATTCAGTAGAAACTTCATTATCCAAAGAGTGGTGAGAATGTGGAACTCGCTCCCACAGGGAGTGGTTGATGCAAATACTGTAGCTGCATTTAAGGGGAGGCTAGATAAGCATATGAGGGAGAAGGGAATAGAGGGTTATGCTGATAGATTTAGATGAGGAAAGGCAGGAGGAGGCTCGAGTGGAGCATAAACGCCAGCATAGACTGGTTGGGCCAAATGGCCTGTTTCTGTGCCGTATATCCGATGTAATCCTATGTAAAACATTCTTCTTGTAGTGTTCACGTGTAAACTTCAATGATTGGCTCATTCAAGCATGGCTTTGCCCCTTATATGATAGCAAAATACTGCGGATGCTGGAAATCCGAAATAACAACAGAAAACGCTGGAAAAACTCAGCAGGCCAGGCAGCATCCGTGGAGAGAGAAACAGAGTAAACGTTTCAGGTCGAAGACCTTTCGTCAGAACTATTTCATTTCCTGCTTTTTTCCAGTTCTGATGAATGAATACATTTTTTAACAAATGTCGACCTCAGCACTCCCTGCTCACTTCCAGCAACCCAGAATTCATACAAACTCTGCAAGAGCCAGTACAAGAGCAATAATCAACTTACCTGCAAGTTGGATATTTCCCTTTAAATAGTGTTGGTGGGGGGTTGCGTTCAGTTTTGCATGTTTGGGAGAGGACATTAAATGGAGCGGTGACGTTGAAAATTGCAGGTCGTGTGTCAAATCAGCGTTACACGCTGACTGAGGTCACAAACTGCCTTCTCTGCATACTGCCAGCGCACGCAGGTCCTGCCCACGTTATCGCCCACACCAAGATGGTAAACAGGGTGGGCCGCGCTGGAATTGGGCGGAAATGAGGTGGATACCAGTTTTTTTTTTAAACGGCCATACCTACCTGCGTTAAGGTGCTGAATTCCACGGCCAGCATAATGAGAGTGAGTCTAAATTGCAATTCTACAGTTGTTCAGGCTTAAAACATTTCTATTTTCCATTCACAGATACCTTCCAGGAATATTTCCCAGTTCATTCCTTTCAATTCATCTCATCCCTCAAAGTTTGTCTTTTGAAAACCAAAAAGACACAGATATTGAAAGTTAATTTTACAAAGTTTGTGCCGCCTTCTCCCCAATGCAGTATTGAGTGAAGAGGTGGGTCAGAAGCTACAGTGGGACAGGAAGGCTTTATTTTAATTAATTTTATAGGATCTGGGCGTCGCTGGCAAGGTCAGCATTTATTGCCCATCCCTAGTTGCCCTTGAGAAGGTGGTGGTGAGCTGCCTTCTTGAACCACTGCAGTCCGTGTGGTGATGGTACTCCCACAGTGCTGTTAGGGAGGGAGTTCCAGGATTTTGACCCAGTGACGATGAAGGATCGGCGATATACTTCTAAGTCAGGATGGTGTGTGACTTGGAGGGGAACTTGGAGGTGGTGGTGTTCCCATGCGCCTGCTGCCCTTGTCCTTCTAGGTGGAAGAGGTCGCGAGTTTGGGAGGTGCTGCCGAAGAACCCTTGGCGAGTTGCTACAGTGCATCTTGTAGATGGTACACACTGCAGCCACGGTACGCCAGTGGTGGAGCGAGCAAATGTTTAAGGTGGTGGATGGGGTGCCAATCAAATGGGCTGCTTTGTCCTGGATGGTGTCGAGCTTCTTGAGTGTTGTTGGAGCTGCACTCATCCAGGCAAGTGGAGAGTATTCCATCACACTCCTTACTTGTGCCTTGTTGATGGTGGAAAGGCTTTGGGGAGTCAGGAGGTGAGAAACTCACCATAGAATACCTAGCCTCTGAGCTGCTCTTGTTGCCACAGTATTTATGTGGCTGGTCCAGTTAAGGCTGCTATAAACTAGACTCACACAGCATCAAACACACAGCTCAAGATGCAATTACATTTATTATTGGCTGAGAGACTAAGTCAGTCCAGTCACCACAGGCAGTGACTGCGGCTACAAACAAATCGAGGCACTGAATCCACTCCTGGAAAGGATCCGTGGAGCATCGGCAGATTCTTCTAACTTCAGTGGAGTTTGAAAGAGCAGAGGAAAGGATATTGAAAATCACAGGGCACATCATTCCAATTGGTGGGTAAACCTGAAAAAAGAAGAAACAAATCCAACCTTTCCCATCAGTGCATCAGGCTGCTGTTTGTGTAATTATTTCATCCTTTCTCTTTCAATAGAAATATTTGCAATGGAGCAATCTGTCTGTGTCAGTGTCTGTGATCCATTCATGTTACCTGCCTCTCCATCCATTAGTCGTGTCCACATTATATCATTTTAATTCTGGGAAACAGGGTGGGATGTTTGGACCATCAGTAAAGTGAGGGCGAGAGGCAAGTACGATGAATAACATTCTGGTGAATGTTGTACAAATAGAGTGAAGCCCATTGGGAACACTGCTCCAGACCTGTAACTGCAGTGTTACACCCAGTGTACGTTCCTCTATCTACAGTGTTACACCCAGTGTACGTTCCCCTATTTACAGTGTTACGCCCAGTGTACGTTCCTCTATCTGCAGTGTTGCACCCAGTGTACGTTCCCCTATCTACAGTGTTACACCCAGTGTACGTTCCTCTATCTACAGTGTTACACCCAGTGTACGTTCCTCTATCTACAGTGTTACACCCAGTGTACGTTCCTCTATCTACAGTGTTACACCCAGTGTACGTTCCTCTGTCTGCAGTGTTACACCCAGTGTACGTTCCTCTATCTACAGTGTTACACCCAGTGTACTTTCCTCTATCTACAGTGTTACACCCAGTGTATGTTCCTCTACCTACAGTGTTACACCCAGTGTACGTTCCTCTATCTACAGTGTTACACCCAGTGTACGTTCCTCTATCTACAGTGTTACACCCAGTGTACGTTCCTCTATCTACAGTGTTACACCCAGTGTACGTTCCTCTGTCTGCAGTGTTACACCCAGTGTACGTTCCTCTATCTACAGTGTTACACCCAGTGTACTTTCCTCTATCTACAGTGTTACACCCAGTGTACGTTCCTCTACCTACAGTGTTACACCCAGTGTACTTTCCTCTATCTACAGTGTTACACCCAGTGTACGTTCCTCTACCTACAGTGTTACACCCAGTGTACGTTCCTCTATCTGCAGTGTTACACCCAGTGTACGTTCCTCTATCTGCAGTGTTACACCCAGTGTACGTTCCTCTATCTACAGTGTTACACCCAGTGTACGTTCCTCTATCTGCAGTGTTACACCCAGTGTACGTTCCTCTATCTACAGTGTTACACCCAGTGTACGTTCCTCTATCTACAGTGTTACACCCAGTGTACGTTCCTCTGCCTGCAGTGTTACACCCAGTGTACGTTCCTCTACCTACAGTGTTACACCCAGTGTACGTTCCTCTATCTGCAGTGTTACACCCAGTGTACGTTCCTCTATCTGCAGTGTTACACCCAGTGTACGTTCCTCTATCAACAGTGTTACACCCAGTGTACGTTCCTCTGTCTGCAGTGTTACACCCAGTGTACGTTCCTCTATCTACAGTGTTACACCCAGTGTACGTTCCTCTATCTGCAGTGTTGCACCCAGTGTACGTTCCTCTATCTGCAGTGTTACACCCAGTGTACGTTCCTCTATCTACAGTGTTACACCCAGTGTACGTTCCTCTATCTACACTGTTACACCCAGTGTACGTTCCTCTATCAACAGTGTTACACCCAGTGTACGTTCCTCTATCTACAGTGTTACACGCAGTGTACGTTCCTCTGTCTGCAGTGTTACACCCAGTGTACGTTCCTCTACCTACAGTGTTACACCCAGTGTACGTTCCTCTATCTGCAGTGTTACACCCAGTGTACGTTCCTCTATCTGCAGTGTTACACACAGTGTACGTTCCTCTATCTACAGTGTTACACCCAGTGTACGTTCCTCTATCTACAGTGTTACACCCACTGTACGTTCCTCTGCCTGCAGTGTTACACCCAGTGTACGTTCCTCTACCTACAGTGTTACACCCAGTGTACGTTCCTCTATCTGCAGTGTTACACCCAGTGTACGTTCCTCTATCTGCAGTGTTACACCCAGTGTACGTTCCTCTATCAACAGTGTTACACCCAGTGTATGTTCCTCTGTCTGCAGTGTTACACCCAGTGTACGTTCCTCTATCTACAGTGTTACACCCAGTGTACGTTCCTCTATCTGCAGTGTTGCACCCAGTGTACGTTCCTCTATCTGCAGTGTTACACCCAGTGTACGTTCCTCTATCTACAGTGTTACACCCAGTGTACGTTCCTCTATCTACACTGTTACACCCAGTGTACGTTCCTCTATCTACAGTGTTACACCCAGTGTACGTTCCTCTATCTACATTGTTACACCCAGTGTACGTTCTTCTATCTACAGTGTTACACCCAGTGTACGTTCCTCTATCTACAGTGTTACAACCAGTGTACGTTCCTCTATCTACAGTGTTACACCCAGTGTATGTTCCTCTATCTGCAGTGTTACACCCAGTGTATGTTCCTCTATCTACAGTGTTACACCCAGTGTACGTTCCTCTATCTACAGTGTTACACCCAGTGTACGTTACTCTACTGCAGTGTTACACCCAGTGTACGTTCCTCTATCTGCAGTGTTACACCCAGTGTACGTTCCTCTATCTACAGTGTTACACCCAGTGTACGTTCCTCTACAGCAGTGTTACACCCAGTGTACGTTCCTCTATCTGCAGTGTTACACCCAGTGTACGTTCCTCTATCTACAGTGTTACACCCAGTGTACGTTCCTCTATCTACAGTGTTACACCCAGTGTACGTTCCTCTATCTACAGTGTTACACCCAGTGTACGTTCCTCTACTGCAGTGTTACACCCAGTGTACGTTCCTCTATCTGCAGTGTTACACCTAGTGTACATTCCTCTATCTGCAGTGTTACACCCAGTGTACGTTCCTCTACTGCAGTGTTACACCCAGTGTACGTTCCTCTATCTGCAGTGTTACACCCAGTGTACGTTCCTCTATCTGCAGTGTTACACCCAGTGTACGTTCCTCTATCTGCAGTGTTACACCCAGTGTACGTTCCTCTATCTACAGTGTTACACCCAGTGTATATTCTTCTATCTACAGTGTTACACCCAGTGTACATAGATACATAGATACATAGAAGATAGGAGCAGGAGTAGGCCATCCGGCCCTTCGAGCCTGCTCCGCCATTTAATGAGATCATGGCTGATCCTTCAATTCAGTATCCCGTCCCCGCCTTCTCTCCGTAACCCTTAACCCCTTTTGCCTGTAGAAATATATCTAATTCCCTCTTAAATATATTTAATGAGCTGGCGTACACTGCCCTCTGTGGCAATGAGTTCCACAGGTTCACCACTCTCTGAGTGAAGAAATTCCCCCTCATTTCTGTCCTAAATGGTTTAGCCCTTATCCTTAAATTATGTCCTCTAGTTCTGTTCTCACCCGCCAAGGGAAACATTCCTTCTGCATCTAATCTGTCTAGACCTGTCAGAATTTTATACACTTCTATGAGGTCCCCTCTCAATCTTCTAAACTCCAGTGTGTACATCCCTAAACTACATAGTCTCTCCTCATAGGTCAATCCCGCCATTCCTGGTATCAGCCTGGTGAATCGCCGCTGCACCCCCTCCATGGCAAGAACATCTTTCCTCAGATGAGGCGACCAAAACTGTACACAGTACTCGAGGTGTGGTCTCACCAGTGCCCTGTACAGCTGCAGCAAGGTATCCCTGTTCCTGTATTCCAACCCTTTTGCTATGAAGGCCAGCATACCGTTTGCCTTCTTGACCGCCTGTTGCACCTGCATGCTCGCCTTCAGTGACTGGTGTACAAGAACACCCAGGTCTCTCTGTACTTCCCCCTCTCCCAATTTATTGCCATTTAAATAATAATTTGCCCTCCCGTTCCTGCACCCAAGGTGGATAACTTCGCACTTGTCCACATTATAGTGCATCTGCCATTTATCCGCCCAATCACCCAGTCTGTCCAAATCGCTCTGGAGCTTCCTGGTCTCCTCCTCTGAGCCCACCCCCCCTCCTAGTTTAGTGTCGTCTGCAAATTTGGAAATGCTGCATTCGACTCCCTGATCCAGGTCATTAATATAAATTGTGAACAGCTGGGGACCCAGGACAGATCCCTGTGGTACCCCACTTGTTACTGCCTGCCATTCAGAAAATGAGCCGTTTATTCCAACTCTCTGTTTTCTATCTGACAGCCAGTTCTCTATCCACGTCAATACTTTCCCCTTTATCCCATGAGCTTCAATTTTCCATGCTAATCTTTTATGTGGGACCTTATCGAAGGCCTTTTGGAAGTCCAGGTACACCACATCTACTGGCTCTCCCCCATCTATTTTACCAGTTACTCCCTCAAAAAATTCCAATAGATTAGTCAAGCACGATTTACCCTTTGTAAATCCATGTTGACTCTGTCCTATCCTGTCCCCATTTGCTAAGTGCTCGGCTATTTCATCCTTAATGATGGACTCCAGCATTTTGCCCACAACTGATGTAAGGCTTACAGGTCTGTAATTACCTGCTTTTTCCCTACCCCCCTTTTTGAATAGTGGGGTAACGTTAGCTACCCTCCAATCCATGGGCACTGTTCCCGAGTCTAATGAATTCTGAAAAATCATGCTTAGTGCATCCGCTATCTCTAGGGCCACCTCCTTCAGTACCCTAGGATGCATGTTATCAGGCCCTGGGGATTTGTCCGCCTTCAATCCCTTTAGCTTCCTTAACACCATATCCTTAGAGATATTGATTTGCGTCAGTTCCTCCTTTGCCAATGTCCCTATTTTTCCCGATATCCCAGGGAGGTTTTTTGTGTCTTCCTTCGTAAAGACTGACCCAAAGTATGCATTTAGTTGGTCTGCCATTTCCTTATTTCCCATTATATATTCCCCCGTATCTGACTGCAATGGACCAACTTTGGTTTTCACCAGTCTTTTCCTCTTGATATACTTATAAAAGCTTTTGGAGTTAGTTTTTATATTTTCCGCCAGCTTGCTCTATCTGCAGTGTTACACCCAGTGTACAGTCCTCTATCTACAGTGTTACACCCAGTGTACGTTCCTCTCTCTGCAGTGTTACACCCAGTGTACGTTCCTCTATCTACAGTGTTACACCCAGTGTACGTTCCTATCTGCAGTGTTACACCCAGTGTACGTTCCTCTATCTGCAGTGTTACACCCAGTGTACGTTCCTCTACCTACAGTGTTACACCCAGTGTACGTTCCTCTACCTGCAGTGTTACACCCAGTGTACATTCCTCTATCGACAGTGTTACACCCAGTGTACGTTCCACTATCGACAGTGTTACACCCAGTGTACGTTCCTCTATCGACAGTGTTACACCCAGTGTATGTTCCTCTGTCGACAGTGTTACACCCAGTGTACGTTCCTCTATCGACAGTGTTACACCCAGTGTACGTTCCTCTAGCTGCAGTGTTACACTCAGTGTACTTTCCTCTATCTGCAGTGTTACACTCAGTGTACGTTCCTCTATCTGCAGTGTTACACGCAGTGTACGTTCCTCTATCTGCAGTGTTACACCCAGTGTACGTTCCTCTATCTACAATGTTACACCCAGTGTACGTTCCTCTATCTGCAGTGTTACACCCAGTGTACGTTCCTCTATCTGCAGTGTTACACCCAGTGTACTTTCCTCTATCTGCAGTGTTACACTCAGTGTACGTTCCTCTATTTACAGTGTTACACCCAGTGTACTTTCCTCTATCTGCAGTGTTACACTCAGTGTACGTTCCTCTATCTACAGTGTTACACCCAGTGTACGTTCCTCTATCTGCAGTGTTACACTCAGTGTACGTTCCTCTATCTGCAGTGTTACACCCAGTGTACGTTCCTCTATCTGCAGTGTTACACCCAGTGTACGTTCCTCTATCTGCAGTGTTACACTCAGTGTACGTTCCTCTATCTGCAGTGTTACACCCAGTGTACGTTCCTCTATCTACAGTCTTACACCCAGTGTACGTTCCTCTATCTGCAGTGTTACACTCAGTGCACGTTCCTCTATCTACATTGTTACACCCAGTGTACGTTCTTCTATCTACAGTGTTACACCAATGTACGTTCCTCTATCTACAGTGTTACAACCAGTGTACGTTCCTCTATCTACAGTGTTACACCCAGTGTATGTTCCTCTATCTGCAGTGTTACACCCAGTGTATGTTCCTCTATCTACAGTGTTACACCCAGTGTACGTTCCTCTATCTACAGTGTTACACCCAGTGTACGTTACTCTACTGCAGTGTTACACCCAGTGTACGTTCCTCTATCTGCAGTGTTACACCCAGTGTACGTTCCTCTATCTACAGTGTTACACCCAGTGTACGTTCCTCTACAGCAGTGTTACACCCAGTGTACGTTCCTCTATCTGCAGTGTTACACCCAGTGTACGTTCCTCTATCTACAGTGTTACACCCAGTGTACGTTCCTCTATCTACAGTGTTACACCCAGTGTACGTTCCTCTATCTACAGTGTTACACCCAGTGTACGTTCCTCTACTGCAGTGTTACACCCAGTGTACGTTCCTCTATCTGCAGTGTTACACCCAGTGTACGTTCCTCTATCTGCAGTGTTACACCCAGTGTACGTTCCTCTATCTGCAGTGTTACACACAGTGTACGTTCCTCTATCTACAGTGTTACACCCAGTGTATATTCTTCTATCTACAGTGTTACACCCAGTGTACGTTCCTCTATCTGCAGTGTTACACCCAGTGTACAGTCCTCTATCTACAGTGTTACACCCAGTGTACGTTCCTCTCTCTGCAGTGTTACACCCAGTGTACGTTCCTCTATCTACAGTGTTACACCCAGTGTACGTTCCTATCTGCAGTGTTACACCCAGTGTACGTTCCTCTATCTGCAGTGTTACACCCAGTGTACGTTCCTCTACCTACAGTGTTACACCCAGTGTACGTTCCTCTACCTGCAGTGTTACACCCAGTGTACATTCCTCTATCGACAGTGTTACACACAGTGTACGTTCCTCTATCGACAGTGTTACACCCAGTGTACGTTCCTCTATCGACAGTGTTACACCCAGTGTATGTTCCTCTGTCGACAGTGTTACACCCAGTGTACGTTCCTCTGTCGACAGTGTTACACCCAGTGTACGTTCCTCTAGCTGCAGTGTTACACTCAGTGTACTTTCCTCTATCTGCAGTGTTACACTCAGTGTACGTTCCTCTATCTGCAGTGTTACACGCAGTGTACGTTCCTCTATCTGCAGTGTTACACCCAGTGTACGTTCCTCTACAGCAGTGTTACACCCAGTGTACGTTCCTCTATCTACAGTGTTACACCCCGTGTACGTTCCTCTATCTACAGTGTTACACCCAGTGTACGTTCCTCTGTCTGCAGTGTTACACCCAGTGTACGTTCCTCTATCTACAGTGTTACACCCAGTGTACTTTCCTCTATCTACAGTGTTACACGCAGTGTACGTTCCTCTACCTACAGTGTTACACCCAGTGTACGTTCCTCTATCTGCAGTGTTACACCCAGTGTACGTTCCTCTATCTGCAGTGTTACACCCAGTGTACGTTCCTCTATCTACAGTGTTACACCCAGTGTACGTTCCTCTATCTACAGTGTTACACCCAGTGTACGTTCCTCTGCCTGCAGTGTTACACCCAGTGTACGTTCCTCTACCTACAGTGTTACACCCAGTGTACGTTCCTCTATCTGCAGTGTTACACCCAGTGTACGTTCCTCTATCTGCAGTGTTACACCCAGTGTACGTTCCTCTATCAACAGTGTTACACCCAGTGTACGTTCCTCTGTCTGCAGTGTTACACCCAGTGTACGTTCCTCTATCTACAGTGTTACACCCAGTGTACGTTCCTCTATCTGCAGTGTTGCACCCAGTGTACGTTCCTCTATCTGCAGTGTTACACCCAGTGTACGTTCCTCTATCTACAGTGTTACACCCAGTGTACGTTCCTCTATCTACACTGTAACACCCAGTGTACGTTCCTCTATCTACAGTGTTACACCCAGTGTACGTTCCTCTATCTACAGTGTTACACCCAGTGTACGTTCCTCTATCTACAGTGTTACACGCAGTGTACGTTCCTCTGTCTGCAGTGTTACACCCAGTGTACGTTCCTCTACCTACAGTGTTACACCCAGTGTACGTTCCTCTATCTGCAGTGTTACACCCAGTGTACGTTCCTCTATCTGCAGTGTTACACCCAGTGTACGTTCCTCTATCTACAGTGTTACACCCAGTGTACGTTCCTCTATCTACTGTGTTACACCCAGTGTACGTTCCTCTGCCTGCAGTGTTACACCCAGTGTACGTTCCTCTACCTACAGTGTTACACCCAGTGTACGTTCCTCTATCTGCAGTGTTACACCCAGTGTACGTTCCTCTATCTGCAGTGTTACACCCAGTGTACGTTCCTCTATCAACTGTGTTACACCCAGTGTACGTTCCTCTGTCTGCAGTGTTACACCCAGTGTACGTTCCTCTATCTACAGTGTTACACCCAGTGTACGTTCCTCTATCTACAGTGTTACCCGCAGTGTACGTTCCTCTGTCTGCAGTGTTACACCCAGTGTACGTTCCTCTACCTACAGTGTTACACCCAGTGTACGTTCCTCTATCTGCAGTGTTACACCCAGTGTACTTTCCTCTATCTGCAGTGTTGCACCCAGTGTACGTTCCTATCTGCAGTGTTACACCCAGTGTACATTCCTCTATCTGCAGTGTTACACCCAGTGTACGTTCCTCTATCAGCAGTGTTACACCCAGTGTACTTTCCTCTATCTGCAGTGTTACACCCAGTGTACGTTCCTCTATCTACAGTGTTACACCCAGTGTACGTTCCTCTATCTACACTGTTACACCCAGTGTACGTTCCTCTATCTACAGTGTTACACCCAGTGTACGTTCCTCTATCTACATTGTTACACCCAGTGTACGTTCTTCTATCTACAGTGTTACACACAGTGTACGTTCCTCTATCTACAGTGTTACAACCAGTGTACGTTCCTCTATCTACAGTGTTACACCCAGTGTACGTTCCTCTATCTGCAGTGTTACACCCAGTGTACGTTCCTCTATCTACAGTGTTACACCCAGTGTACGTTCCTCTATCTACAGTGTTACACCCAGTGTACGTTCCTCTATCTGCAGTGTTACACCCAGTGTACGTTCCTCTATCTACAGTGTTACACCCAGTGTACGTTCCTCTATCTACAGTGTTACACCCAGTGTACGTTCCTCTATCTACAGTGTTACACCCAGTGTACGTTCCTCTACTGCAGTGTTAAACCCAGTGTACGTTCCTCTATCTGCAGTGTTACACCCAGTGTACGTTCCTCTATCTGCAGTGTTATACCCAGTGTACGTTCCTCTACTGCAGTGTTACACCCAGTGTACGTTCCTCTATCTGCAGTGTTACACCCAGTGTACGTTCCTCTATCTGCAGTGTTACACCCAGTGTACGTTTCTCTATCTGCAGTGTTACACCCAGTGTACGTTCCTCTATCTACAGTGTTACACCCAGTGTATATTCTTCTATCTGCAGTGTTACACCCAGTGTACGTTCCTCTCTCTGCAGTGTTACACCCAGTGTACAGTCCTCTATCTACAGTGTTACACCCAGTGTACGTTCCTCTCTCTGCAGTGTTACACCCAGTGTACGTTCCTCTATCTACAGTGTTACACCCAGTGTACGTTCCTATCTGCAGTGTTACACCCAGTGTACGTTCCTCTATCTGCAGTGTTACACCCAGTGTACGTTCCTCTACCTACAGTGTTACACCCAGTGTACGTTCCTCTACCTGCAGTGTTACACCCAGTGTACATTCCTCTATCGACAGTGTTACACCCAGTGTACGTTCCTCTATCGACAGTGTTACACCCAGTGTACGTTCCTCTATCGACAGTGTTACACCCAGTGTATGTTCCTCTGTCGACAGTGTTACACCCAGTGTACGTTCCTCTATCGACAGTGTTACACCCAGTGTACGTTCCTCTAGCTGCAGTGTTACACTCAGTGTACTTTCCTCTATCTGCAGTGTTACACTCAGTGTACGTTCCTCTATCTGCAGTGTTACACGCAGTGTACGTTCCTCTATCTGCAGTGTTACACCCAGTGTACGTTCCTCTATCTACAGTGTTACACCCAGTGTACGTTCCTCTATCTGCAGTGTTACACCCAGTGTACGTTCCTCTATCTGCAGTGTTACACCCAGTGTACGTTCCTCTATCTGCAGTGTTACACACAGTGTACGTTCCTCTATCTACAGTGTTACACCCAGTGTACGTTCCTCTATCTACAGTGTTACACCCAGTGTACGTTCCTCTGCCTGCAGTGTTACACCCAGTGTACGTTCCTCTACCTACAGTGTTACACCCAGTGTACGTTCCTCTATCTGCAGTGTTACACCCAGTGTACGTTCCTCTATCTGCAGTGTTACACCCAGTGTACGTTCCTCTATCAACAGTGTTACACCCAGTGTACGTTCCTCTGTCTGCAGTGTTACACCCAGTGTACGTTCCTCTATCTACAGTGTTACACCCAGTGTACGTTCCTCTATCTGCAGTGTTACACCCAGTGTACGTTCCTCTATCTGCAGTGTTACACCCAGTGTACGTTCCTCTATCTACAGTGTTACACCCAGTGTACGTTCCTCTATCTACACTGTTACACCCAGTGTACGTTCCTCTATCTACAGTGTTACACCCAGTGTACGTTCCTCTATCTACATTGTTACACCCAGTGTACGTTCTTCTATCTACAGTGTTACACCCAGTGTACGTTCCTCTATCTACAGTGTTACAACCAGTGTACGTTCCTCTATCTACAGTGTTACACCCAGTGTATGTTCCTCTATCTGCAGTGTTACACCCAGTGTATGTTCCTCTATCTACAGTGTTACACCCAGTGTACGTTCCTCTATCTACAGTGTTACACCCAGTGTACGTTACTCTACTGCAGTGTTACACCCAGTGTACGTTCCTCTATCTGCAGTGTTACACCCAGTGTACGTTCCTCTATCTACAGTGTTACACCCAGTGTACGTTCCTCTTCAGCAGTGTTACACCCAGTGTACGTTCCTCTATCTGCAGTGTTACACCCAATGTACGTTCCTCTATCTAGTGTTACACCCAGTGTACGTTCCTCTATCTACAGTGTTACACCCAGTGTACGTTCCTCTATCTACAGTGTTACACCCAGTGTACGTTCCTCTACTGCAGTGTTACACCCAGTGTACGTTCCTCTATCTGCAGTGTTAAACCTAGTGTACATTCCTCTATCTACAGTGTTACACCCAGTGTACGTTCCTCTACTGCAGTGTTACACCCAGTGTACGTTCCTCTATCTGCAGTGTTACACCCAGTGTACGTTCCTCTATCTGCAGTGTTACACCCAGTGTACGTTCCTCTATCTGCAGTGTTACACCCAGTGTACGTTCCTCTATCTACAGTGTTACACCCAGTGTATATTCTTCTATCTACAGTGTTACACCCAGTGTACGTTCCTCTATCTGCAGTGTTACACCCAGTGTACAGTCCTCTATCTACAGTGTTACACCCAGTGTACGTTCCTCTCTCTGCAGTGTTACACCCAGTGTACGTTCCTCTCTCTACAGTGTTACACCCAGTGTACGTTCCTATCTGCAGTGTTACACCCAGTGTACGTTCCTCTATCTGCAGTGTTACACCCAGTGTACGTTCCTCTACCTACAGTGTTACACCCAGTGTACGTTCCTCTACCTGCAGTGTTACACCCAGTGTACATTCCTCTATCGACAGTGTTACACCCAGTGTACGTTCCACTATCGACAGTGTTACACCCAGTGTACGTTCCTCTGTCGACAGTGTTACACCCAGTGTACGTTCCTCTGTCGACAGTGTTACACCCAGTGTACGTTCCTCTATCGACAGTGTTACACCCAGTGTACGTTCCTCTACAGCAGTGTTACACCCAGTGTACGTTCCTCTATCTGCAGTGTTACACCCAGTGTACGTTCCTCTATCTACAGTGTTACACCCAGTGTACGTTCCTCTATCTACAGTGTTACACCCAGTGTACGTTCCTCTATCTACAGTGTTACACCCAGTGTACGTTCCTCTACTGCAGTGTTACACCCAGTGTACGTTCCTCTATCTGCAGTGTTACACCCAGTGTACGTTCCTCTATCTGCAGTGTTACACCCAGTGTACGTTCCTCTACTGCAGTGTTACACCCAGTGTACGTTCCTCTATCTGCAGTGTTACACCCAGTGTACGTTCCTCTATCTGCAGTGTTACACCCAGTGTACGTTCCTCTATCTGCAGTGTTACACCCAGTGTACGTTCCTCTATCTACAGTGTTACACACAGTGTACATTTCTCTATCTACAGTGTTACACCCAGTGTACGTTCCTCTATCTGCAGTGTTACAGCCAGTGTACAGTCCTCTACCTACAGTGTTACACCCAGTGTACGTTCCTCTCTCTGCAGTGTTACACCCAGTGTACGTTCCTCTATCTACAGTGTTACACCCAGTGTACATTCCTCTATCGACAGTGTTACACCCAGTGTACGTTCCTCTATCGACAGTGTTACACCCAGTGTACGTTCCTCTATCGACAGTGTTACACCCAGTGTATGTTCCTCTGTCGACAGTGTTACACCCAGTGTACGTTCCTCTATCGACAGTGTTACACCCAGTGTACGTTCCTCTAGCTGCAGTGTTACACTCAGTGTACTTTCCTCTATCTGCAGTGTTACACGCAGTGTACGTTCCTCTATCTGCAGTGTTACACCCAGTCTACTTTCCTCTATCTGCAGTGTTACACTCAGTGTACGTTCCTCTATCTGCAGTGTTACACCCAGTGTACGTTCCTCTATCTGCAGTGTTACACCCAGTGTACTTTCCTCTATCTGCAGTGTTACACCCAGTGTACGTTCCTCTATCTGCAGTGTTACACCCAGTGTACGTTCCTCTATCTACAGTGTTACACCCAGTGTACGTTCCTCTATCTGCAGTGTTACACCCAGTGTACTTTCCTCTATCTGCAGTGTTACACTCAGTGTACGTTCCTCTATCTGCAGTGTTACACGCAGTGTACGTTCCTCTATCTGCAGTGTTACACCCAGTGTACGTTCCTCTATCTACAGTGTTACACCCCGTGTACGTTCCTCTATCTACAGTGTTACACCCAGTGTACGTTCCTCTGTCTGCAGTGTTACACCCAGTGTACGTTCCTCTATCTACAGTGTTACACCCAGTGTACTTTCCTCTATCTACAGTGTTACACCCAGTGTACGTTCCTCTACCTACAGTGTTACACCCAGTGTACGTTCCTCTATCTGCAGTGTTACACCCAGTGTACGTTCCTCTATCTACAGTGTTACACCCAGTGTACGTTCCTCTATCTACAGTGTTACACCCAGTGTACGTTCCTCTGCCTGCAGTGTTACACCCAGTGTACGTTCCTCTATCTACATTGTTACACCCAGTGTACGTTCCTCTATCTGCAGTGTTACACCCAGTGTACGTTCCTCTATCTGCAGTGTTACACCCAGTGTACGTTCCTCTATCTACAGTGTTACACCCAGTGTACGTTCCTCTGTCTGCAGTGTTACACCCAGTGTACGTTCCTCTATCTACAGTGTTACACCCAGTGTACGTTCCTCTATCTGCAGTGTTACACCCAGTGTACGTTCCTCTATCTGCAGTGTTACACCCAGTGTACGTTCCTCTATCTACAGTGTTACACCCAGTGTACGTTCCTCTATCTACAGTGTTACACCCAGTGTACGTTCCTCTATCTACAGTGTTACACCCAGTGTACGTTCCTCTATCTACAGTGTTACACGCAGTGTACGTTCCTCTGTCTGCAGTGTTACACCCAGTGTACGTTCCTCTACCTACAGTGTTACACCCAGTGTACGTTCCTCTATCTGCAGTGTTACACCCAGTGTACGTTCCTCTATCTGCAGTGTTACACCCAGTGTACGTTCCTCTATCTACAGTGTTACACCCAGTGTACGTTCCTCTATCTACAGTGTTACACCCAGTGTACGTTCCTCTATCTGCAGTGTTACACCCAGTGTACGTTCCTCTACCTACAGTGTTACACCCAGTGTACGTTCCTCTATCTGCAGTGTTACACCCAGTGTACGTTCCTCTATCTGCAGTGTTACACCCAGTGTACGTTCCTCTATCTACAGTGTTACACCCAGTGTACGTTCCTCTATCTGCAGTGTTACACCCAGTGTATGTTCCTCTATCTACAGTGTTACACCCAGTGTACGTTCCTCTATCTACAGTGTTACACCCAGTGTACGTTCCTCTATCTGCAGTGTTACACCCAGTGTACGTTCCTCTACCTACAGTGTTACACCCAGTGTACGTTCCTCTATCTGCAGTGTTACACCCAGTGTACGTTCCTCTATCTGCAGTGTTACACCCAGTGTACGTTCCTCTATCTGCAGTGTTACACCCAGTGTACGTTCCTCTATCTACAGTGTTACACCCAGTGTACGTTCCTCTATCTACAGTGTTACACCCAGTGTACGTTCCTCTATCTACAGTGTTACACCCAGTGTACGTTCCTCTATCTACAGTGTTACACCCAGTGTACGTTCCTCTATCTACAGTGTTACACCCAGTGTACGTTCCTCTATCTGCAGTGTTACACCCAGTGTACGTTCCTCTATCTGCAGTGTTACACCCAGTGTACGTTCCTCTATCTACAGTGTTACACCCAGTGTACGTTCCTCTATCTGCAGTGTTACACCCAGTGTACGTTCCTGTATCTACAGTGTTACACCCAGTGTACGTTCCTCTATCTACAGTGTTACACCCAGTGTACGTTCCTCTATCGACAGTGTTACACCCAGTGTACGTTCCTCTATCTACAGTGTTACACCCAGTGTACGTTCCTCTATCGACAGTGTTACACCCAGTGTACGTTCCTCTATCTGCAGTGTTACACCCAGTGTACGTTCCTCTATCTGCAGTGTTACACCCAGTGTACGTTCCTCTATCTGCAGTGTTACACCCAGTGTACGTTCCTCTATCTGCAGTGTTACACCCAGTGTACGTTCCTCTACTGCAGTGTTACACCCAGTGTACGTTCCTCTATCTACAGTGTTACACCCAGTGTACGTTCCTCTATCTACAGTGTTACACCCAGTGTACGTTCCTCTATCTGCAGTGTTACACCCAGTGTACGTTCCTCTATCTACAGTGTTACACCCAGTGTACTTTCCTCTATCTACAGTGTTACACCCAGTGTACGTTCCTCTACCTACAGTGTTACACCCAGTGTACGTTCCTCTATCTGCAGTGTTACACCCAGTGTACGTTCCTCTATCTGCAGTGTTACACCCAGTGTACGTTCCTCTATCTACAGTGTTACACCCAGTGTACGTTCCTCTATCTACAGTGTTACACCCAGTGTACGTTCCTCTATCTGCAGTGTTACACCCAGTGTACGTTCCTCTATCTACAGTGTTACACCCAGTGTACGTTCCTCTATCTGCAGTGTTACACCCAGTGTACGTTCCTCTATCTGCAGTGTTACACCCAGTGTACGTTCCTCTATCTACAGTGTTACACCCAGTGTACGTTCCTCTATCTGCAGTGTTACACCCAGTGTACGTTCCTCTATCTACAGTGTTACACCCAGTGTACGTTCCTCTATCTGCAGTGTTACACCCAGTGTACGTTCCTCTATCTGCAGTGTTACACCCAGTGTACGTTCCTCTATCTACAGTGTTACACCCAGTGTACGTTCCTCTATCTACAGTGTTACACCCAGTGTACGTTCCTCTATCTACAGTGTTACACCCAGTGTACGTTCCTCTATCTACAGTGTTACACCCAGTGTACGTTCCTCTATCTACAGTGTTACACCCAGTGTACGTTCCTCTATCTGCAGTGTTACACCCAGTGTACGTTCCTCTATCTACAGTGTTACACCCAGTGTACGTTCCTCTATCTGCAGTGTTACACCCAGTGTACGTTCCTCTATCTGCAGTGTTACACCCAGTGTACGTTCCTCTATCTACAGTGTTACACCCAGTGTACGTTCCTCTATCTACAGTGTTACACCCAGTGTACGTTCCTCTATCTGCAGTGTTACACCCAGTGTACGTTCCTCTATCTACAGTGTTACACCCAGTGTACGTTCCTCTATCTGCAGTGTTACACCCAGTGTACGTTCCTCTATCTGCAGTGTTACACCCAGTGTACGTTCCTCTATCTACAGTGTTACACCCAGTGTACGTTCCTCTATCTGCAGTGTTACACCCAGTGTACGTTCCTCTATCTACAGTGTTACACCCAGTGTACGTTCCTCTATCTACAGTGTTACACGCAGTGTACGTTCCTCTATCTGCAGTGTTACACCCAGTGTACGTTCCTCTATCTACAGTGTTACACCCAGTGTACGTTCCTCTATCTGCAGTGTTACACCCAGTGTACGTTCCTCTATCTGCAGTGTTACACCCAGTGTACGTTCCTATCTGCAGTGTTACACCCAGTGTACGTTCCTCTATCTGCAGTGTTACACCCAGTGTACGTTCCTCTATCAGCAGTGTTACACCCAGTGTACGTTCCTCTATCTGCAGTGTTACACCCAGTGTACGTTCCTCTATCTACAGTGTTACACCCAGTGTACGTTCCTCTATCTACAGTGTTACACCCAGTGTACGTTCCTCTATCTACAGTGTTACACCCAGTGTACGTTCCTCTATCTACAGTGTTACACCCAGTGTACGTTCCTCTATCTACAGTGTTACACACAGTGTACGTTCCTCTATCTACAGTGTTACAACCAGTGTACGTTCCTCTATCTACAGTGTTACACCCAGTGTACGTTCCTCTATCTGCAGTGTTACACCCAGTGTACGTTCCTCTATCTACAGTGTTACACCCAGTGTACGTTCCTCTATCTACAGTGTTACACCCAGTGTACGTTCCTCTATCTGCAGTGTTACACCCAGTGTACGTTCCTCTATCTACAGTGTTACACCCAGTGTACGTTCCTCTATCTACAGTGTTACACCCAGTGTACGTTCCTCTATCTACAGTGTTACACCCAGTGTACGTTCCTCTACTGCAGTGTTACACCCAGTGTACGTTCCTCTATCTGCAGTGTTACACCCAGTGTACGTTCCTCTATCTGCAGTGTTACACCCAGTGTACGTTCCTCTACTGCAGTGTTACACCCAGTGTACGTTCCTCTATCTGCAGTGTTACACCCAGTGTACGTTCCTCTATCTGCAGTGTTACACCCAGTGTACGTTCCTCTATCTGCAGTGTTACACCCAGTGTACGTTCCTCTATCTACAGTGTTACACCCAGTGTATATTCTTCTATCTGCAGTGTTACACCCAGTGTACGTTCCTCTATCTGCAGTGTTACACCCAGTGTACAGTCCTCTATCTACAGTGTTACACCCAGTGTACGTTCCTCTCTCTGCAGTGTTACACCCAGTGTACGTTCCTCTATCTACAGTGTTACACCCAGTGTACGTTCCTATCTGCAGTGTTACACCCAGTGTACGTTCCTCTATCTGCAGTGTTACACCCAGTGTACGTTCCTCTACCTACAGTGTTACACCCAGTGTACGTTCCTCTACCTGCAGTGTTACACCCAGTGTACATTCCTCTATCGACAGTGTTACACCCAGTGTACGTTCCTCTATCGACAGTGTTACACCCAGTGTACGTTCCTCTATCGACAGTGTTACACCCAGTGTATGTTCCTCTGTCGACAGTGTTACACCCAGTGTACGTTCCTCTATCGACAGTGTTACACCCAGTGTACGTTCCTCTAGCTGCAGTGTTACACTCAGTGTACTTTCCTCTATCTGCAGTGTTACACTCAGTGTACGTTCCTCTATCTGCAGTGTTACACGCAGTGTACGTTCCTCTATCTGCAGTGTTACACCCAGTGTACGTTCCTCTATCTACAGTGTTACACCCAGTGTACGTTCCTCTATCTGCAGTGTTACACCCAGTGTACGTTCCTCTATCTGCAGTGTTACACCCAGTGTACGTTCCTCTATCTGCAGTGTTACACACAGTGTACGTTCCTCTATCTACAGTGTTACACCCAGTGTACGTTCCTCTATCTACAGTGTTACACCCAGTGTACGTTCCTCTGCCTGCAGTGTTACACCCAGTGTACGTTCCTCTACCTACAGTGTTACACCCAGTGTACGTTCCTCTATCTGCAGTGTTACACCCAGTGTACGTTCCTCTATCTGCAGTGTTACACCCAGTGTACGTTCCTCTATCAACAGTGTTACACCCAGTGTACGTTCCTCTGTCTGCAGTGTTACACCCAGTGTACGTTCCTCTATCTACAGTGTTACACCCAGTGTACGTTCCTCTATCTGCAGTGTTACACCCAGTGTACGTTCCTCTATCTGCAGTGTTACACCCAGTGTACGTTCCTCTATCTACAGTGTTACACCCAGTGTACGTTCCTCTATCTACACTGTTACACCCAGTGTACGTTCCTCTATCTACAGTGTTACACCCAGTGTACGTTCCTCTATCTACATTGTTACACCCAGTGTACGTTCTTCTATCTACAGTGTTACACCCAGTGTACGTTCCTCTATCTACAGTGTTACAACCAGTGTACGTTCCTCTATCTACAGTGTTACACCCAGTGTATGTTCCTCTATCTGCAGTGTTACACCCAGTGTATGTTCCTCTATCTACAGTGTTACACCCAGTGTACGTTCCTCTATCTACAGTGTTACACCCAGTGTACGTTACTCTACTGCAGTGTTACACCCAGTGTACGTTCCTCTATCTGCAGTGTTACACCCAGTGTACGTTCCTCTATCTACAGTGTTACACCCAGTGTACGTTCCTCTTCAGCAGTGTTACACCCAGTGTACGTTCCTCTATCTGCAGTGTTACACCCAATGTACGTTCCTCTATCTACAGTGTTACACCCAGTGTACGTTCCTCTATCTACAGTTTTACACCCAGTGTACGTTCCTCTATCTACAGTGTTACACCCAGTGTACGTTCCTCTACTGCAGTGTTACACCCAGTGTACGTTCCTCTATCTGCAGTGTTAAACCTAGTGTACATTCCTCTATCTGCAGTGTTACACCCAGTGTACGTTCCTCTACTGCAGTGTTACACCCAGTGTACGTTCCTCTATCTGCAGTGTTACACCCAGTGTACGTTCCTCTATCTGCAGTGTTACACCCAGTGTACGTTCCTCTATCTGCAGTGTTACACCCAGTGTACGTTCCTCTATCTACAGTGTTACACCCAGTGTATATTCTTCTATCTACAGTGTTACACCCAGTGTACGTTCCTCTATCTGCAGTGTTACACCCAGTGTACAGTCCTCTATCTACAGTGTTACACCCAGTGTACGTTCCTCTCTCTGCAGTGTTACACCCAGTGTACGTTCCTCTCTCTACAGTGTTACACCCAGTGTACGTTCCTATCTGCAGTGTTACACCCAGTGTACGTTCCTCTATCTGCAGTGTTACACCCAGTGTACGTTCCTCTACCTACAGTGTTACACCCAGTGTACGTTCCTCTACCTGCAGTGTTACACCCAGTGTACATTCCTCTATCGACAGTGTTACACCCAGTGTACGTTCCACTATCGACAGTGTTACACCCAGTGTACGTTCCTCTGTCGACAGTGTTACACCCAGTGTACGTTCCTCTGTCGACAGTGTTACACCCAGTGTACGTTCCTCTATCGACAGTGTTACACCCAGTGTACGTTCCTCTACAGCAGTGTTACACCCAGTGTACGTTCCTCTATCTGCAGTGTTACACCCAGTGTACGTTCCTCTATCTACAGTGTTACACACAGTGTACGTTCCTCTATCTACAGTGTTACACCCAGTGTACGTTCCTCTATCTACAGTGTTACACCCAGTGTACGTTCCTCTACTGCAGTGTTACACCCAGTGTACGTTCCTCTATCTGCAGTGTTACACCCAGTGTACGTTCCTCTATCTGCAGTGTTACACCCAGTGTACGTTCCTCTACTGCAGTGTTACACCCAGTGTACGTTCCTCTATCTGCAGTGTTACACCCAGTGTACGTTCCTCTATCTGCAGTGTTACACCCAGTGTACGTTCCTCTATCTGCAGTGTTACACCCAGTGTACGTTCCTCTATCTACAGTGTTACACACAGTGTATATTCTTCTATCTACAGTGTTACACCCAGTGTACGTTCCTCTATCTGCAGTGTTACAGCCAGTGTACAGTCCTCTACCTACAGTGTTACACCCAGTGTACGTTCCTCTCTCTGCAGTGTTACACCCAGTGTACGTTCCTCTATCTACAGTGTTACACCCAGTGTACATTCCTCTATCGACAGTGTTACACCCAGTGTACGTTCCTCTATCGACAGTGTTACACCCAGTGTACGTTCCTCTATCGACAGTGTTACACCCAGTGTATGTTCCTCTGTCGACAGTGTTACACCCAGTGTACGTTCCTCTATCGACAGTGTTACACCCAGTGTACGTTCCTCTAGCTGCAGTGTTACACTCAGTGTACTTTCCTCTATCTGCAGTGTTACACGCAGTGTACGTTCCTCTATCTGCAGTGTTACACCCAGTGTACTTTCCTCTATCTGCAGTGTTACACTCAGTGTACGTTCCTCTATCTGCAGTGTTACACCCAGTGTACGTTCCTCTATCTGCAGTGTTACACCCAGTGTACGTTCCTCTATCTGCAGTGTTACACCCAGTGTACGTTCCTCTATCTGCAGTGTTACACCCAGTGTACGTTCCTCTATCTACAGTGTTACACCCAGTGTACGTTCCTCTATCTGCAGTGTTACACCCAGTGTACTTTCCTCTATCTGCAGTGTTACACTCAGTGTACGTTCCTCTATCTGCAGTGTTACACGCAGTGTACGTTCCTCTATCTGCAGTGTTACACCCAGTGTACGTTCCTCTATCTACAGTGTTACACCCAGTGTACGTTCCTCTATCTACAGTGTTACACCCAGTGTACGTTCCTCTGTCTGCAGTGTTACACCCAGTGTACGTTCCTCTATCTACAGTGTTACACCCAGTGTACTTTCCTCTATCTACAGTGTTACACCCAGTGTACGTTCCTCTACCTACAGTGTTACACCCAGTGTACGTTCCTCTATCTGCAGTGTTACACCCAGTGTACGTTCCTCTATCTACAGTGTTACACCCAGTGTACGTTCCTCTATCTACAGTGTTACACCCAGTGTACGTTCCTCTGCCTGCAGTGTTACACCCAGTGTACGTTCCTCTACCTACATTGTTACACCCAGTGTACGTTCCTCTATCTGCAGTGTTACACCCAGTGTACGTTCCTCTATCTGCAGTGTTACACCCAGTGTACGTTCCTCTATCAACAGTGTTACACCCAGTGTACGTTCCTCTGTCTGCAGTGTTACACCCAGTGTACGTTCCTCTATCTACAGTGTTACACCCAGTGTACGTTCCTCTATCTGCAGTGTTGCACCCAGTGTACGTTCCTCTATCTGCAATGTTACACCCAGTGTACGTTCCTCTATCTACAGTGTTACACCCAGTGTACGTTCCTCTATCTACACTGTTACACCCAGTGTACGTTCCTCTATCTACAGTGTTACACCCAGTGTACGTTCCTCTATCTACAGTGTTACACCCAGTGTACGTTCCTCTATCTACAGTGTTACACGCAGTGTACGTTCCTCTGTCTGCAGTGTTACACCCAGTGTACGTTCCTCTACCTACAGTGTTACACCCAGTGTACGTTCCTCTATCTGCAGTGTTACACCCAGTGTACGTTCCTCTATCTGCAGTGTTACACCCAGTGTACGTTCCTCTATCTACAGTGTTACAACCCAGTGTATGTTCCTCTATCTACTGTGTTACACCCAGTGTACGTTCCTCTGCCTGCAGTGTTACACCCAGTGTACGTTCCTCTACCTACAGTGTTACACCCAGTGTACGTTCCTCTATCTGCAGTGTTACACCCAGTGTACGTTCCTCTATCTGCAGTGTTACACCCAGTGTACGTTCCTCTATCAACAGTGTTACACCCAGTGTACGTTCCTCTGTCTGCAGTGTTACACCCAGCGTATGTTCCTCTATCTACAGTGTTACACCCAGTGTACGTTCCTCTATCTACAGTGTTACACCCAGTGTACGTTCCTCTGTCTGCAGTGTTACACCCAGTGTACGTTCCTCTACCTACAGTGTTACACCCAGTGTACGTTCCTCTATCTGCAGTGTTACACCCAGTGTACGTTCCTCTATCTGCAGTGTTGCACCCAGTGTACGTTCCTCTATCTGCAGTGTTACACCCAGTGTACGTTCCTCTATCTACAGTGTTACACCCAGTGTACGTTCCTCTATCTACACTGTTACACCCAGTGTACGTTCCTCTATCTACAGTGTTACACCCAGTGTACGTTCCTCTATCTACATTGTAACACCCAGTGTACGTTCTTCTATCTACAGTGTTACACCCAGTGTACGTTCCTCTATCTACAGTGTTACAACCAGTGTACGTTCCTCTATCTACAGTGTTACACCCAGTGTATGTTCCTCTATCTGCAGTGTTACACCCAGTGTATGTTCCTCTATCTACAGTGTTACACCCAGTGTACGTTCCTCTATCTAAAGTGTTACACCCAGTGTACGTTACTCTACTGCAGTGTTACACCCAGTGTACGTTCCTCTATCTGCAGTGTTACACCCAGTGTACGTTCCTCTATCTACAGTGTTACACCCAGTGTACGTTCCTCTACAGCAGTGTTACACCCAGTGTACGTTCCTCTATCTGCAGTGTTACACCCAGTGTACGTTCCTCTATCTACAGTGTTACACCCAGTGTACGTTCCTCTATCTACAGTGTTACACCCAGTGTACGTTCCTCTATCTACAGTGTTACACCCAGTGTACGCTCCTCTACTGCAGTGTTACACCCAGTGTACGTTCCTCTATCTGCAGTGTTACACCCAGTGTACGTTCCTCTATCTGCAGTGTTACACCCAGTGTACGTTCCTCTACTGCAGTGTTACACCCAGTGTACGTTCCTCTATCTACAGTGTTACACCCAGTGTACTTTCCTCTATCTACAGTGTTACACCCAGTGTACGTTCCTCTACCTACAGTGTTACACCCAGTGTACGTTCCTCTATCTGCAGTGTTACACCCAGTGTACGTTCCTCTATCTGCAGTGTTACACCCAGTGTACGTTCCTCTATCTACAGTGTTACACCCAGTGTACGTTCCTCTACTGCAGTGTTACACCCAGTGTACGTTCCTCTATCTGCAGTGTTACACCCAGTGTACGTTCCTCTATCTGCAGTGTTACACCCAGTGTACGTTCCTCTATCTGCAGTGTTACACCCAGTGTACGTTCCTCTATCTACAGTGTTACACCCAGTGTATATTCTTCTATCTACAGTGTTACACCCAGTGTACGTTCCTCTATCTGCAGTGTTACACCCAGTGTACAGTCCTCTATCTACAGTGTTACACCCAGTGTACGTTCCTCTCTCTGCAGTGTTACACCCAGTGTACGTTCCTCTATCTACAGTGTTACACCCAGTTTACGTTCCTATCTGCAGTGTTACACCCAGTGTACGTTCCTCTATCTGCGTATTACACCCAGTGTACGTTCCTCTACCTACAGTGTTACACCCAGTGTACGTTCCTTACCTGCAGTGTTACACCCAGTGTACATTCCTCTATCGACAGTGTTACACCCAGTGTACGTTCCACTATCGACAGTGTTACACCCAGTGTACGTTCCTCTGTCGACAGTGTTACACCCAGTGTGTGTTCCTCTGTCGACAGTGTTACACCCAGTGTACGTTCCTCTATCGACAGTGTTACACCCAGTGTACGTTTCTCTAGCTGCAGTGTTACACTCAGTGTACTTTCCTCTATCTGCAGTGTTACACTCAGTGTACGTTCCTCTATCTGCAGTGTTGCACGCAGTGTACGTTCCTCTATCTGCAGTGTTACACCCAGTGTACGTTCCTCTATCTACAGTGTTACACCCAGTGTACGTTCCTCTATCTGCAGTGTTACACCCAGTGTACGTTCCTCTATCTGCAGTGTTACACCCAGTGTACTTTCCTCTATCTGCAGTGTTACACTCAGTGTACGTTCCTCTATTTACAGTGTTACACCCAGTGTACTTTCCTCTATCTGCAGTGTTACACTCAGTGTACGTTCCTCTATCTACAGTGTTACACCCAGTGTACGTTCCTCTATCTGCAGTGTTACACTCAGTGTACGTTCCTCTATCTGCAGTGTTACACCCAGTGTACGTTCCTCTATCTGCAGTGTTACACCCAGTGTACGTTCCTCTATCTGCAGTGTTACACTCAGTGTACGTTCCTCTATCTGCAGTGTTACACCCAGTGTACGTTCCTCTATCTACAGTCTTACACCCAGTGTACGTTCCTCTATCTGCAGTGTTACACTCAGTGCACATTCCTCTATCTACATTGTTACACCCAGTGTACGTTCTTCTATCTACAGTGTTACACCAATGTACGTTCCTCTATCTACAGTGTTACAACCAGTGTACGTTCCTCTATCTATAGTGTTACACCCAGTGTATGTTCCTCTATCTGCAGTGTTACACCCAGTGTATGTTCCTCTATCTACAGTGTTACACCCAGTGTACGTTCCTCTATCTACAGTGTTACACCCAGTGTACGTTACTCTACTGCAGTGTTACACCCAGTGTACGTTCCTCTATCTGCAGTGTTACACCCAGTGTACGTTCCTCTATCTACAGTGTTACACCCAGTGTACGTTCCTCTACAGCAGTGTTACACCCAGTGTACGTTCCTCTATCTGCAGTGTTACACCCAGTGTACGTTCCTCTATCTACAGTGTTACACCCCAGTGTACGTTCCTCTATCTACAGTGTTACACCCAGTGTACGTTCCTCTATCTACAGTGTTACACCCAGTGTACGTTCCTCTACTGCAGTGTTACACCCAGTGTACGTTCCTCTATCTGCAGTGTTACACCCAGTGTACGTTCCTCTATCTGCAGTGTTACACCCAGTGTACGTTCCTCTACTGCAGTGTTACACCCAGTGTACGTTCCTCTATCTGCAGTGTTACACCCAGTGTACGTTCCTCTATCTGCAGTGTTACACCCAGTGTACGTTCCTCTATCTGCAGTGTTACACCCAGTGTACGTTCCTCTATCTACAGTGTTACACCCAGTGTATATTCTTCTATCTACAGTGTTACACCCAGTGTACGTTCCTCTATCTGCAGTGTTACAGCCAGTGTACAGTCCTCTATCTACAGTGTTACACCCAGTGTACGTTCCTCTCTCTGCAGTGTTACACCCAGTGTACGTTCCTCTATCTACAGTGTTACACCCAGTGTACGTTCCTATCTGCAGTGTTACACCCAGTGTACGTTCCTCTATCTGCAGTGTTACACCCAGTGTACGTTCCTCTACCTACAGTGTTACACCCAGTGTACGTTCCTCTACCTGCAGTGTTACACCCAGTGTACATTCCTCTATCGACAGTGTTACACCCAGTGTACGTTCCTCTATCGACAGTGTTACACCCAGTGTACGTTCCTCTATCGACAGTGTTACACCCAGTGTATGTTCCTCTGTCGACAGTGTTACACCCAGTGTACGTTCCTCTATCGACAGTGTTACACCCAGTGTACGTTCCTCTAGCTGCAGTGTTACACTCAGTGTACTTTCCTCTATCTACAGTGTTACACCCAGTGTACGTTCCTCTATCTGCAGTGTTACACGCAGTGTACGTTCCTCTATCTGCAGTGTTACACCCAGTGTACGTTCCTCTATCTACAGTGTTACACCCCGTGTACGTTCCTCTATCTACAGTGTTACACCCAGTGTACGTTCCTCTGTCTGCAGTGTTACACCCAGTGTACGTTCTCTATCTGCAGTGTTACACCCAGTGTACGTTCCTCTATCTGCAGAGTTACACCCAGTGTACGTTCCTCTATCTACAGTGTTCACCCAGTGTATATTCTTCTATCTACAGTGTTACACCCAGTGTACGTTCCTCTATCTGCAGTGTTACACCCAGTGTACAGTCCTCTATCTACAGTGTTACACCCAGTGTACGTTCCTCTCTCTGCAGTGTTACACCCAGTGTACGTTCCTCTATCTACAGTGTTACACCCAGTTTACGTTCCTATCTGCAGTGTTACACCCAGTGTACGTTCCTCTATCTGCAGTGTTACACCCAGTGTACGTTCCTCTACCTACAGTGTTACACCCAGTGTACGTTCCTCTACCTGCAGTGTTACACCCAGTGTACATTCCTCTATCGACAGTGTTACACCCAGTGTACGTTCCACTATCGACAGTGTTACACCCAGTGTACGTTCCTCTGTCGACAGTGTTACACCCAGTGTGTGTTCCTCTGTCGACAGTGTTACACCCAGTGTACGTTCCTCTATCGACAGTGTTACACCCAGTGTACGTTTCTCTAGCTGCAGTGTTACACTCAGTGTACTTTCATCCATCTGCAGTGTTACACTCAGTGTACGTTCCTCTATCTGCAGTGTTGCACGCAGTGTACGTTCCTCTATCTGCAGTGTTACACCCAGTGTACGTTCCTCTATCTACAGTGTTACACCCAGTGTACGTTCCTCTATCTGCAGTGTTACACCCAGTGTACGTTCCTCTATCTGCAGTGTTACACCCAGTGTACTTTCCTCTATCTGCAGTGTTACACTCAGTGTACGTTCCTCTATTTACAGTGTTACACCCAGTGTACTTTCCTCTATCTGCAGTGTTACACTCAGTGTACGTTCCTCTATCTACAGTGTTACACCCAGTGTACGTTCCTCTATCTGCAGTGTTACACTCAGTGTACGTTCCTCTATCTGCAGTGTTACACCCAGTGTACGTTCCTCTATCTGCAGTGTTACACCCAGTGTACGTTCCTCTATCTGCAGTGTTACACTCAGTGTACGTTCCTCTATCTGCAGTGTTACACCCAGTGTACGTTCCTCTATCTACAGTCTTACACCCAGTGTACGTTCCTCTATCTGCAGTGGTTACACTCAGTGCACGTTCCTCTATCTACATTGTTACACCCAGTGTACGTTCTTCTATCTACAGTGTTACACCAATGTACGTTCCTCTATCTACAGTGTTACAACCAGTGTACGTTCTCAATCTATAGTGTTACACCCAGTGTATGTTCCTCTATCTGCAGTGTTACACCCAGTGTTTGTTCCTCTATCTACAGTGTTTACACCCAGTGTACGTTCCTCTATCTACAGTGTTACACCCAGTGTACGTTACTCTACTGCAGTGTTACACCCAGTGTACGTTCCTCTATCTGCAGTGTTACACCAGTGTACGTTCCTCTATCTACAGTGTTACACCCAGTGTACGTTCCTCTACAGCAGTGTTACACCCAGTGTACGTTCCTCTATCTGCAGTGTTACACCCAGTGTACGTTCCCTCTATCTACAGTGTTACACCCAGTGTACGTTCCTCTATCTACAGTGTTACACCCAGTGTACGTTCCTCTATCTACAGTGTTACACCCAGTGTACGTTCCTCTACTGCAGTGTTACACCAGTGTACGTTCCTCTATCTGCAGTGTTACACCCAGTGTACGTTCCTCTATCTGCAGTGTTACACCCAGTGTACGTTCCTCTACTGCAGTGTTACACCCAGTGTACGTTCCTCTATCTGCAGTGTTACACCCAGTGTACGTTCCTCTATCTGCAGTGTTACACCCAGTGTACGTTCCTCTATCTGCAGTGTTACACCCAGTGTACGTTCCTCTATCTACAGTGTTACACCAGTGTATATTCTTCTATCTACAGTGTTACACCCAGTGTACGTTCCTCTATCTGCAGTGTTACACCCAGTGTACAGTCCTCTATCTACAGTGTTACACCCAGTGTACGTTCCTCTCTCTGCAGTGTTACACCCAGTGTACGTTCCTCTATCTACAGTGTTACACCCAGTGTACGTTCCTATCTGCAGTGTTACACCCAGTGTACGTTCCTCTATCTGCAGTGTTACACCCAGTGTACGTTCCTCTACCTACAGTGTTACACCCAGTGTACGTTCCTCTACCTGCAGTGTTACACCCAGTGTACATTCCTCTATCGACAGTGTTACACCCAGTGTACGTTCCTCTATCGACAGTGTTACACCCAGTGTACGTTCCTCTATCGACAGTGTTACACCCAGTGTATGTTCCTCTGTCGACAGTGTTACACCCAGTGTACGTTCCTCTATCGACAGTGTTACACCCAGTGTACGTTCCTCTAGCTGCAGTGTTACATTCAGTGTACTTTCCTCTATCTGCAGTGTTACACTCAGTGTACGTTCCTCTATCTGCAGTGTTACACGCAGTGTACGTTCCTCTATCTGCAGTGTTACACCCAGTGTACGTTCCTCTATCTACAGTGTTACACCCCGTGTACGTTCCTCTATCTACAGTGTTACACCCAGTGTACGTTCCTCTGTCTGCAGTGTTACACCCAGTGTACGTTCCTCTATCTGCAGTGTTACACCCAGTTTACGTTCCTCTACCTACAGTGTTACACCCAGTGTACGTTCCTCTATCTGCAGTGTGACACCCAGTGTACGTTCCTCTATCTACAGTGTTACACCCAGTGTACGTTCCTCTATCTACAGTGTTACACCCAGTGTACGTTCCTCTGCCTGCAGTGTTACACCCAGTGTACGTTCCTCTACCTACATTGTTACACCCAGTGTACGTTCCTCTATCTGCAGTGTTACACCCAGTGTACGTTCCTCTATCTGCAGTGTTACACCCTGTGTACGTTCCTCTATCAACAGTGTTACACCCAGTGTACGTTCCTCTGTCTGCAGTGTTACACCCAGTGTACGTTCCTCTATCTACAGTGTTACACCCAGTGTACGTTCCTCTATCTGCAGTGTTGCACCCAGTGTACGTTCCTCTATCTGCAGTGTTACACCCAGTGTACGTTCCTCTATCTACAGTGTTACACCCAGTGTACGTTCCTCTATCTACAATGTTACACCCAGTGTACGTTCCTCTATCTACAGTGTTACACGCAGTGTACGTTCCTCTGTCTGCAGTGTTACACCCAGTGTACGTTCCTCTACCTACAGTGTTACACCAGTGTACGTTCCTCTATCTGCAGTGTTACACCCAGTGTACGTTCCTCTATCTGCAGTGTTACACCCAGTGTACGTTCCTCTATCTACAGTGTTACACCCAGTGTACGTTCCTCTATCTACTGTGTTACACCCAGTGTACGTTCCTCTGCCTGCAGTGTTACACCCAGTGTACGTTCCTCTACCTACAGTGTTACACCAGTGTACGTTCCTCTATCTGCAGTGTTACACCCAGTGTACGTTCCTCTATCTGCAGTGTTACACCCAGTGTACGTTCCTCTATCAACAGTGTTACACCCAGTGTACGTTCCTCTGTCTGCAGTGTTACACCCAGTGTACGTTCCTCTATCTACAGTGTTACACCCAGTGTACGTTCCTCTATCTACAGTGTTACACGCAGTGTACGTTCTCTGTCTGCAGTGTTACACCCAGTGTACGTTCCTCTACCTACAGTGTTACACCCAGTGTACGTTCCTCTATCTGCAGTGTTACACCCAGTGTACGTTCCTCTATCTGCAGTGTTGCACCCAGTGTACGTTCCTCTATCTGCAGTGTTACACCCAGTGTACGTTCCTCTATCTACAGTGTTACACCCAGTGTACGTTCCTCTATCTACACTGTTACACCCAGTGTACGTTCCTCTATCTACAGTGTTACACCCAGTGTACGTTCCTCTATCTACATTGTAACACCCAGTGTACGTTCTTCTATCTACAGTGTTACACCCCAGTGTACGTTCCTCTATCTACAGTGTTACAACCAGTGTACGTTCCTCTATCTACAGTGTTACACCAGTGTATGTTCCTCTATCTGCAGTGTTACACCCAGTGTATGTTCCTCTATCTACAGTGTTACACCCAGTGTACGTTCCTCTATCTACAGTGTTACACCCAGTGTACGTTACTCTACTGCAGTGTTACACCCAGTGTACGTTCCTCTATCTGCAGTGTTACACCCAGTGTACGTTCCTCTATCTACAGTGTTACACCCAGTGTACGTTCCTCTACAGCAGTGTTACACCCAGTGTACGTTCCTCTATCTGCAGTGTTACACCCAGTGTACGACCCTCTATCTACAGTGTTACACCCAGTGTACGTTCCTCTATCTACAGTGTTACACCCAGTGTACGTTCCTCTATCTACAGTGTTACACCCAGTGTACGTTCCTCTACTGCATGTTACACCCAGTGTACGTTCCTCTATCTGCAGTGTTACACCCAGTGTACGTTCCTCTATCTGCAGTGTTACACCCAGTGTACGTTCCTCTATCTGCAGTGTTACACCCAGTGTACGTTCCTCTATCTACAGTGTTACACCCAGTGTACGTTCCTCTATCTACAGTGTTACACCCAGTGTACGTTCCTCTATCTACAGTGTTACACCCAGTGTACGTTCCTCTATCTGCAGTGTTACACCCAGTGTACGTTCCTCTATCTGCAGTGTTACACCCAGTGTACGTTCCTCTATCTACAGTGTTACACCCAGTGTACGTTCCTCTATCTACAGTGTTACACCCAGTGTACGTTCCTCTATCTGCAGTGTTACACCCAGTGTACGTTCCTCTATCTGCAGTGTTACACCCAGTGTACGTTCCTCTATCTGCAGTGTTACACCCAGTGTACGTTCCTCTATCTACAGTGTTACACCCAGTGTACGTTCCTCTATCTACAGTGTTACACCCAGTGTACGTTCCTCTATCTACAGTGTTACACCCAGTGTACGTTCCTCTATCTACAGTGTTACACCCAGTGTACGTTCCTCTATCTACAGTGTTACACCCAGTGTACGTTCCTCTATCTGCAGTGTTACACCCAGTGTACGTTCCTCTATCTACAGTGTTACACCCAGTGTACGTTCCTCTATCTGCAGTGTTACACCCAGTGTACGTTCCTCTATCTGCAGTGTTACACCCAGTGTACGTTCCTCTATCTGCAGTGTTACACCCAGTGTACGTTCCTCTATCTACAGTGTTACACCCAGTGTACGTTCCTCTATCTGCAGTGTTACACCCAGTGTACGTTCCTCTATCTGCAGTGTTACACCCAGTGTACGTTCCTCTATCTACAGTGTTACACCCAGTGTACGTTCCTCTATCTGCAGTGTTACACCCAGTGTACGTTCCTCTATCTACAGTGTTACACCCAGTGTACGTTCCTCTATCTACAGTGTTACACCCAGTGTACGTTCCTCTATCTGCAGTGTTACACCCAGTGTACGTTCCTCTATCTACAGTGTTACACCCAGTGTACGTTCCTCTATCTGCAGTGTTACACCCAGTGTACGTTCCTCTATCTGCAGTGTTACACCCAGTGTACGTTCCTCTATCTGCAGTGTTACACCCAGTGTACGTTCCTCTATCTACAGTGTTACACCCAGTGTACGTTCCTCTATCTACAGTGTTACACCCAGTGTACGTTCCTCTATCTGCAGTGTTACACCCAGTGTACGTTCCTCTATCTACAGTGTTACACCCAGTGTACGTTCCTCTATCTACAGTGTTACACCCAGTGTACGTTCCTCTATCTACAGTGTTACACCCAGTGTACGTTCCTCTATCTACAGTGTTACACCCAGTGTACGTTCCTCTATCTACAGTGTTACACCCAGTGTACGTTCCTCTATCTACAGTGTTACACCCAGTGTACGTTCCTCTATCTGCAGTGTTACACCCAGTGTACGTTCCTCTATCTACAGTGTTACACCCAGTGTACGTTCCTCTATCTACAGTGTTACACCCAGTGTACGTTCCTCTATCTGCAGTGTTACACCCAGTGTACGTTCCTCTATCTGCAGTGTTACACCCAGTGTACGTTCCTCTATCTACAGTGTTACACCCAGTGTACGTTCCTCTATCTGCAGTGTTACACCCAGTGTACGTTCCTCTATCTGCAGTGTTACACCCAGTGTACGTTCCTCTATCTACAGTGTTACACCCAGTGTACGTTCCTCTATCTACAGTGTTACACCCAGTGTACGTTCCTCTATCTACAGTGTTACACCCAGTGTACGTTCCTCTATCTGCAGTGTTACACCCAGTGTACGTTCCTCTATCTGCAGTGTTACACCCAGTGTACGTTCCTCTATCTGCAGTGTTACACCCAGTGTACGTTCCTCTATCTGCAGTGTTACACCCAGTGTACGTTCCTCTATCTGCAGTGTTACACCCAGTGTACGTTCCTCTATCTGCAGTGTTACACCCAGTGTACGTTCCTCTATCTGCAGTGTTACACCCAGTGTACGTTCCTCTATCTACAGTGTTACACCCAGTGTACGTTCCTCTATCTGCAGTGTTACACCCAGTGTACGTTCCTCTATCTGCAGTGTTACACCCAGTGTACGTTCCTCTATCTACAGTGTTACACCCAGTGTACGTTCCTCTATCTGCAGTGTTACACCCAGTGTACGTTCCTCTATCTACAGTGTTACACCCAGTGTACGTTCCTATCTGCAGTGTTACACCCAGTGTACGTTCCTCTATCTGCAGTGTTACACCCAGTGTACGTTCCTCTATCTACAGTGTTACACCCAGTGTACGTTCCTCTATCTGCAGTGTTACACCCAGTGTACGTTCCTCTATCTACAGTGTTACACCCAGTGTACGTTCCTCTATCTACAGTGTTACACCCAGTGTACGTTCCTCTATCTACAGTGTTACACCCAGTGTACGTTCCTCTATCTACAGTGTTACACCCAGTGTACGTTCCTCTATCTACAGTGTTACACCCAGTGTACGTTCCTCTATCTGCAGTGTTACACCCAGTGTACGTTCCTCTATCTGCAGTGTTACACCCAGTGTACGTTCCTCTATCTGCAGTGTTACACCCAGTGTACGTTCCTCTATCTGCAGTGTTACACCCAGTGTACGTTCCTCTATCTACAGTGTTACACCCAGTGTACGTTCCTCTATCTGCAGTGTTACACCCAGTGTACGTTCCTCTATCTGCAGTGTTACACCCAGTGTACGTTCCTCTATCTGCAGTGTTACACCCAGTGTACGTTCCTCTATCTACAGTGTTACACCCAGTGTACGTTCCTCTATCTGCAGTGTTACACCCAGTGTACGTTCCTCTATCTACAGTGTTACACCCAGTGTACGTTCCTCTATCTGCAGTGTTACACCCAGTGTACGTTCCTCTATCTGCAGTGTTACACCCAGTGTACGTTCCTCTATCTGCAGTGTTACACCCAGTGTACGTTCCTCTATCTGCAGTGTTACACCCAGTGTACGTTCCTCTATCTGCAGTGTTACACCCAGTGTACGTTCCTCTATCTACAGTGTTACACCCAGTGTACGTTCCTCTATCTGCAGTGTTACACCCAGTGTACGTTCCTCTATCTGCAGTGTTACACCCAGTGTACGTTCCTCTATCTGCAGTGTTACACCCAGTGTACGTTCCTCTATCTGCAGTGTTACACCCAGTGTACGTTCCTCTATCTGCAGTGTTACACCCAGTGTACGTTCCTCTATCTACAGTGTTACACCCAGTGTACGTTCCTCTATCTGCAGTGTTACACCCAGTGTACGTTCCTCTATCTGCAGTGTTACACCCAGTGTACGTTCCTCTATCTACAGTGTTACACCCAGTGTACGTTCCTCTATCTGCAGTGTTACACCCAGTGTACGTTCCTCTATCTACAGTGTTACACCCAGTGTACGTTCCTCTATCTGCAGTGTTACACCCAGTGTACGTTCCTCTATCTGCAGTGTTACACCCAGTGTACGTTCCTCTATCTACAGTGTTACACCCAGTGTACGTTCCTCTATCTGCAGTGTTACACCCAGTGTACGTTCCTCTATCTACAGTGTTACACCCAGTGTACGTTCCTCTATCTACAGTGTTACACCCAGTGTACGTTCCTCTATCTACAGTGTTACACCCAGTGTACGTTCCTCTATCTACAGTGTTACACCCAGTGTACGTTCCTCTATCTACAGTGTTACACCCAGTGTACGTTCCTCTATCTGCAGTGTTACACCCAGTGTACGTTCCTCTATCTGCAGTGTTACACCCAGTGTACGTTCCTCTATCTGCAGTGTTACACCCAGTGTACGTTCCTCTATCTGCAGTGTTACACCCAGTGTACGTTCCTCTATCTACAGTGTTACACCCAGTGTACGTTCCTCTATCTGCAGTGTTACACCCAGTGTACGTTCCTCTATCTGCAGTGTTACACCCAGTGTACGTTCCTCTATCTGCAGTGTTACACCCAGTGTACGTTCCTCTATCTACAGTGTTACACCCAGTGTACGTTGCTCTATCTGCAGTGTTACACCCAGTGTATGTTCCTCTATCTACAGTGTTAAACCCAGTGTACGTTCCTCTATCTGCAGTGTCACACCCAGTGTACGTTCCTCTATCTGCAGTGTTACACCCAGTGTACGTTCCTCTATCTGCAGTGTTACACCCAGTGTACGTTCCTCTATCTGCAGTGTTACACCCAGTGTACGTTCCTCTATCTGCAGTGTTACACCCAGTGTACGTTCCTCTATCTACAGTGTTACACCCAGTGTACGTTCCCTATCTGCAGTGTTACACCCAGTGTACGTTCCTCTATCTGCAGTGTTACACCCAGTGTACGTTCCTCTATCTACAGTGTTACACCCAGTGTACGTTCCTCTATCTGCAGTGTTACACCCAGTGTACGTTCCTCTATCTACAGTGTTACACCCAGTGTACGTTCCTCTATCTACAGTGTTACACCCAGTGTACGTTCCTCTATCTACAGTGTTACACCCAGTGTACGTTCCTCTATCTACAGTGTTACACCCAGTGTACGTTCCTCTATCTGCAGTGTTACACCCAGTGTACGTTCCTCTATCTACAGTGTTACACCCAGTGTACGTTCCTCTATCTGCAGTGTTACACCCAGTGTACGTTCCTCTATCTGCAGTGTTACACCCAGTGTACGTTCCTCTATCTGCAGTGTTACACCCAGTGTACGTTCCTCTATCTGCAGTGTTACACCCAGTGTACGTTCCTCTATCTGCAGTGTTACACCCAGTGTACGTTCCTCTATCTACAGTGTTACACCCAGTGTACGTTCCTCTATCTGCAGTGTTACACCCAGTGTACGTTCCTCTATCTACAGTGTTACACCCAGTGTACGTTCCTCTATCTACAGTGTTACACCCAGTGTACGTTCCTCTATCTACAGTGTTACACCCAGTGTACGTTCCTCTATCTACAGTGTTACACCCAGTGTACGTTCCTCTATCTGCAGTGTTACACCCAGTGTACGTTCCTCTATCTACAGTGTTACACCCAGTGTACGTTCCTCTATCTACAGTGTTACACCCAGTGTACGTTCCTCTATCTGCAGTGTTACACCCAGTGTACGTTCCTCTATCTGCAGTGTTACACCCAGTGTACGTTCCTCTATCTACAGTGTTACACCCAGTGTACGTTCCTCTATCTGCAGTGTTACACCCAGTGTACGTTCCTCTATCTACAGTGTTACACCCAGTGTACGTTCCTCTATCTGCAGTGTTACACCCAGTGTACGTTCCTCTATCTGCAGTGTTACACCCAGTGTACGTTCCTCTATCTGCAGTGTTACACCCAGTGTACGTTCCTCTATCTGCAGTGTTACACCCAGTGTACGTTCCTCTATCTGCAGTGTTACACCCAGTGTACGTTCCTCTATCTGCAGTGTTACACCCAGTGTACGTTCCTCTATCTGCAGTGTTACACCCAGTGTACGTTCCTCTATCTACAGTGTTACACCCAGTGTACGTTCCTCTATCTACAGTGTTACACCCAGTGTACGTTCCTCTATCTGCAGTGTTACACCCAGTGTACGTTCCTCTATCTACAGTGTTACACCCAGTGTACGTTCCTCTATCTGCAGTGTTACACCCAGTGTACGTTCCTCTATCTACAGTGTTACACCCAGTGTACGTTCCTATCTGCAGTGTTACACCCAGTGTACGTTCCTCTATCTGCAGTGTTACACCCAGTGTACGTTCCTCTATCTACAGTGTTACACCCAGTGTACGTTCCTCTATCTGCAGTGTTACACCCAGTGTACGTTCCTCTATCTACAGTGTTACACCCAGTGTACGTTCCTCTATCTACAGTGTTACACCCAGTGTACGTTCCTCTATCTACAGTGTTACACCCAGTGTACGTTCCTCTATCTACAGTGTTACACCCAGTGTACGTTCCTCTATCTACAGTGTTACACCCAGTGTACGTTCCTCTATCTGCAGTGTTACACCCAGTGTACGTTCCTCTATCTGCAGTGTTACACCCAGTGTACGTTCCTCTATCTGCAGTGTTACACCCAGTGTACGTTCCTCTATCTGCAGTGTTACACCCAGTGTACGTTCCTCTATCTACAGTGTTACACCCAGTGTACGTTCCTCTATCTGCAGTGTTACACCCAGTGTACGTTCCTCTATCTGCAGTGTTACACCCAGTGTACGTTCCTCTATCTGCAGTGTTACACCCAGTGTACGTTCCTCTATCTACAGTGTTACACCCAGTGTAAGTTCCTCTGTCTGCAGTGTTACACCCAGTGTTACACCCAGTGTACGTTCCTCTATCTACAGTGTTACACCCAGTGTACGTTCCTCTATCTGCAGTGTTACACCCAGTGTACGTTCCTCTATCTGCAGTGTTACACCCAGTGTACGTTCCTCTATCTGCAGTGTTACACCCAGTGTACGTTCCTCTATCTGCAGTGTTACACCCAGTGTACGTTCCTCTATCTGCAGTGTTACACCCAGTGTACGTTCCTCTATCTACAGTGTTACACCCAGTGTACGTTCCTCTATCTGCAGTGTTACACCCAGTGTACGTTCCTCTATCTGCAGTGTTACACCCAGTGTACGTTCCTCTATCTACAGTGTTACACCCAGTGTACGTTCCTCTATCTGCAGTGTTACACCCAGTGTACGTTCCTCTATCTACAGTGTTACACCCAGTGTACGTTCCTCTATCTGCAGTGTTACACCCAGTGTACGTTCCTCTATCTGCAGTGTTACACCCAGTGTACGTTCCTCTATCTACAGTGTTACACCCAGTGTACGTTCCTCTATCTGCAGTGTTACACCCAGTGTACGTTCCTCTATCTGCAGTGTTACACCCAGTGTACGTTCCTCTATCTGCAGTGTTACACCCAGTGTACGTTCCTCTATCTACAGTGTTACACCCAGTGTACGTTCCTCTATCTGCAGTGTTACACCCAGTGTACGTTCCTCTATCTACAGTGTTACACCCAGTGTACGTTCCTCTATCTGCAGTGTTACACCCAGTGTACGTTCCTCTATCTACAGTGTTACACCCAGTGTACGTTCCTCTATCTGCAGTGTTACACCCAGTGTACGTTCCTCTATCTGCAGTGTTACACCCAGTGTACGTTCCTCTATCTACAGTGTTACACCCAGTGTACGTTCCTCTATCTACAGTGTTACACCCAGTGTACGTTCCTCTATCTACAGTGTTACACCCAGTGTACGTTCCTCTATCTGCAGTGTTACACCCAGTGTACGTTCCTCTATCTGCAGTGTTACACCCAGTGTACGTTCCTCTATCTGCAGTGTTACACCCAGTGTACGTTCCTCTATCTGCAGTGTTACACCCAGTGTACGTTCCTCTATCTGCAGTGTTACACCCAGTGTACGTTCCTCTATCTGCAGTGTTACACCCAGTGTACGTTCCTCTATCTGCAGTGTTACACCCAGTGTACGTCCTCTATCTACAGTGTTACACCCAGTGTACGTTCCTCTATCTGCAGTGTTACACCCAGTGTACGTTCCTCTATCTACAGTGTTACACCCAGTGTACGTTCTCTATCTGCAGTGTTACACCCAGTGTACGTTCCTCTATCTGCAGTGTTACACCCAGTGTACGTTCCTCTATCTACAGTGTTACACCCAGTGTACGTTCCTCTATCTGCAGTGTTACACCCAGTGTACGTTCCTCTATCTACAGTGTTACACCCAGTGTACGTTCCTCTATCTGCAGTGTTACACCCAGTGTACGTTCCTCTATCTACAGTGTTACACCCAGTGTACGTTCCTCTATCTACAGTGTTACACCCAGTGTACGTTCCTCTATCTGCAGTGTTACACCCAGTGTACGTTCCTCTATCTGCAGTGTTACACCCAGTGTACGTTCCTCTATCTGCAGTGTTACACCCAGTGTACGTTCCTCTATCTGCAGTGTTACACCCAGTGTACGTTCCTCTATCTACAGTGTTACACCCAGTGTACGTTCCTCTATCTGCAGTGTTACACCCAGTGTACGTTCCTCTATCTGCAGTGTTACACCCAGTGTACGTTCCTCTATCTGCAGTGTTACACCCAGTGTACGTTCCTCTATCTACAGTGTTACACCCAGTGTACGTTCCTCTATCTGCAGTGTTACACCCAGTGTACGTTCCTCTATCTACAGTGTTACACCCAGTGTACGTTCCTCTATCTGCAGTGTTACACCCAGTGTACGTTCCTCTATCTGCAGTGTTACACCCAGTGTACGTTCCTCTATCTGCAGTGTTACACCCAGTGTACGTTCCTCTATCTGCAGTGTTACACCCAGTGTACGTTCCTCTATCTGCAGTGTTACACCCAGTGTACGTTCCTCTATCTACAGTGTTACACCCAGTGTACGTTCCTCTATCTGCAGTGTTACACCCAGTGTACGTTCCTCTATCTGCAGTGTTACACCCAGTGTACGTTCCTCTATCTACAGTGTTACACCCAGTGTACGTTCCTCTATCTGCAGTGTTACACCCAGTGTACGTTCCTCTATCTACAGTGTTACACCCAGTGTACGTTCCTCTATCTGCAGTGTTACACCCAGTGTACGTTCCTCTATCTGCAGTGTTACACCCAGTGTACGTTCCTCTATCTACAGTGTTACACCCAGTGTACGTTCCTCTATCTGCAGTGTTACACCCAGTGTACGTTCCTCTATCTGCAGTGTTACACCCAGTGTACGTTCCTCTATCTGCAGTGTTACACCCAGTGTACGTTCCTCTATCTACAGTGTTACACCCAGTGTACGTTCCTCTATCTGCAGTGTTACACCCAGTGTACGTTCCTCTATCTACAGTGTTACACCCAGTGTACGTTCCTCTATCTGCAGTGTTACACCCAGTGTACGTTCCTCTATCTGCAGTGTTACACCCAGTGTACGTTCCTCTATCTGCAGTGTTACACCCAGTGTACGTTCCTCTATCTGCAGTGTTACACCCAGTGTACGTTCCTCTATCTGCAGTGTTACACCCAGTGTACGTTCCTCTATCTGCAGTGTTACACCCAGTGTACGTTCCTCTATCTACAGTGTTACACCCAGTGTACGTTCCTCTATCTACAGTGTTACACCCAGTGTACGTTCCTCTATCTACAGTGTTACACCCAGTGTACGTTCCTCTATCTACAGTGTTACACCCAGTGTACGTTCCTCTATCTACAGTGTTACACCCAGTGTACGTTCCTCTATCTACAGTGTTACACCCAGTGTACGTTCCTCTATCTACAGTGTTACACCCAGTGTACGTTCCTCTATCTGCAGTGTTACACCCAGTGTACGTTCCTCTATCTACAGTGTTACACCCAGTGTACGTTCCTCTATCTACAGTGTTACACCCAGTGTACGTTCCTCTATCTGCAGTGTTACACCCAGTGTACGTTCCTCTATCTGCAGTGTTACACCCAGTGTACGTTCCTCTATCTACAGTGTTACACCCAGTGTACGTTCCTCTATCTGCAGTGTTACACCCAGTGTACGTTCCTCTATCTGCAGTGTTACACCCAGTGTACGTTCCTCTATCTACAGTGTTACACCCAGTGTACGTTCCTCTATCTACAGTGTTACACCCAGTGTACGTTCCTCTATCTACAGTGTTACACCCAGTGTACGTTCCTCTATCTGCAGTGTTACACCCAGTGTACGTTCCTCTATCTGCAGTGTTACACCCAGTGTACGTTCCTCTATCTGCAGTGTTACACCCAGTGTACGTTCCTCTATCTGCAGTGTTACACCCAGTGTACGTTCCTCTATCTGCAGTGTTACACCCAGTGTACGTTCCTCTATCTGCAGTGTTACACCCAGTGTACGTTCCTCTATCTGCAGTGTTACACCCAGTGTACGTTCCTCTATCTACAGTGTTACACCCAGTGTACGTTCCTCTATCTGCAGTGTTACACCCAGTGTACGTTCCTCTATCTGCAGTGTTACACCCAGTGTACGTTCCTCTATCTGCAGTGTTACACCCAGTGTACGTTCCTCTATCTGCAGTGTTACACCCAGTGTACGTTCCTCTATCTACAGTGTTACACCCAGTGTACGTTCCTCTATCTACAGTGTTACACCCAGTGTACGTTCCTCTATCTGCAGTGTTACACCCAGTGTACGTTCCTCTATCTACAGTGTTACACCCAGTGTACGTTCCTCTATCTGCAGTGTTACACCCAGTGTACGTTCCTCTATCTACAGTGTTACACCCAGTGTACGTTCTCTATCTGCAGTGTTACACCCAGTGTACGTTCCTCTATCTGCAGTGTTACACCCAGTGTACGTTCCTCTATCTACAGTGTTACACCCAGTGTACGTTCCTCTATCTGCAGTGTTACACCCAGTGTACGTTCCTCTATCTACAGTGTTACACCCAGTGTACGTTCCTCTATCTGCAGTGTTACACCCAGTGTACGTTCCTCTATCTGCAGTGTTACACCCAGTGTACGTTCCTCTATCTGCAGTGTTACACCCAGTGTACGTTCCTCTATCTACAGTGTTACACCCAGTGTACGTTCCTCTATCTGCAGTGTTACACCCAGTGTACGTTCCTCTATCTACAGTGTTACACCCAGTGTACGTTCCTCTATCTGCAGTGTTACACCCAGTGTACGTTCCTCTATCTGCAGTGTTACACCCAGTGTACGTTCCTCTATCTGCAGTGTTACACCCAGTGTACGTTCCTCTATCTGCAGTGTTACACCCAGTGTACGTTCCTCTATCTGCAGTGTTACACCCAGTGTACGTTCCTCTATCTGCAGTGTTACACCCAGTGTACGTTCCTCTATCTGCAGTGTTACACCCAGTGTACGTTCCTCTATCTGCAGTGTTACACCCAGTGTACGTTCCTCTATCTACAGTGTTACACCCAGTGTACGTTCCTCTATCTACAGTGTTACACCCAGTGTACGTTCCTCTATCTACAGTGTTACACCCAGTGTACGTTCCTCTATCTACAGTGTTACACCCAGTGTACGTTCCTCTATCTGCAGTGTTACACCCAGTGTACGTTCCTCTATCTGCAGTGTTACACCCAGTGTACGTTCCTCTATCTACAGTGTTACACCCAGTGTACGTTCCTCTATCTACAGTGTTACACCCAGTGTACGTTCCTCTATCTGCAGTGTTACACCCAGTGTACGTTCCTCTATCTGCAGTGTTACACCCAGTGTACGTTCCTCTATCTACAGTGTTACACCCAGTGTACGTTCCTCTATCTGCAGTGTTACACCCAGTGTACGTTCCTCTATCTGCAGTGTTACACCCAGTGTACGTTCCTCTATCTGCAGTGTTACACCCAGTGTACGTTCCTCTATCTACAGTGTTACACCCAGTGTACGTTCCTCTATCTACAGTGTTACACCCAGTGTACGTTCCTCTATCTGCAGTGTTACACCCAGTGTACGTTCCTCTATCTGCAGTGTTACACCCAGTGTACGTTCCTCTATCTGCAGTGTTACACCCAGTGTACGTTCCTCTATCTGCAGTGTTACACCCAGTGTACGTTCCTCTATCTGCAGTGTTACACCCAGTGTACGTTCCTCTATCTGCAGTGTTACACCCAGTGTACGTTCCTCTATCTGCAGTGTTACACCCAGTGTACGTTCCTCTATCTACAGTGTTACACCCAGTGTACGTTCCTCTATCTGCAGTGTTACACCCAGTGTACGTTCCTCTATCTGCAGTGTTACACCCAGTGTACGTTCCTCTATCTGCAGTGTTACACCCAGTGTACGTTCCTCTATCTGCAGTGTTACACCCAGTGTACGTTCCTCTATCTACAGTGTTACACCCAGTGTACGTTCCTCTATCTACAGTGTTACACCCAGTGTACGTTCCTCTATCTGCAGTGTTACACCCAGTGTACGTTCCTCTATCTACAGTGTTACACCCAGTGTACGTTCCTCTATCTGCAGTGTTACACCCAGTGTACGTTCCTCTATCTACAGTGTTACACCCAGTGTACGTTCTCTATCTGCAGTGTTACACCCAGTGTACGTTCCTCTATCTGCAGTGTTACACCCAGTGTACGTTCCTCTATCTACAGTGTTACACCCAGTGTACGTTCCTCTATCTGCAGTGTTACACCCAGTGTACGTTCCTCTATCTACAGTGTTACACCCAGTGTACGTTCCTCTATCTGCAGTGTTACACCCAGTGTACGTTCCTCTATCTGCAGTGTTACACCCAGTGTACGTTCCTCTATCTACAGTGTTACACCCAGTGTACGTTCCTCTATCTGCAGTGTTACACCCAGTGTACGTTCCTCTATCTACAGTGTTACACCCAGTGTACGTTCCTCTATCTGCAGTGTTACACCCAGTGTACGTTCCTCTATCTGCAGTGTTACACCCAGTGTACGTTCCTCTATCTACAGTGTTACACCCAGTGTACGTTCCTCTATCTGCAGTGTTACACCCAGTGTACGTTCCTCTATCTACAGTGTTACACCCAGTGTACGTTCCTCTATCTGCAGTGTTACACCCAGTGTACGTTCCTCTATCTGCAGTGTTACACCCAGTGTACGTTCCTCTATCTACAGTGTTACACCCAGTGTACGTTCCTCTATCTGCAGTGTTACACCCAGTGTACGTTCCTCTATCTGCAGTGTTACACCCAGTGTACGTTCCTCTATCTGCAGTGTTACACCCAGTGTACGTTCCTCTATCTACAGTGTTACACCCAGTGTACGTTCCTCTATCTGCAGTGTTACACCCAGTGTACGTTCCTCTATCTACAGTGTTACACCCAGTGTACGTTCCTCTATCTGCAGTGTTACACCCAGTGTACGTTCCTCTATCTGCAGTGTTACACCCAGTGTACGTTCCTCTATCTGCAGTGTTACACCCAGTGTACGTTCCTCTATCTGCAGTGTTACACCCAGTGTACGTTCCTCTATCTGCAGTGTTACACCCAGTGTACGTTCCTCTATCTACAGTGTTACACCCAGTGTACGTTCCTCTATCTGCAGTGTTACACCCAGTGTACGTTCCTCTATCTGCAGTGTTACACCCAGTGTACGTTCCTCTATCTGCAGTGTTACACCCAGTGTACGTTCCTCTATCTGCAGTGTTACACCCAGTGTACGTTCCTCTATCTACAGTGTTACACCCAGTGTACGTTCCTCTATCTACAGTGTTACACCCAGTGTACGTTCCTCTATCTGCAGTGTTACACCCAGTGTACGTTCCTCTATCTGCAGTGTTACACCCAGTGTACGTTCCTCTATCTGCAGTGTTACACACCAGTGTACGTTCCTCTATCTGCAGTGTTACACCCAGTGTACGTTCCTCTATCTACAGTGTTACACCCAGTGTACGTTCCTATCTGCAGTGTTACACCCAGTGTACGTTCCTCTATCTGCAGTGTTACACCCAGTGTACGTTCCTCTATCTACAGTGTTACACCCAGTGTACGTTCCTCTATCTACAGTGTTACACCCAGTGTACGTTCCTCTATCTACAGTGTTACACCCAGTGTACGTTCCTCTATCTACAGTGTTACACCCAGTGTACGTTCCTCTATCTACAGTGTTACACCCAGTGTACGTTCCTCTATCTACAGTGTTACACCCAGTGTACGTTCCTCTATCTACAGTGTTACACCCAGTGTACGTTCCTCTATCTACAGTGTTACACCCAGTGTACGTTCCTCTATCTACAGTGTTACACCCAGTGTACGTTCCTCTATCTGCAGTGTTACACCCAGTGTACGTTCCTCTATCTGCAGTGTTACACCCAGTGTACGTTCCTCTATCTACAGTGTTACACCCAGTGTACGTTCCTCTATCTGCAGTGTTACACCCAGTGTACGTTCCTCTATCTGCAGTGTTACACCCAGTGTACGTTCCTCTATCTACAGTGTTACACCCAGTGTACGTTCCTCTATCTACAGTGTTACACCCAGTGTACGTTCCTCTATCTACAGTGTTACACCCAGTGTACGTTCCTCTATCTGCAGTGTTACACCCAGTGTACGTTCCTCTATCTACAGTGTTACACCCAGTGTACGTTCCTCTATCTGCAGTGTTACACCCAGTGTACGTTCCTCTATCTGCAGTGTTACACCCAGTGTACGTTCCTCTATCTACAGTGTTACACCCAGTGTACGTTCCTCTATCTGCAGTGTTACACCCAGTGTACGTTCCTCTATCTGCAGTGTTACACCCAGTGTACGTTCCTCTATCTACAGTGTTACACCCAGTGTACGTTCCTCTATCTGCAGTGTTACACCCAGTGTACGTTCCTCTATCTGCAGTGTTACACCCAGTGTACGTTCCTCTATCTACAGTGTTACACCCAGTGTACGTTCCTCTATCTGCAGTGTTACACCCAGTGTACGTTCCTCTATCTGCAGTGTTACACCCAGTGTACGTTCCTCTATCTACAGTGTTACACCCAGTGTACGTTCCTCTATCTGCAGTGTTACACCCAGTGTACGTTCCTCTATCTACAGTGTTACACCCAGTGTACGTTCCTCTATCTGCAGTGTTACACCCAGTGTACGTTCCTCTATCTGCAGTGTTACACCCAGTGTACGTTCCTCTATCTGCAGTGTTACACCCAGTGTACGTTCCTCTATCTACAGTGTTACACCCAGTGTACGTTCCTCTATCTGCAGTGTTACACCCAGTGTACGTTCCTCTATCTGCAGTGTTACACCCAGTGTACGTTCCTCTATCTGCAGTGTTACACCCAGTGTACGTTCCTCTATCTACAGTGTTACACCCAGTGTACGTTCCTCTATCTGCAGTGTTACACCCAGTGTACGTTCCTCTATCTACAGTGTTACACCCAGTGTACGTTCCTCTATCTGCAGTGTTACACCCAGTGTACGTTCCTCTATCTGCAGTGTTACACCCAGTGTACGTTCCTCTATCTGCAGTGTTACACCCAGTGTACGTTCCTCTATCTGCAGTGTTACACCCAGTGTACGTTCCTCTATCTGCAGTGTTACACCCAGTGTACGTTCCTCTATCTGCAGTGTTACACCCAGTGTACGTTCCTCTATCTACAGTGTTACACCCAGTGTACGTTCCTCTATCTACAGTGTTACACCCAGTGTACGTTCCTCTATCTACAGTGTTACACCCAGTGTACGTTCCTCTATCTACAGTGTTACACCCAGTGTACGTTCCTCTATCTACAGTGTTACACCCAGTGTACGTTCCTCTATCTACAGTGTTACAACCAGTGTACGTTCCTCTATCTGCAGTGTTACACCCAGTGTACGTTCCTCTATCTGCAGTGTTACACCCAGTGTACGTTCCTCTATCTACAGTGTTACACCCAGTGTACGTTCCTCTATCTACAGTGTTACACCCAGTGTACGTTCCTCTATCTGCAGTGTTACACCCAGTGTACGTTCCTCTATCTGCAGTGTTACACCCAGTGTACGTTCCTCTATCTACAGTGTTACACCCAGTGTACGTTCCTCTATCTGCAGTGTTACACCCAGTGTACGTTCCTCTATCTGCAGTGTTACACCCAGTGTACGTTCCTCTATCTACAGTGTTACACCCAGTGTACGTTCCTCTATCTACAGTGTTACACCCAGTGTACGTTCCTCTATCTACAGTGTTACACCCAGTGTACGTTCCTCTATCTGCAGTGTTACACCCAGTGTACGTTCCTCTATCTGCAGTGTTACACCCAGTGTACGTTCCTCTATCTGCAGTGTTACACCCAGTGTACGTTCCTCTATCTGCAGTGTTACACCCAGTGTACGTTCCTCTATCTGCAGTGTTACACCCAGTGTACGTTCCTCTATCTGCAGTGTTACACCCAGTGTACGTTCCTCTATCTGCAGTGTTACACCCAGTGTACGTTCCTCTATCTACAGTGTTACACCCAGTGTACGTTCCTCTATCTGCAGTGTTACACCCAGTGTACGTTCCTCTATCTGCAGTGTTACACCCAGTGTACGTTCCTCTATCTGCAGTGTTACACCCAGTGTACGTTCCTCTATCTGCAGTGTTACACCCAGTGTACGTTCCTCTATCTACAGTGTTACACCCAGTGTACGTTCCTCTATCTACAGTGTTACACCCAGTGTACGTTCCTCTATCTGCAGTGTTACACCCAGTGTACGTCCTCTATCTACAGTGTTACACCCAGTGTACGTTCCTCTATCTGCAGTGTTACACCCAGTGTACGTTCCTCTATCTACAGTGTTACACCCAGTGTACGTTCCTATCTGCAGTGTTACACCCAGTGTACGTTCCTCTATCTGCAGTGTTACACCCAGTGTACGTTCCTCTATCTACAGTGTTACACCCAGTGTACGTTCCTCTATCTGCAGTGTTACACCCAGTGTACGTTCCTCTATCTACAGTGTTACACCCAGTGTACGTTCCTCTATCTGCAGTGTTACACCCAGTGTACGTTCCTCTATCTGCAGTGTTACACCCAGTGTACGTTCCTCTATCTGCAGTGTTACACCCAGTGTACGTTCCTCTATCTACAGTGTTACACCCAGTGTACGTTCCTCTATCTGCAGTGTTACACCCAGTGTACGTTCCTCTATCTGCAGTGTTACACCCAGTGTACGTTCCTCTATCTACAGTGTTACACCCAGTGTACGTTCCTCTATCTGCAGTGTTACACCCAGTGTACGTTCCTCTATCTACAGTGTTACACCCAGTGTACGTTCCTCTATCTGCAGTGTTACACCCAGTGTACGTTCCTCTATCTGCAGTGTTACACCCAGTGTACGTTCCTCTATCTACAGTGTTACACCCAGTGTACGTTCCTCTATCTGCAGTGTTACACCCAGTGTACGTTCCTCTATCTGCAGTGTTACACCCAGTGTACGTTCCTCTATCTGCAGTGTTACACCCAGTGTACGTTCCTCTATCTACAGTGTTACACCCAGTGTACGTTCCTCTATCTGCAGTGTTACACCCAGTGTACGTTCCTCTATCTACAGTGTTACACCCAGTGTACGTTCCTCTATCTGCAGTGTTACACCCAGTGTACGTTCCTCTATCTGCAGTGTTACACCCAGTGTACGTTCCTCTATCTGCAGTGTTACACCCAGTGTACGTTCCTCTATCTGCAGTGTTACACCCAGTGTACGTTCCTCTATCAGCAGTGTTACACCCAGTGTACGTTCCTCTATCTACAGTGTTACACCCAGTGTACGTTCCTCTATCTGCAGTGTTGCACCCAGTGTACGTTCCTCTATCTGCAGTGTTACACCCAGTGTACGTTCCTCTATCTGCAGTGTTACACCCAGTGTACGTTCCTCTATCTGCAGTGTTACACCCAGTGTACGTTCCTCTATCTACAGTGTTACACCCAGTGTACGTTCCTCTATCTACAGTGTTACACCCAGTGTACGTTCCTCTATCTGTGTGTTACACCAGTGTACGTTCCTCTATCTGCAGTGTTACACCCAGTGTACGTTCCTCTATCTGCAGTGTTACACCCAGTGTACGTTCCTCTATCTGCAGTGTTACACCCAGTGTACGTTCCTCTATCTACAGTGTTACACCCAGTGTACGTTCTATCTGCAGTGTTACACCAGTGTACGTTCCTCTATCTGCAGTGTTACACCCAGTGTACGTTCCTCTATCTACAGTGTTACACCCAGTGTACGTTCCTCTATCTACAGTGTTACACCCAGTGTACGTTCCTCTATCTACAGTGTTACACCCAGTGTACGTTCCTCTATCTACAGTGTTACACCCAGTGTACGTTCCTCTATCTACAGTGTTACACCCAGTGTACGTTCCTCTATCTACAGTGTTACACCCAGTGTACGTTCCTCTATCTGCAGTGTTACACCCAGTGTACGTTCCTCTATCTACAGTGTTACACCCAGTGTACGTTCCTCTATCTGCAGTGTTACACCCAGTGTACGTTCCTCTATCTGCAGTGTTACACCCAGTGTACGTTCCTCTATCTACAGTGTTACACCCAGTGTACGTTCCTCTATCTGCAGTGTTACACCCAGTGTACGTTCCTCTATCTGCAGTGTTACACCCAGTGTACGTTCCTCTATCTACAGTGTTACACCCAGTGTACGTTCCTCTATCTACAGTGTTACACCCAGTGTACGTTCCTCTATCTACAGTGTTACACCCAGTGTACGTTCCTCTATCTGCAGTGTTACACCCAGTGTACGTTCCTCTATCTACAGTGTTACACCCAGTGTACGTTGCTCTATCTGCAGTGTTACACCCAGTGTACGTTCCTCTATCTGCAGTGTTACACCCAGTGTACGTTCCTCTATCTACAGTGTTACACCCAGTGTACGTTCCTCTATCTGCAGTGTTACACCCAGTGTACGTTCCTCTATCTGCAGTGTTACACCCAGTGTACGTTCCTCTATCTACAGTGTTACACCCAGTGTACGTTCCTCTATCTGCAGTGTTACACCCAGTGTACGTTCCTCTATCTGCAGTGTTACACCCAGTGTACGTTCCTCTATCTACAGTGTTACACCCAGTGTACGTTCCTCTATCTGCAGTGTTACACCCAGTGTACGTTCCTCTATCTACAGTGTTACACCCAGTGTACGTTCCTCTATCTACAGTGTTACACCCAGTGTACGTTCCTCTATCTGCAGTGTTACACCCAGTGTACGTTCCTCTATCTAGTGTTACACCCAGTGTACGTTCCTCTATCTGCAGTGTTACACCCAGTGTACGTTCCTCTATCTGCAGTGTTACACCCAGTGTACGTTCCTCTATCTGCAGTGTTACACCCAGTGTACGTTCCTCTATCTGCAGTGTTACACCCAGTGTACGTTCCTCTATCTGCAGTGTTACACCCAGTGTACGTTCCTCTATCTGCAGTGTTACACCCAGTGTACGTTCCTCTATCTACAGTGTTACACCCAGTGTACGTTCCTCTATCTGCAGTGTTACACCCAGTGTACGTTCCTCTATCTACAGTGTTACACCCAGTGTACGTTCCTCTATCTGCAGTGTTACACCCAGTGTACGTTCCTCTATCTACAGTGTTACACCCAGTGTACGTTCCTCTATCTGCAGTGTTACACCCAGTGTACGTTCCTCTATCTGCAGTGTTACACCCAGTGTACGTTCCTCTATCTGCAGTGTTACACCCAGTGTACGTTCCTCTATCTGCAGTGTTACACCCAGTGTACGTTCCTCTATCTGCAGTGTTACACCCAGTGTACGTTCCTCTATCTACAGTGTTACACCCAGTGTACGTTCCTCTATCTGCAGTGTTACACCCAGTGTACGTTCCTCTATCTGTGTGTTACACCCAGTGTACGTTCCTCTATCTAGTGTTACACCCAGTGTACGTTCCTCTATCTGCAGTGTTACACCCAGTGTACGTTCCTCTATCTGCAGTGTTACACCCAGTGTACGTTCCTCTATCTACAGTGTTACACCCAGTGTACGTTCCTATCTGCAGTGTTACACCCAGTGTACGTTCCTCTATCTGCAGTGTTACACCCAGTGTACGTTCCTCTATCTACAGTGTTACACCCAGTGTACGTTCCTCTATCTACAGTGTTACACCCAGTGTACGTTCCTCTATCTGCAGTGTTACACCCAGTGTACGTTCCTCTATCTACAGTGTTACACCCAGTGTACGTTCCTCTATCTGCAGTGTTACACCCAGTGTACGTTCCTCTATCTAGTGTTACACCCAGTGTACGTTCCTCTATCTGCAGTGTTACACCCAGTGTACGTTCCTCTATCTACAGTGTTACACCCAGTGTACGTTCCTCTATCTGCAGTGTTACACCCAGTGTACGTTCCTCTATCTGCAGTGTTACACCCAGTGTACGTTCCTCTATCTACAGTGTTACACCCAGTGTACGTTCCTCTATCTGCAGTTGTACACCCAGTGTACGTTCCTCTATCTGCAGTGTTACACCCAGTGTACGTTCCTCTATCTACAGTGTTACACCCAGTGTACGTTCCTCTATCTGCAGTGTTACACCCAGTGTACGTTCCTCTATCTACAGTGTTACACCCAGTGTACGTTCCTCTATCTGCAGTGTTACACCCAGTGTACGTTCCTCTATCTGCAGTGTTACACCCAGTGTACGTTCCTCTATCTGCAGTGTTACACCCAGTGTACGTTCCTCTATCTGCAGTGTTACACCCAGTGTACGTTCCTCTATCTACAGTGTTACACCCAGTGTACGTTCCTCTATCTGCAGTGTTACACCCAGTGTACGTTCCTCTATCTGCAGTGTTACACACACCCAGTGTACGTTCCTCTATCTGCAGTGTTACACCCAGTGTACGTTCCCTCTCTGCAGTGTTACACCCAGTGTACGTTCCTCTATCTGCAGTGTTACACCCAGTGTACGTTCCTCTATCTACAGTGTTACACCCAGTGTACGTTCCTCTATCTGCAGTGTTACACCCAGTGTACGTTCCTCTATCTGCAGTGTTACACCCAGTGTACGTTCCTCTATCTACAGTGTTACACCCAGTGTACGTTCCTCTATCTGCAGTGTTACACCCAGTGTACGTTCCTCTATCTGCAGTGTTACACCCAGTGTACGTTCCCCTATCTGCAGTGTTACACCCAGTGTACGTTCCTCTATCTGCAGTGTTACACCCAGTGTACGTTCCTCTATCTGCAGTGTTACACCCAGTGTACGTTCCTCTCCTGCAGTGTTACACCCAGTGTACGTTCCTCTATCTGCAGTGTTACACCCAGTGTACGTTCCTCTATCTACAGTGTTACACCCAGTGTACGTTCCTCTATCTGCAGTGTTACACCCAGTGTACTTTCCTCTATCTGCAGTGTTACACCCAGTGTACGTTCCTCTATCTACAGTGTTACACCCAGTGTACGTTCCTCTATCTACAGTGTTACACCCAGTGTACGTTCCTCTATCTACAGTTTTACACCCAGTGTACGTTCCTCTATCTGCAGTGTTACACCCAGTGTACGTTCCTCTATCTACAGTGTTACACCCAGTGTACGTTCCTCTATCTGCAGTGTTACACCCAGTGTACGTTCCTCTATCTACAATGTTACACCCAGTGTACGTTCCTCTATCTGCAGTGTTACACCCAGTGTACGTTCCTCTATCTGCAGTTTTACACCCAGTGTACGTTCCTCTATCTGCAGTGTTACACCCAGTGTAACGTTCCTCTATCTGCAGTGTTACACCC
>JASTWF010001280.1:0-94769 GCA_030390025.1 Squalus acanthias | reverse complement strand
AATTATTATTTAAATGGGGAGAGATTACAAAATGCTGAGGTACAGAGGGATCTGGGGGTCCTTGTACATGAAACACAAAAAGTTAGCATGCAGGTACAGCAAGTAATTAGGAAGGGAAATGGAATGTTGGCCTTTATTGCAAAGAGAATGGAGTAGAAAAGTAGGGAAGTCCTGTGACAACTGTACAGGGTGTTGGTGAGACCACACCTGGAGTACTGCGTACAGTTTTGGTCTCCTTATTTAAGGAAGGATATACTTGCATTGGAGGCAGTTCAGAGAAGGTTTGCGAGGTTGATTCCGGAGATGAAGGGGTTGTCTTATGAAGAAAGGTTGAGCAGGTTGGGCCTATACTCATTGGAGTTTAGAAGAGTGAGAGGGGATCTTATTGAAACATATAAGATTCTGAAGGGGCTTGACAGGGTCGATGCAGAGAGGATGTTTCCCCTCGTGGGGGAATCTAGAACTAGGGGACATAATTTCAGAATAAGGGGAAACCCTTTTAAATCGGAAATGAGGAGGAATTTCTTCCCTCAGAGGGTCGTGAATCTTTGGAATTCTCTTCCCCAGAGAGCTGTGGAGGCTGAGTCATTGAATATATTTAAGGTGGAGATAGACAGATTTTTGAACGATAAGGGAGTCAAGGGTTATGGGGAGCGGGCAGGGAAGTGGAGTTGAGGCCAAGATCAGATCAGCCATCATCTTATTGAATGGTGGAGCAGGCTCGAGGGGCCAAATGACCTACTCCTGCTCCTACGTCTTATGTTCTTATGTTCTGACCAGTCACCATTTCTCCTTCATTTACAGACACTCCCTGACCAGTTACCATTTCTCCTCCATTTACAGACGCTCCCTGACCAGTCACCATTTCTCCTTCATTTACAGACGGTCCCTGACCAGTCACCATTTCTCCTCCATTTACAGACGCTCCCAGACCAGTCACCATGTCTCCTCCATTTACAGACGCTCCCTGATCAGTCACCATTTCTCCTTCATTTACAGACACTCCCTGACCAGTGCCCATTTCTCCCTCATTTATAGACGCTCCCAGACCAGTCAACATTTCTCCTCCATTTATAGACACTCCCAGACCAGTCAGCATTACTCCTTCATTTACAGACGCTCCCTGACCAGTGCCATTTCTCCTTCATTGAATGATGCTCCCTGACCAGGCAGCATTTCTTCTTCATTTACAGATGCTCCCTGACCTGTCACCATTTCTCCTCCATTTACAGACGCTCCCCGACCAGTCGCCATTTCTCCTTCATTTACAGACACTCCCCGACCAGTCGCCATTTCTCCTTCATTTACAGACACTCCTAGACCACTCACATTTCTACACCATTTACAGATGCTCCCTGACCAATCTCCATTTCTTCTCAATTTACAGACGCTCCCTGACCAGTGCTCATTTCTCCTTCATTTACAGACGCTCCCTGGCAAGTCTCCATTTACGAACGCTCCCTAATCATTGACCATTTCTCCTCCATTTACAGACGCTCCCTGACCACTCACCATTTCTTCTCCATTTACAGATGCTCCCTGACCAGTCACATTTCTTCTCCATTTATAGATGCTCCCTGACCATTCCCCATTTTTCCTTCATTTACAGACGCTCCCTGTCCACTCACCATTTCTTCTCCATTTACAGACGCTCTCTGACCAGTCACATTTCTTCTCCATTTAGACGCTCCCCGACCACTCACCATTTCTCCTTCATTTACAGATGCTCCCTGACCACTCACCATTTCGTCTCCATTTACGGACGCTCTCTGACCAGTCTCCATTTCCCCTTCAGTTATAGACGCTCCCTGACCACTCACCATTTCTCCTTCATTTACAGACGCTCCCTGACCACTCACCATTTCGTCTCCATTTAGAGACGCTCCCTGACCATTCCCCATTTCTACTTCATTCACAGATGCTCCCTGACCAGTTGCCATTTCTTCTTCTTTAACGGAATCTCCCTGATCACTCACATTTCTCCTCCATTTACAGATGCTCCCTGACCACTCATTTCTCCTCCATTTACACACGCTCCCTGACCATTCCACATTTCTCCTCCATTGACACACGCTCCCTGACCACTCACCATTTCTCCTCCATTTACACACGCTCCCTGACCAGTCTCCATTTCTCCTCCATTTACAGACACTCCCTGACCAGTCTCCATTTACAGACGCTCCCTGACCTCTCTCCATTTCTCCTCCATTTACAGACGCTCCCTGACCAGTCTCCATTTACAGACGCTCCCTGACCAGTCTCCATTTCTCCTCCATTTACAGACGCTCCCTGACCAGTCTCCATTTACAGACGCTCCCTGGCTCACTTCCTCCCTGTCCCGGAGTTTGCCGCGGGGCCGCTTTGTGGACTTTCTGTTGTTTGCCCCACACCACAGATGGAACCCTGTGAGGTGGAGCAAACATTGCAACATTTGGCAGTGAAATGGATTCACTCAGGACAGACAGCAGGGATTATTTCAGGAAATAACACAGTGTAGTGAGAAAGGAAATGCAGTGGATGTTGTGTAGATGGATTGTCAAAAGGTGTTTGATAAGGTGCCGGACAGGAGGCTTGTTGATCAAATGAAGGCTGACGGTATTAAAGGGAGTGGGGCAGCGTGGATAGGAAGTTGGGTAAAGGGCAGAAAACAGAGAGTAGTGGTTAATGGATGTTCTTCAGACTGGAGGGATGTACACAGTGGTGTCCCCCAGGGTCAGTGTTGGGACCACTGCTCTTCTCAATATCGAGAAATGATCTGGGCTTGGGTATGTGGGGCACAAGATCAAAATCTCCAGATGAGACTAAAATAGGGACCCTGGCCAACTGTGAAGAGGACTGTAAGTGACTTCAGTGTGAATACACAGGTTAGTAAATGGGGCAGGGAGATGGCAGCTGAAATTTAACACAGAGAAATGTGAGGTGATGCATTTTGGGAGGAAGAAAATGGTAGGAAAAGTACATTAAATGGTCAAAGTTTAAAAGGAGTCGAGGAGCCGAACAGTAAAGAGGTGTGGTTTACAAGGACACTTTCCATGGTTTCCTTTTCTTCAGTAATGTTCTCATTATCCCTAAACTACCCTGCCTGCTGTTAATGATGTTATTTCTTATAGTTTCACAGTTATAGGTATAAACATCACACATTATAATCTGATCTATTCTATTACTCACTCTGGTTTAAGCTTATATTGTGGTTAATAACAGACAAAGCCGGTTCTTTCCCCTGATCTGATTAGGAGCGGAATTTGTGGAATGGAATGTCTTATCAGTGTTGCCATGGCGACCTGTCTGCAGTGAAACACCTGTTTGAGTTTCTAACTCAGACTAAACTTCTCTCTCCCACAATGCCCATTATATCAGACATTTATGTTAATGTACTTTAGCCATGTTCTGTTAATATCACTAAAACCAACAAGGGGTTCAGATACACACACCTTTAAAAGTGGGAGGGACAAGCTGATAGTGTTTAAAAAGCACATGGGATCTTAGGTTTTATAAATAGGGGTGTAGAGTACAAAAGGGCAGGTACAGCATGGGTTAGATACAGAGTAAAGCTCGCTCTACACTGTCCCATCAAACACTCCCACAGCAGGGACAGCACGGCTTAGATACAGAGCAAAGTTCACTCTACACTGTCCCATCAAACTCTCGCAGGGCAGGTACAGCACGGGCTAGATACAGAGTAAAGCTCCTTCTACACTGTCCCAGCAAACACTCCCAGGGTCAGAACAGTACGGGGTTAGAAACAGAGTAAAGAGCTCTCTACACTGTCCCATCAAACACTCCCAGGGCAGGTACAGCACGGGTTAGATACAGAGTAAAGCTCCCTCTACACTGTCCCATCAAACACTCCCAGGGCAGGTACAGCACGGGTTAGGTACAGAGTAAAGCTCCCTCTACACTGTCCCATCAAACACTCCCAGGGCAGGTACAGCACGGGTTAGATACAGAGTAAAGCTCCCTCTACACTGTCCCATCAAACACTCCCAGGGCAGGTACAGCATGGGTTAGATAGAGTAAAGCTCCCTCTACACTGTCCCATCAAACACTCCCAGGGCAGGTACAGCACAGGTTACATACAGAGTAAAGCTCCCTCTACACTGTCCCATCAAACACTCCCAGGGCAGGTACAGCACGGGTTAGATACAGAGTAAAGCTCCCTCTACACTGTCCCATCAAACACTCCCAGGGCAGGTACAGCACGGGTTAGATACAGAGTAAAGCTCCCTCTACACTGTCCCATCAAACACTCCCAGGGCAGGTACAGCACGGGTTAGATACAGAGTAAAGCTCCCTCTACACTGTCCCATCAAACACTCCCAGGGCAGGTACAGCACGGGTTAGATACAGAGTAAAGCTCCCTCTACACTGTCCCATCAAACACTCCCAGGGCAGGTACAGCACAGGGTTAGATACAGAGTAAAGCTCCCTCTACACTGTCCCATCAAACACTCCCAGGGCAGGTACAGCACGGGTTAGATACAGAGTAAAGCTCCCTCTACACTGTCCCATCAAACACTCCCAGGGCAGGTACAGCACGGGTTAGATACAGAGTAAAGCTCCTCTACACTGTCCCATCAAACACTCCCAGGGCAGGTACAGCACGGTTAGATACAGAGTAAAGCTCCCTCTACACTGTCGCATCAAACACTCCCAGGGCAGGTACAGCACGGGTTAGATACAGAGTAAAGCTCCCTCTACACTGTCCCATCAATTACTCCCAGGGCAGGTACAGCACGGGTTAGCTACAGAGTAAAGCTCCTCTACACTGTCCCATCAAACACTCCCAGGGCAGGTACAGCACGGGTTAGAGACAGAGTAAAGCTCCCTCTACACTGTCCATCAAACACTCCCAGGGCAGGTACAGCAAGGGTTAGTTACAGAGTAAAGCTCCCTTTGCACTATCCCATCAAACACTCCCAGGGCAGGTACAGCACGGGTTAGATACAGAGTTAAGCTCCCTCTGCACTGTCCCATCAAACACTCCCAGGGCAGGTACAGCACGGGTTAGATACAGAGTAAAGCTCCCTCTACACTGTCCCATCAAACACTCCCAGGGCAGGTACAGCACAGGTTAGATACAGAGTAAAGCTCCCTCTACACTGTCCCATCAAACACTCCCAGGGCAGGTACAGCACGGGTTAGATACAGAGTAAAGCTCCCTCTACACTGTCCCATCAAACACTCCCAGGGCAGGTACAGCACGGGTTAGATACAGAGTAAAGCTCCCTCTACACTGTCCCATCAAACACTCCCAGGGCAGGTACAGCACGGGTTAGATACAGAGTAAAGCTCCCTCTACACTGTCCCATCAAACACTCCCAGGGCAGGTACAGCACGGGTTAGATACAGAGTAAAGCTCCCTCTACACTGTCCCATCAAACACTCCCAGGGCAGGTACAGCACGGGTTAGATACAGAGTAAAGCTCCCTCTACACTGTCCCATCAAACACTCCCAGGGCAGGTACAGCACGGGTTAGATACAGAGTAAAGCTCCCTCTACACTGTCCCATCAAACACTCCCAGGGCAGGTACAGCACGGGTTAGATACAGAGTAAAGCTCCTCTACACTGTCCCATCAAACACTCCCAGGGCAGGTACAGCACGGGTTAGATACAGAGTAAAGCTCCCTCTACACTGTCCCATCAAACACTCCCAGGGCAGGTACAGCACAGGGTTAGATACAGAGTAAAGCTCCCTCTACACTGTCCCATCAAACACTCCCAGGGCAGGTACAGCACGGGTTAGATACAGAGTAAAGCTCCCTCTACACTGTCCCATCAAACACTCCCAGGGCAGGTACAGCACGGGTTAGATACAGAGTAAAGCTCCCTCTACACTGTCCCATCAAACACTCCCAGGGCAGGTACAGCACGGTTAGATACAGAGTAAAGCTCCCTCTACACTGTCCCATCAAACACTCCCAGGGCAGGTACAGCACGGGTTAGATACAGAGTAAAGCTCTCTCTACACTGTCCCATCAAACACTCCCAGGGCAGGTACAGCACGGGTTAGATACAGAGTAAAGCTCCCTCTACACTGTCCCATCAAACACTCCCAGGGCAGGTACAGCACGGTTAGATACAGAGTAAAGCTCCCTCTACACTGTCCCATCAAACACTCCCAGGGCAGGTACAGCACGGGTTAGATACAGAGTAAAGCTCCCTCTACACTGTCCCATCAAACACTCCCAGGGCAGGTACAGCACGGGTTAGATACAGAGTAAAGCTCCCTCTACACTGTCCCATCAAACACTCCCAGGGCAGGTACAGCACGGGTTAGATACAGAGTAAAGCTCCCTCTACACTGTCCCATCAAACACTCCCAGGGCAGGTACAGCACGGGTTAGATACAGAGTAAAGCTCCCTCTACACTGTCCCATCAAACACTCCCAGGGCAGGTACAGCACGGGTTAGATACAGAGTAAAGCTCCCTCTACACTGTCCCATCAAACACTCCCAGGGCAGGTACAGCACGGGTTAGATACAGAGTAAAGCTCCCTCTACACTGTCCCATCAAACACTCCCAGGGCAGGTACAGCACGGGTTAGATACAGAGTAAAGCTCCCTCTGCACTGTCCATCAAACACTCCCAGGGCAGGTACAGCACGGGTTAGATACAGAGTAAAGCTCCCTCTACACTGTCCCATCAAACACTCCCAGGGCAGGTACAGCACAGGGTTAGATACAGAGTAAAGCTCGCTCTACACTGTCCCATCAAACACTCCCAGGGCAGGTACAGCACGGGTTAGATACAGAGTAAAGCTCCCTCTACACTGTCCCATCAAACACTCCCAGGGCAGGTACAGCACGGGTTAGATACAGAGTAAAGCTCCCTCTACACTGTCCCATCAAACACTCCCAGGGCAGGTACAGCACGGGTTAGATACAGAGTAAAGCTCCCTCTACACTGTCCCATCAAACACTCCCAGGGCAGGTACAGCATCGGGTTAGATACAGAGTAAAGCTCCCTCTACACTGTCCCATCAAACACTCCCAGGGCAGGTACAGCATCGGTTAGATACAGAGTAAAGCTCCCTCTACACTGTCCCATCAACACTGCCAGCCCATAATGAGCAGGGCTCAGGGAGGTTGGTTGCCGGGCACTGCAGTGATGTCATAAAGCAGGGCCATTCAGCCCAGCTGGTCATCTCCTTGTCCCTTTAAAGGTGGAGAGCGGAGACACCCTGTCTCAAAACACACCCCACCTGTTCATACTGAGAATCCCCGGGCAAGGCCCAAGGCCCAAGGCCCAAGGCCCAGAGTGTGGACACACCCCGGGGAAAAGAGGAGGAGAGCGGGGACACCCTGTCTCAAAACACACCCCACCTGTTCATACTGAGAATCCCCGGGCAAGGCCCAAGGCCCAGAGTGTGGACACACCCCGGGGGAAAGAGGAGGAGAGCGGGGACACCCTGTCTCAAAACACACCCCACCTGTTCATACTGAGAATCCCCGGGCAAGGCCCAAGGCCCAGAGTGTGGACACACCCCGGGGGAAAGAGGTGGAGAGCGGGGACACCCTGTCTCAAAACACACCCCACCTGTTCATACTGAGAATCCCCGGGCAAGGCCCAAGGCCCAGAGTGTGGACACACCCCGGGGGAAAGAGGAGGAGAGCGGGGACACCCTGTCTCAAAACACACCCCACCTGTTCATACTGAGAATCCCCGGGCAAGGCCCAAGGCCCAGAGTGTGGACACACCCCGGGGGAAAGAGGAGGAGAGCGGGGACACCCTGTCTCAAAACACACCCCACCTGTTCATACTGAGAATCCCCGGAGGCCAAGGCCCAGAGTGTCGACACAACCAAGGGGGAAAAGAGGAGGAGAGAAGGGGAGGAGTAGGGACTGAGGGACACCAAGCTTCAGTTTTAGAGCCTGTAGACTTCAGGAGGGAAGACTGAGTTCAGTAGTTTTCGGATCCAGGGAGAGAACAAGGAGCAGATGGGGAGACTGGTGTGGATTCCAGCACAGTGAGGATGTAGGGGGAGGGAGATTGTGTCGGGCCGTGTATTAGGGGTGTAGGAGGGACAAGAGAGGAAAGGTCAGAGGAGCAATTACTGCAGCAGTGTCCATGAATAGTGAGAGAGAGAGAAGGTGGGGGTTAGAGTGGACCATGGGCAGTCTGTTAAACTGTCTGTTTGCTGTGACTACACAGGATTACACAGGATATACGGCACAGAAACAGGCCATTCGGCCCAACCAGTCCATGCCGGCGTTTATGCTGCACTCGAGCCTCCTCCCGTCTTTCCCCATCTAACTCTATCAGCATAACCCTCTATTCCCTTCTCCCTCATATGCTTGTCTAGCCTCCCCTTAAATGCATCTATACTATTCGCTTCAACCACTCCCTGTGGTAGCGAGTTCCACATTCTCACCACTCTCTGGGTAAAGAAGTTTCTCCTGAATTTCCTATTGGATTTCTTGGTGACTATCTTATATTGATGGCCTCTAGTTATGCTCTTCCCCACAAGGGGAAACACTCTCTCTGTATCTACTCTATCAAAACCTTTCATCATTTTAAAGACCTCTATTAGGTCACCCCTCAGCCTTTTTTCAAGAGAAAAGAGGCCCAGCCTGTCCATCCTTTCCTGACAGGTATACCCTCTCATTTCTGGTATCATCCTTGTAAATCTTCTCTGCACCCTCTCCAGTGCCTCTATATCCTTTTTATAATATGGCGACCAGAATTGTACGCAGTGCTCCAAGTGTGGTCTAACCAAGGTTCGATACAAGTTAAGCAGAACTTCACTACTTTTCCATTCTATAACAATTCAATTCTATAACAATCGATCCCAATAATTGAACCCAATAGGTTCAAGTCTTAAGTCCAATTTTGTCAGCACGCTGCGACATTCGATGTCTGCAGATAACGGGAGATAAATTCTTAAAACTGCTGGATCTCTTGCTCTGCCATCAACCTCTTATCAAACTGGAGCTGGCATTGCCTAATATGGTCGTCTCTGGCTACTGCACAGTCCAGAGACACAAGTCTGCATTTTCTTCAACACACATCAACAACGTCAGAAGCAGGTAAAAACACTGTGGCCTTCCTGGGGCAGCACAAACCACTAGTCTCCAGACTTTTCTTATCCCAACATCATATTTCTGATCGAAACATTCTATGATGAAATTATCCAAGGCCAGTTAGTTGCAAACACCAGCTGTTGCTCAATTAAATCTCTCTCTCTCTAATGATACCAACCACATTTTCCCCGATATCGAATGAACTAAACATGAACACCTTTCAGAAGCTGAATTAACCGAGGTCCATATGCCAACACCCCTCTCATCTTCCATTCACTTCAATTGAAAGGAAACCGACAGATTGGACCAGTCAGGATTTGAAAGATATTTACAACAGATTCTAGATGTTCTTAGAGTTGGGATCTTTCTCTATTCTGTCCACTCGAGGCGTTAGATAACAGACTTTCTCCTGTGAATATAGAGCTGGGGTATTGGGCCGTGATGTGTTCACTTGTTCATCTTGTTGACTCTAAACCTTGGCCAATTATTTGATGTGATCTGTTTACTTGTACGTATTTTTTTAAATACACTTGCTGAGTGGATTCAAATTTAAATTTAAAGCAGGTTTGCAGGCGTGATGCTCTATTCACACATTGAAGGTGAGAGAGATGCTGTGGGACACACGCTAAGTCCAGTAGCTGAAAGTGATTAACAGACTGGGTTTTGTGTTTAGTGATCCCGGGCGTGTTACCGAGACCTTCCCTGGATACCAAGGCTAGGAGAGGCACTCTGGAAGGTATGGGGAGCTGGGACTTGTCCATGAGAGTAACCGAAGGTACGAGAACTGAAATAATCTCGAGTTAGAAAGGAGAAAAGGCCCAAAAATGGAGCAGTCGGTAACAGGACATCAATTAGGCTCCTCTTAACTTGGAGACATCAAAAATCGACACACTGTGTTATTTCAAATATCAAAACATTAAATTCCAGCCCAGTTATAGGGGTTATTAACATCAGCAGGAAGAAACTCCACCTGTCAGAATGAAGACGATTCAGTCTGGGATGTAATTAACAGCAGCAATAACAGCAGAATCCAACCCCTGCAGTCACTTGAACGGTCTCTCACCAGTGTGAACTCGTTGAAGTCTCAGCAGGTTGGATGACCGAGTGAATCCCTTCCCACACTCAGACCAGGTAAACGGCCTCTCCCCGGTGTGAACTCGCTGGTGTCTCAGCAGGGTGGATGACCGAGTGAATTCCTTCCCACAAATGGAGCAGGTGAACGGTCTCTCCCCAGTGTGAACTCGCTGGTGTATCAGCAGGTCGGATGACTGAGTGAAATCTTCCCACACATGGAGCAGGTGAACGGCCTCTCCCCAGTGTGAGTGCGATGATGAATTTCCAGCTCAGACGGGTAATTGAATCCCTTCCCACAGTCCCCACATTTCCATGGTTTCTCCGTGGTGCGGGTGTCATTGTATCTTTCCAGGTTGGACGATCAGTTGATGCCTTGTCCACACACAGAACACGTGTACGGTTTCTCCCCGCTGTGAATAGTGCGATGTTTTTTCAGGCTGTGTAACTGGTTAAAGCTCTTTCCACAGTCAGTGCATTGCAACACTCTCACTCGGGTGTGTGTGTCTCGGTGCTTTTCCAGTCATACTGTTCTTTGAAATCTTTTCCCACAGACAGAACAGACAAACATTTCTCCTTCCACATTCAAAGGCCGATGATATTCAGGTCCTGAGTAAACGAGCGACTGTCAGATTTTGACATGATGTTTGGTTTGAGTTTCCCATCTGCAAATCCTCCCGTTCTAATACCCTGTAAAAGGAGTTTACAAAATTCATCACTGTAAGTACAGGACAGAAATTCAGAACAGACAATTTTAGTTTCTATCGAACATTCTTTCCCCTCTTCTTCCTCCAAAGCTGTAAATCCCCGTCCCACATATTGTCCCTCCTCCCTGTGCTAAAATCCAAAGACGTCTCAAGATAGTTTGTCCTCCGCTCCCAGTTTTCAGTATGATCAGTTCTACACTCACTGGTTCTCCTCCCCCGAAGGTGCTGACTCTGGCTGGGTTTAGTTAACTCACTGGTTCCCCTCCCTCTCCTCCCCTGAAGGTGCTGACTCTGGCTGGGTTCAGTTCACTCACTGGTTCTCCTCCCCTGAAGGTGCTGACTCTGGCTGGGTTCAGTTCACTCACTGGTTCCCCTCCCTCTCCTCCCTTGAAGGTGCTGACTCTGGCTGGGTTCAGTTCTACACTCACTGGTTCCCCTCCCTCTCCTCCCCTGAAGGTGCTGACTCTGGCTGGGTTCAGTTCCACACTCACTGGTTCCTCTCCCTCTCCTCCCCCGAAGGTGCTGACTCTGGCTGGGTTCAGTTCTACACTCACTGGTTCCCCTCCCTCTCCTCCCCTGAAGGTGCTGACTCGGGCTGGGTTCAGTTCTACACTCACTGGTTCCCCTCCCTCTCCTCCCCTGAAGGTGCTGACTCTGGCTGGGTTCAGTTCATTCACTGGTTCCCCTCCCTCTCCTCCCCTGAAGGTGCTGACTCTGGCTGGGTTCAGTTCTGCACTCACTGGTTCCCCTCCCTCTCCTCCCCTGAAGGTGTTGACTCTGGCTGGGTTCAGTTCTACACTCACTGGTTCCCCTCCCTGTCCTCCCCTGAAGGTGCTGACTCTGGCTGGGTTCAGTTCATTCACTGGTTCCCCTCCCTCTCCTCCCCTGAAGGTGCTGACTCTGGCTGGGTTCAGTTCTACACTCACTGGTTCCCCTCCCTGTCCTCCCCTGAAGGTGCTGACTCTGGCTGGGTCACTACCACACTCAAGTGGACCCTGAGGCCCTGCCCACGTTTTGGTCCTTTACAAAGATGGCCGTGCAAATCAAGATGGCGGCGAACAAAGACAATGCTTTCCTTTACAAAGATGGCCGCCCTTAGCCTCCTGTTACCGGGAAAAAGACCCGGAGCTGCAAACGCGGAACCTGCAGGTTCTCATTCGGGGCTTGCGGCCTGCACCAGCTGTTTACGAAGCTCACCCGCCGGATGCTTTACCTCTCTGCGCCCCGGTGATTCGTAATCGGCGTAAAAACCGCGTCTCCCAACTCGGCTCGCTCCCAGCCCTCGCCAGGCTCTGATCACACTGACACTGCGCATGCTCCAATACATGCGGGCACTGCGCCTGCGCACTGGGCTCCTCCAGAGCAAATCGGGCACATTCTCCCCCGCGGGGCATGCTGGGGAACATTGAAAGTCCCAATTAGTGAATGGAGAATGAGTTTCTGTGATCCCATTGATGAAAATTCATCAATAATTCACACAGAAACCCAAATGCACGGGCACTCTGCCATGGTTCAGTCCTGGATGTGATTAATAACAGAATCCAAACCCCTGCAGTCACCTGTGAACTCACTGGAGTCTCAGCAGGTGGGGTGAATTTCTTCCCACACACAGGATATTGAAACAGCCTCTCTCCAGTATCAATGCGCTGATCGTGCATCAGCTGCTTTGAACTTTGAAAGCTTTTCTCACAGTCAGAGTATTCAAAGCAACTGTTTTCAATGTGGACACTCTGGAGTGTCAACAGGTGGGACAACGGAGTCAATCCCATCCCACACGTGAAGTATCTAAACGGTCTCTCTCCGGTGTGACTGTGCTGGTGTGTCAGTAAATAGGATGGTCGATAGAATCCCTTTCCACATGCAGAGCAGTGAACGGATTCTCCCCATTATGAACATGTCTGTGTGCTAATAGGTGAGATGAGTGAGTAAATCTCTTTCCACACTCAGCTGGTGAATGGCCTCTCCCCGGTGTGACTGTATCCATGAGTTTCCACCTCAGACGGGCAACTGAATCCATTCCTACTGTCTAAAAACATTAATTACACCATCTGGGATTTTGTTTCTCCCCTTCTCTCCAGAAGGTGCTGAATCTGGCTGGGTGCCATTCCACAGACATTAGTTAATCTCGAGTGCCTCACCGTCAGCCGACTCAGTGAGTGTCCGCAGCATTTCCACTGTGGTAGGCATCACAGCCGAGTCCAATCATGTCCTCAATTGACAGTCATGCACTTCCCAGTTCAGGTCACTGGATCGCCATCAAGAGCAGGGGCAGTGGCTGATTTTTACACTTAGCCCAGTGGTACTGAGGCCAATTATGGCCCCTGAACTGCTGCCTTGGTTGAGATCAACTAACAACCCAGATCAAGGAATGAATTTGTGACCTTCCTAGTCAGTAGCTCAGAGTGTTTTAAAGTGGAAGGGGGAGGGTGAGAACAGAATATTTAGAAAGAAATATCACTCCACCTTTAAATGAAACCTTCGTCACACTGCAAAACTCTGAAGACTTTCCAAATTAACCAAGTCAAATGGATCTTCACAAACAGTGAGACATTTTAGAAAGGCTCAAGTCACTGAAACAGACAGGTTTACAATCACTGCACAGTACAGAAGGGAGCAACTGTTCATGGGAGCTCTGTTGGTGAAGTCCTCCGACACTCCAAAGATAAACGGGTCTGTCCCTTTAACTATAAATAGGCAGAGAAAGGGAAGTCCCTGTCCCTTTAAATATCTGGCCCATTCCCCCAGCCAGTGGGAGGAGGAACAGCGCGCGGTCTCTTTATATCCTGACCCAGCGGGCCCCGCCGGATGGGCTGCCGCAGGGTCCTAAAGGCCACAGAAGTTAAACTCCATCGGGTTAAACAGAACTGAAAAGAGCTCACACAAAGTGTTTGTTGTATGTGTGAGTGTGTAAACAAAACTCATCATTCTTAATGTTTGCGAGTGCATTCCACAGAGATAAATTATCTTCACCAATTATTTTTCAGCATTTTATTTCCTTTATTCACAGTGTAACTTCAGAGCGTTGAATCCCTTTAACATTTATTGAGAACCCATTGTCTTGTGGGCTCTTGTTTAGAAAGTGATGTCACAATGACCATTCCGTTCCCAAGGTGATCCTGTCTGTCCGCAGTATTCAGTGGGAAAGGGGATTAAATCACACCGAGGATAATGAGCAGCCACCCACCAGTCTCTGCACTTTATTGTCCAGTGATCACCTCACCATCACACAGAAGCTCCTGATATAAACCTCCAGTGGGTGATGATTGGTGCAGGGTCAGTGGTGGAGTTCCGCAGTGGGAGTGATCCTGGAGTAACCCCGTGGATGTTCCGGGTCGTGTATTTTTAGTTATCCTGGTGTCTAACACGCACACATCAATAAAACAGGGAATTCCTGGAAACACGCTGCAGGTCCTTCTTTATCTGGAGATCAAATGTCTGTTGTATAATTGTACCAGCAGTTAACAGGCTCCTGTGAACTCCTCCCTCTGCTATTTTAATGCAGACTTCAACCAATTTATTTTAAACGGGTTTATTTTAAATGAGCTAACACCTGCCTTAAAATGGTAGACTCAGGACTGTCACACACACACATATTAAATCTTCGTGGAATAATTACCAGTCATTTTTAGACTCGAAACTTAACCCTGCCGTTTCACTTTCAGTCAGGAACAGATCGCAGTTTGACACCAATCTCTGATTTGACAGCACGTTTCCAGCATTCATCGTTGTTCTTCCTGACTCTAAACACAGTTGTAAAGGAGCCTTCTGTTCCGTGCCCAGGAGCTCTGACCCATGGGAGAGAGCGCCTGGGACACATTCCTTACAGGCCTCAAGATTAACCTGCACGGGGACATTGCTGTCAGCGAAGAGAGGCGAGAAAGACCAAAGTGCCGTTTGCCCCTCTCAGTGTGGCCCTGAAGGACTGTGTCCAGGCTGTAGTTCTGTTCCCGCCGTACGATCCTCCCCCCAGATTGTCCTTTCTGAGCTCCAGCCAGGTGATGCTAAACACTCAGGTGGGAACGACAAAAATCCACAACAATGTGTTTAAAGCAAACTGATTTATTTGACAGGTATCCAGAATATTAAACTCCAGCCCAGTTACAGGGGTTATTAACATCAGCAGAAACAACCCCCAACTGTCAGAATGAACACGATTCAGTCCTGGATGTAATAAACAGCAGCAAAAACATCAGAATCCAACCTCTGCAGTCACTTGTGAACTCGTTGGTGTCTCAGCAGGTTGGACGACAGAGTGAATCCCTTCCCACACATGGAGCAGGTGAATGGCCTCTCCCCAGTGTGAACTCGCTGGTGTTTCAGTAGGTCGGATGACTGAATTAATCCCTTCTCACACACGGAGCAGGTGAACGGCCTCTCCCCAGTGTGAACTCGCTGGTGTACGGTGAGTTCAGATGATCTCCTGAACCCAGTCCCGCAGTGAGAGCACCTGAACGGTCTCTTGTCAGTGTGAACACGTTGATGACACGTCAGTTCCCTGGAACTTTTAAAGCACTTCCCGCAGTCCAGGCATTTAAAAGGTCTCTCGTCAGTGTGAGCTCGCTGGTGTGTCATCAGGGTGGATGAATTAATTAATCCCTTCCCACACACGGAGCAGTTTTCAATGAAGAGAGATTAGAAAGACTCTACTGAGCTGAAGACACGGGCAAGGGGCTCACAGAGCATCCGTCCGATCTCTTTAAACACCCTTGGGTGGGAATCATCTGGACCTTACAGGCCTCAAGATTAACCCGCACGGCAACTTTGGCTTCAGTGAATAGAGACGAGAAAGACCAAAGTGCCGTTTTCCCCTCTCAGTGTGGCCCTGAAGGATTGTGTCCAGGCTGTAGTTCTGTTCCCGCCGTACGATCCTCCCCCCAGATTGTCCTTTCTGAGCTCCAGCCAGGTGATGCTAAACACTCAGGTGGGAACGACAAAAATCCACAACAATGTCTTTAAAGCAAAGCTGATTTATTTGACATATATCCAGAATATTAAATTCCAGCCCAGTTACAGGGGTTATTAACATCAGCAGAAACAATTCACAACTGTCAGAATGAACACGATTCAGTCCGAGATGTAATTAACAGCAGCAATAACATCAGAATCCAACCTCTGCAGTCACTTGTGAACTCGCTGGTGTTTCAGCAGGTTGGATGATAGAGTGAATCCCTTCCCACACACGGAGCAGGTGAATGGTCTCTCCCCAGTGTGAACTCGCTGGTGTTCAGTGAGGTGGGATGACCGAGTGAATCCCTTCCCACACTCGGAGCAGGTGAACGGCCTCTCCCCGGTGTGAACACGCTGGTGTATCAGCAGGGTGGATGACCAAGAGAATCCCTTCCCACACACGGAGCAGGTTAACGGCCTCTCCCTAGTGTGAACTCGCTGGTGTTTCAGCAGAGCGGATGACCGAGTGAATCCCTTCCCACACTCAGAGCAGGTTAACGGCCTCTCCCCAGTGTGAACTCGCTGGTGTGTCAGCAGGCTGGATGACTGTATGAATCCCTTCCCACACTCGGAGCAGGTGAATGGCCTCTCCCCAGTGTGAACTCGCCGATGTGTCAGCAGGCTGGATGACTGAGTGAATCCCTTCCCACACTCGGAGCAGGTGAACGGTCTCTCCCCAGTGTGAACTCGTCGATGAGTTTCCAGCTCAAACGGGTAGTTGAATCGCTTCCCACAGTCCCCACATTTACACGGTTTCTCCCCGGTGTGACTGCGCTTATGTCTCGACAGGTTAGAGGATCGGCTGAAGCCTCGTCCACACACAGAACATGTGTACGGTTTCTCCCCGCTCTGAACGGTGCTTTCTGCTTCCATGTTCAAGTTTCCTGATGAATTGACCGACTCTGCCAGATCTTGAAGTGATGTTTGGTTTGAGTTTCCCATCTGCAAATCCTCCCCTTCTATTACCTGTAAAATTAATTTCAAACAGGAAAAAGGGAGTGTTTAGCAACTTAATCTCCCCTAGAATCCACCTCCCTTCACAGTCTCACATTGGAAATTGTTGGGTCCCACTGGGCTCAGAAGTACTGGGGGTTAAACCCAGCAGCTTCTCCCCCCTCTCCACTCCAGCTCAAACTGGTGCAACAAGAAAGACCAACACAGGAGGCCAGGGAGCGAGTTCCACATCCACCGCCCACCCTGATGCAAACCAGCTCTGAATTGGTCCCTCTGCTGTATAAATGCAAGTTGTTGCGTTTCTTGTCTGGGGGAGATGCTGCACCCTGGGGTTAATGGTGCCGGGGCCCTGGCCGCACGTCTGCCAGCTCTGTCTCGGGGCCTGAGACCCACACTCGGTGTTACTGAGGGATTCTAACCCTGGGACTGTACATGGGGATTCTAACCCTGGGACTGTACATGGGGATTCCAACCCTGGGACTGTTCATGGGGATTCTAACCCTGGGACTGTACATGGGGATTCTAACCCTGGGACTGTACATGGGGATTCCAACCCTGGGACTGTACATGGGGATTCTAACCCTGGGACTGTACATGGGGATTCCAACCCTGGGACTGTACATGGGGATTCTAACCCTGGGACTGTACATGGGGATTCAACCCTGGGACTGTACATGGGGATTCTAACCCTGGGACTGTACATGGGGATTCTAACCCTGGGACTGTACATGGGGATTCTAACCCTGGGACTGTACATGGGGATTCCAACCCTGGGACTGTACATGGGGATTCCAACCCTGGGACTGTACATGGGGATTCTAACCCTGGGACTGTACATGGGGATTCTAACCCTGGGACTGTACATGGGGATTCCAACCCTGGGACTGTACATGGGGATTCCAGCCCTGGGACTGTACATGGGGATTCCAACCCTGGGACTGTACATGGGGATTCTAACCCTGGGACTGTACATGGGGATTCTAACCCTGGGACTGTACATGGGGATTCCAACCCTGGGACTGTACATGGGGATTCCAACCCTGGGACTGTACATGGGATTCTAACCCTGGGACTGTACATGGGGATTCTAACCCTGGGACTGTACATGGGGATTCCAACCCTGGGACTGTACATGGGGATTCCAACCCTGGGACTGTACATGGGGATTCCAACCCTGGGACTGTACATGGGGATTCCAACCCTAGGACTGTACATGGGGATTCTAACCCTGGGACTGTACATGGTGATTCTAACCCTGGGACTGTACATGGGATTCTAACCCTGGGACTGTACAACCATTTGCTCTACTTTGACCAGCGCCTTCAGGGGAGATGGTGAGAAATCCGAAGTGTGGAGAGTCTGAATCAAATAACTGAGTCAAGGATTATTTTCCCCGGCACTAGGACCCGGTTGGGAACAGACACTGAAGCAGCGCCCAATTTTTTGTTCCAGTGCCAAGATGGACGCGCATGCGCTTTGTTACTCACGCAACCAAAATGGCGGCCCCGTGAAACACCAGCCTTCCTGTACAAAGATGGCGGCCGTTAACTTGGGCCTGTGACCGGGAGAAGCCCCGAAGCTGCAAACGCGGGACCTTCCAGTTTTTATTCGGGGCTTGCGGCCCACACCAGCTGTTCATGAAGCCTCCCAGCTCACCCGTCGTTCCATTACTCCTCTCCGCCCGGCCGCATCTTACTGACTCTTCCGGATCTGGTCCTTAACGCATGGCTTATGCATTACATGCACTGCGCATGCTCCAAATCCAGTGTGGGGGGATGGGGGTCTTGCGCCTGCGCACTGGGCTCCTGTAGTCTGGGAACGGCACATTCTCCCCCGCGGGGAATGCTGGGGAAAAGCCCCGCCATTGAAAGGCCACATTGGTGAATTGAAAAACATTTATAAGGATTGCCATGAGCACTGAACCATGTTCATTGCTCACGATGGCTAACACAACCCCAGCCCGCCCCAATGACAAAATCGAAGCCCAGGCTGCAAGATTCTCAGCTCAGTTTGGTGCTGTGTGAACGGGTGAGCTCCGCATCCCGGCTGCTCGCGGGGAATGCCGGTGCGGAGGGCCCAGTGCAGAAGGCCCGGGGAGGAAATGCTGTGAGATTTTCAACTCGGTGCTGTGTGAACGGGCTGCTCCACACCCCGGCTGCTCACGGGGGAATGCCGGTGCGGAGGGCCCGGTGTAGAAGGCCCAAGGTGGAAGACCCGGAGGAGAGTGGACTGGGCGGGAGGCCCAGCACGGAGAACCCCAGGCGGGGGGCCCAGGGCGGGGCGGCTGGTCGGCAGAGGTGGAGTCGGGAGCTGCGGTTGGTGAGCATTGCTGCACTGGTTCTGAAAGTTGCAGAATGGTTTCGGGCCTGAATGAGTTCCAGCGGCCCAGCATCTGCTCTGCCTGGCGGCAGCTGTGAGGCTTTTTCTTGGTCATGGGACCGGTTTATGCATCGCCATATTGGTGAAGGAAAGACAAATTGTTTCCATCTGTAATGGGGCGCGTGAGCGGTTACAAGATGGAAAATGTGAATGGTTAAAAGACGGAAAATAAAAGGAAATTAAAAGACAGAGCAAAGTAATATCGGTAAGGAATGATGAGTATTCTTTGATGGTTGGGTCCTGTGAACGATAACAGCATGCAGAAGAAGATTTGAGTGTTCGGTCTTTTTACGGAATTTCAGGAAGTGGATGGCTTCTTTTTCCGTGGAAGGGCTGAAGACTGTGGACAAGGACTATGACTTTACATGGTTCGACAACATCAAATGATATTCGTTAATGGATTGCCAATAGGACTGGTGTAGAACTGGTATTTAATTGTTTTGTTAGGAAGGTTTCAGGTTTTCTGTTTGAAAGCAGTTTATTTGAAGCTTAATTGATTTTCTGATAAGGACTGTGGGAATTTGCACATGGTGATGTATTGGTGGTTATGTAGGAATTTACTTTGAGGTTATTGTCTAGTGTTGGTGTGGTTGAAAAGATAAAGTAAATTAATAATGGTAATTTATTGAACGAACGGACGCTCGAGTGAACGAACGGATGAACGATTCGAACGAACGCATTCATGCATATTGGAACTTACACTCGATCGAACGAATGATCACTTGTGCAGTGATAGAACGAACGATTCGAGCGAACGCACGCAGGCGCGCACTTAGACAAATGATACGCACGCACACATTCAGACATACATATTGGAACTTACACTCGATATAATGAACGACCTCATGGGGTAGTGGTCGAAAGAACGATTCGAGCGAACGCAAGCATGCACATTGAAACTTACACTCGATCGAACGAATGATCGCGTGGTGAATGATCAAACGAACGATAATCGAGCGAACGCACGCAGGTGCGCACTTAGACAAATGATACACACGCACGCATTCAGACATACATATTGGAACTTACACTCGATCGAACGAACGAACGAACGCTTGAATGAATGATCGAACGAACAATGCCAGTAGGACTGGCGTAAAACGGGTTTTTTCTTGGTTTATTGGAATAAATGTTATCTGTAGCATTTAATTGGATTATGATGGTGCTATGTGTTTGTACATTGGTGTTGAAATGGTTTTTGTTTTATGTGGAGTTAACTTTGAGATTTATTATTTTAAATCTAAAAAGTTGTGTGGTATTGTTTAAGGGTATTTGTACTGTAAACATTATTGATTATTTGTAAAATTAATCATTGCATTTATATTAACTATAAGGCTGTTTTTAAGGCTTTATCTTTTACTGTGGTGGATGAATGTAATGGATTTACTATGTAATGGATTTACTATGTAATTGATGAGTTGTACAGGTATTATTGTTTTTGAATAAAAATATTTGAACCATGTTCATTCTGGCAGTTAGAGTGTGTTTCTGCTGATCTTAATAACCCCTGTACCTGGGCTGGAGATTGATATTCTGTATAAATATTGAATAAATCAGCTTTGTTTCAAGCTCACAGTGCGTCGAATATTTAATTGATGTTCTGTTACCCACTGTACAATTTTGGGCCTTTTCTTACTCTAGATTATATCACTTCTCATCTAGTTCACCTTCTTCCACATCAAGCCCTAAGCGTGTTCCGTTTGAGTGCATGGCTTGTGGGTGTAATAGTCTGAACTGCAGTGTCTCACTTTATACTCACCTGACGTTACTTTGAACCATCGCTTTATTGAACTACAGCAAAAGCAAAATACGGTGGATGCTGGAAATCTGAAATAACAACAGAAAATGCTGATCACTCAGCAGGCCAGGCACCATCGAGGAGAGAGAAACACAGTCAACGTTTGCAGTCGGGGACCCTTGGTCAGAACAGCTTTATTGAACTATCTTGCATAAGATCTGAAATGTTACTTTCTGTATCATGTAACATTTTTTGTATCCGATTTAGTAATAATCCTCCACACATATTGCATGTGATAGGCTTTGAAATATTCTGATCTTTGTAATTGTCATTGCTGATTTTGATGATCTTGTTGATTTAATCTCCTGTTACTAACAATTACTAACTATTTCTTTAATGGAGATATTTGTTTAACATACTTCCTTTATCAAGTCATCAGCTCCTGCATTGACCCCTGTCAACAATCCTTAGTTAGGGGCTGGGGTTCGGGTGTAGGTTTCGGTGTTAGTGGTTGTGGTTTGTGGTTATTGGTTAGGATTGTGGTTAGTGGTTGTGGGTAGTCAATAGGATATTAAGCTGAGGAGATAGTGATTGAGGTTAGACACCATTATTGACAATGCCAGTGTCAGTGGTCGTGTCCTTTTTCATTTCATGTTTTTCAACCTCATGCAGACGAGTCACAAAACAGCCTCATGAATTGTTCATTCAAGGAACCTTCTTTCTTGTGCAAGCCTCATTTCCTCCCTTCTTTCACATCTCCACATTTCTCACAGAAAAAGACATCAGGGACATTAGATTTTGAGATTTTGGGACAAGAACAGGCGGATCCAGGTGTTGCGCTGGTTAGATCCAATCATCAGCCTGCCTGAAAAGGGCTTCTGACAATAACCTGTCACCAGGCCCCAACAGTCACCATCTGATTCCACCGTCAGATCTTCATCCATTACCCGCCTTTCACCCTCACTGGAGTTGATTTCACCTCCATGACCATTCCCCATACTGAGGCTCTCTGATTCTCATATTATAGACTCAGTGTAAATGGTCCCTGGATTTGGTGTCTCAGTGTAAGTGGTCCCTGGATTTGGTGTCTCAGTGTAAGTGGTCCCTGGATTTGGTGTCACACTGTAAGTGGTCACTGGATTTGGTGCCTCAGTATAAGTGAACCCTGGATTTGTAGTCTCAGTATAAGTGGTCCCTGGATTTGGTGTCACACTTTAAGTGGTCACTGGATTTGGTGTGTCAATGTAAGTGGTTCCTGGATTTGGTGTCACACTGTAAGTGGCCCCTGGAATTGGTGTCTCAGTGTAAGTGATCCCTAGATTTTGTGTCACCGTGTAAGTGGTCCCTGGATTTGGGGCCACAGTGTTGGCCTTGGATTTGGTGTCACGGTGTAAGAGACCCCTGGAATTGTTGTCTCAGGGTAAATGGTCCCTGGATTTTGTGTCACATTGGGCAACACGGTGGCATAGTGGTTAGCACTATTACCTCACAGTGCTCAGGGACCCGGGTTCGAATCCGGCCTCGGGTGACTGTCTGTGTGGAGTTTGCACATTCTCCCCGTGTCTGCGTGGGTCCCCTCTGGGTGCTCCGGTTTCCTCCCACAGTCCAAAGATGTGCGGGTTAGGTTGATTTGGTTATGATAAATTGACCCTTAGTGTTAGGGGGATTAAATACGTGGGGTTACGGGGATAGGGTGGGATATGTGTCGGTGCAGGCTCAATGGGCCGAAATGGCCTTTATCTGCACTGTGGGGATTCTGTGATTGTAAGTGGTCCCTGGATTTGGTGTCACAGTGTAAGAGATCCCTGGATTGGGTGTCTTACTGTAAGTGGTCCCTCGATTTGGGGTCACGGTGTAAATGGTCCCTAGATTTGCTATGAGGCTGTGATTGGAGGTTCAGTGAACACGAGCTGGGGGGCGGGTCCTGGGGTTAGGAATCTTTCACCCGGCAACATTGACATCATTGGGTGATTGACCACGGGGTTTAAATCTCCGGCAGGTTTGTGTTTCAACAGCACTTCCTCATTGGAACTGCAATGTGTTCAGCACAGAATGATTCCCCATTAACACTGTCCATATTAATTCACCAGAAACAGCCCAGTGCCCACAAGTAACTGCAGCCCCGCATCTGACATCAGTTAAACACACAATTCAAAATATTGTAAAGAGAAAATAAACAACATTATAGTTCAACAGAGTCTATTAATGGGCAGTGAAAGCCCCTCACCCCTACTCTCCAAACCCCCCTCACCCCAACTCCTCTTTCACCCCTACTCTCCAACCCCCTCACCCCAACTCCTCTTTCACCCCTACTCTCCAACCCCCCTCACCCCAACTCCTCTTTCACCCCTACTCTCCAACCCCCCTCACCCCAACTCCTCTTTCACCCCTACTCCAACCCCCCTCACCCCAACTCCTCTTTCACCCCTACTCCAACTCCCCTCACCCCAACTCCTCTTTCAGCCTGCTCTCCAACCCCCCTCACCCCAACTCCTCTTTCACCCCTACTCTCCAACCCCCTCGCCCCAACTCCTCTTTCACACCTACTCTCCAACCCCCCTCACCCCAACTCCTCTTTCACCCCTACTCTCCAACCCCACTCACCCCCAACTCCTCTTTCTCCCCTACTCTCCAACCCCCCTCACCCCAACTCCTCTTCCACCTCTACTCTCCAACTCCCCTCACCCCAACTTCTCTTTCACCCCTACTCTCCAACCCCCCTCACCCCAACTCCTCTTTCACCCCTACTCTCCAACCCCCTCACCCCAACTCCTCTTTCACCCCTACTCTCCAACCCCCCTTCACCCAAACTCCTCTTTCACCCCTACTCTCCAACCCCCTTCACCCAAACTCCTCTTTCACCCCTACTCTCCAACCCCCAGCTCCTCTTTCACCCCTGCTCTCCAACCCCCTTTCATCTTCCATTGATATTTGGAACCTGTCAGAATTTGAAAGATATTTACAAATGATTTGATTGTTTCTTAGAGTTTGGATCTTTCTTCATTCTGTTGCCTTCTGATTGAAATGAAACCGACAGTTTTTACCAGTCGGGATTTGAAAGGTATTTGCAACAGATTGTAGATGTTCTTCGAGTTGGGTCTTTCTCTATTCCATCTACTGGAGGAGTTAGATAACAGACTTTCTCCTGTGAAGATAGAGCTGGAGTATTGGGTCGTGATGTGTTCACTTGTTCATCTTCTTGACTCTAAAAATTGAGTCTTGTGGTTTCAGACACCAGATAATCAAGCTCACAACAACAGATTGTCTTTTACTGACTTTATTAACAGCATTGGAATAATACAGACAGCGTATAGTTACCCGTCCGGAGACAGGGATAATACAGTGGGTTCAGAGCTCTCTTCTCCCCAGGTCTGTTATAACAAGCTGCGGCTACACTGGCGAGAGTTATACTGAACTTGTTTACTGCATTCGTGCTCTGGCCCTGCTCAAAGCTGAGATATCTGTGCATTGTTCTGACTGTCACCACAAGGCTGTGTCACTATCACACAGACACCGTTTCCATGTTTCACATCTCCAGACACAGACCATCTCTTTACACATCCCCTTCCATCCTCAATCAACATCAGGAAAATAGATTATCTGCTCAATACCATCGTGCTGTGTGTGGGATCTTGCTGTGCGCAGATTGGCAGACGCATTTCCTACATTCCGACAGTGACTACACTTCAAAAGTATTTCATTGTCTGTAAAGCGTTTGGGACGTCCTGAGGTTGTGAATGGCGGGATAGAAATTCAAGTCTTTTTGATTTCATAACAGCAAAAGTTACACTGGGACAAATGTTCAGTCATTCTCTATTACACGCACTCTGGAAGGTCTGGGGAGCTGGGACTTGAGAGTAAGAGAAGGTCTGAGAACTGAAATTATCTAGACTGAGAAAGGAGAAAAGGCCCAGAAATGGAGCAGTCGGTGACAGGACATCAATTAGTCTCCTCTTATCTCAGAGACATCAAATACTCGATTCACTGAGTGTTTGACATTTATCCCGAATATTAAACTCTAGCCCAGTTATAGGGGTTACTAACATCAGCAGAAACAAACCCCAACTGTCAGAATGAACATGGTTCAGTCCGGGATGTGATTAACATCAGAATCAAACTCCTGCTGTCACTTGTGAACTCGCTGGTGTGTCAGCAGGTGGGATGACTGAATGAATCCCTTCCCACACTCAGAGCAGGTGAACGGCCTCTCCCCAGTGTGAACTCGCTGGTGTTTCAGCAGGTAGGATGACAGAGTGAATCCCTTCCCACACACAGAGCAGGTGAACGGCCTCTCCCCAGTGTGAACTCGCTGGTGTGTCCGCAGGTGGGATGACTGAGTGAATCCCTTCCCACACACAGTGCAGGTAAACGGCCTCTCCCCAGTGTGAACTCGCTGGTGTCTCAGCAGGTCGGATGACTGAGTGAATCCCTTCCCACACTCAGAGCAGGTGAACGGTCTCTCTCCAGTGTGAACTCGCTGGTGTCTCAGCAGGTTGAATGTGTGACTGAAGCTCTTTCCACACACGGAGCAGGTGAACGGCCTCTCCCCAGTGTGAGTGCATTGGTGTCTCAGCAGATCCCTTGTGCTTTTAAAGCTCTTTTCACAATCAGAACATTTAAATGGTCTCTTATCAGTGTGAACTCGCTGGTGTGTCAGCAGGTGGGATGACTGAGTGAATCCCTTCCCACACTCAGAGCAGGTGAACGGCCTTTCCCCAGTGTGATTGCGATGATGAATTTCCAGCTTAGATGGGTAACTGAATCCCTTCCCACAGTTCCCACATTTCCACGGTTTCTCCGTGGTGCGGGTGTCCTTGTGTCTCTCCAGGTTGGACGATCAGTTGAAGCCTCGTCCACACACAGAACACGTGTACGGTTTCTCCCCGCTGTGAATGGTGCGATGTTTTTTCAGGCTGTGTAACTGGTTAAAGCTCTTTCCACAGTCAGTGCACTGGAACACTCTCACTCGGGTGTGTGTCTCGGTGCTTTTCCAGTCATACTGATGTTTGAAATCTTTTCCCACAGACAGAACAGACAAAGATTTCTCCTTCCACATTCAACGGCCGATGATATTCAGATCCTGAGTAATCAAGTGACTCTGTCAGATCTTGATGTGATGTTTGGTTCGAGTTTCCCGTGTGTAAATCCTCCCGTTCTAATACCCTGTAAAAGGAGTTTACAAAACTCATTACTGTAAATACAGGACAGAACTATGGAACATTCTTTCCTCTATTGTTTCCCCAAAGCTGTAAATCCCCGTCCCACACACTCTCCCTCCTGTCAGTGCTGAAATCCAAACCCGTCGCACCATCTCCAACATTTTCTCCCCCACTCCCAGTTTTCTCCCTTCCTCTCCTCTGGCTGAGTTCAGTTCTGCACCCGCTGTGTGCAGAGTGAGAGTAAAATCAATGAGTCAATGATTGTCTCTCCTGGTCACTGGGACCCTGAAGCCCCGCCCACTCTTTGTTCCTGTACCAAGATGGCCGCGCATGCGCCGCGATCCCTCCCTGACCAAGATGGCGGCCAGTGACCCCGCTCACCCGGGCGGCCGGGCCTGTCGTCAATGATAGGGCACATTCTCCACCGCCAGGAATTCTGGGGAAACATACCGCCATTGAAAGCCCCAATCGGTGAAGATAAAATCAATTTTTTGTCCACCGATTGAGATTGGGCCTTTTTCACTGCCTGTAGAGGTGACACTAAGTTGCCCCAGTTTCACCAGATGGGAACAAGTTAAGGCAAGGGCCCTAGTGCACCACAAGTATGAAACATACTGTACAATACAGCGACACAAATAATAATAATATCAGAATGTGAATGTGAGGATCGATTATCGCCTCTTTAACCAGTGGTGCCCACCAGTCTGGGAAGGTATCAAGCTTACCAGTGGACACCGCCTGCTCGCTCTCCAGGGCCACATGGGCACGGACAAGAGAAGGAGGCAGCCAAAGCAACCGCCCCATGGGCCCCGCCTATACTGGACCTACAAATTGCTGTTTTAGACAGACCCAAGTAGCAATCCTCCAACTTACCCACACCCCCCTCCCCCACGGCCAAAGATTAGGAGTGTGGGACTAAAGACTAACCAACAGAAAGACTTGCATTTATATAGCACCTTTCACAACCACCGGACGTCCCAAAGCGCTTTACAGCCAATGAAGTACTATTTTGAAGTTAAGCACTGTTCTAATGTAGGAAAAGCAGCAGCCAATTTGCGCACAGCAAGCTCCCACAAGCATCACTGTGATAATGAACAGATAACCTGTTTTTGTTATGTTGGTTGAGTGATAATTATTGGTCAGGACACCTCCCCTGCTCTTATTCGAAATAGTGCCGTGGGATCTTTTATTAACACCTGAGAGAGCAGACGGGGCCTCGATTTAACATCTCATCCGAAAGACTTCACCTCTGACAGTGCAGCATTCCCTCAGCACTGCACTGAAGAGTCAGCCTAGATTTTTGTGCTCAAGTCTCCAGAGTAGGACTTGAACCCACAACCTGCTGTCTCAGAGGCGAGGGTGCTACCCACTGAGCCATGGCTGACATTCATAGTTGAGGAGCAGCCCCTTCAGGTAACTCTCCAGGGGCTGCAGCCTCTCACACTGAATATATACCTGGCCCATGGACTCCTCTAGACCACAAACATCACATGCGGCCTGGGAGTGGGTGAAGGTGCTGAAAAAGCTGTTGCCCAGGATGCTCCATTTCCCGGGCACTGGGACCCGGTTGGGAACAGGGACCCTGAAGCCCCGCCCACTCTCTGCTCCTGTACCAAGATGGCCGCGCATGCGCCGTGATCCCACCCTGCCCAAGATGGCGGCCAGTGACCCCGCTGACCCGGGCGTCCGGACCTCTCACCACGGGGCAAACACGGGGTCTATGGGCTCTTATTCGGGGCCTGAGGCCTAACCCAGGTGTTGATGGAGCTTCCCGGCCCACCCACGGGTCCAATTCCTTCCTCGGGCCCACAATCTCATACCACCTCCCGAGCTGCCTGTTCTGTCGCAGTCCGTCCCCACCACTCACACTGCGCATGCTCAGAGCACAGTCCAGTCCCGCGCATGCGCACTGGGCTCCAGTAGTCATTGATAGGGCACGTTCGGCCGCGCGGGGAATCCTGGGCTAAGTGGAGTTGAGCTCGAAGATCAGGCAATGATCATATCGAATGGCGGAGCAGGCTGAAGGGTCTGTATGGCCCAGCCCTGCTCCTAATCCTTCTGTTCTTATGTAACTGGCACCAAGTCCCACTCACCCAGCACTCCTGTGCTCACTGACCTACACTGGCGTTTTTCACCACTTTCCACTTTAAAAAAAGCTTGTTGCCAGCTTATTGAACCCTTTTACAGCCTCTCAAGATGGAATCACCAGAAATGAGGCCTCATAAGTTTTCCTCACAATGACAGGCCTGAACTCGAGTTAGAAAACACAGTCAGAAAACATTTAGTAATTAAATATATTTAGACATGGTAGAGAGGGGAAAGGTGAGGTGGAGTAGCTGTACTTATTAAAGATACCATAATGGCAGTAGAGAAAAGTGACGCAGCTATCAGTAAGACAGAAATAAAATCCATGTGGATAGAGATAAAAGATAATAAAGGATCAATCACACTAATAGGGGTAGTCTACAGACCACCTAAGATTGTAAGGGGGCTTGATCGGGTGGAGGCGGGGAGCATGTTTCCACTGATGGGTGAGACTAGAACTAGGGGGCATAATCTTAGAATAAGGGGCTGCCGTTTCAAAACTGAGATGAGGAGAAACTTCTTCACTCAGAGGGTAGTAAATCTATGGAATTTGCTACCTCAGAGAGCTGTGGAAGCTGCGACATTAAATAAATTTAAAATGGAGATTGACAGTTTCCGAGCTGATAAGGGATTTAAGGGTTATGGGGAGCGGGCAGGGAAGTGGGCGTGAGTCTAGGTTCGGATCAGCCATGATCCTATTGAATGGCGGAGCAGGCCCGAGGGGCCATATGGCCTACTCCTGCTCCTACTTCTTATGTTCTTATGTTCACCTAATAGTGCAAGGGAGGTGGAGGAAGAAATATGCAAACAAATTAGGAAAATGAGTAACAAACATAGAATAATAATCATGGGGGATTTAAAATACCCCAAAATTAATTGGCCAGAAGAGGGAGGTAACGGGGATAAGGAAATGGAGTTCCTACAATGTGTACTGGACTCCTTTCTAACCTAGTATGTAAGAAGCCCGACAAGGGAGGATTCGCTACTGGGTCTAGTAATGGGGAATGAACCAGAGCAGATAAGATAAGTAAAAATAGGGGAACATCTAGGCAATAGTGACCACAATATAATACACTTTGAGATAATAATTGAGAAGGACATAAGTATGACAAAGACCAGGTTAATAGATTGGAGAAAAGACGATTTGGAGAGGCTGATAATACAACGTGGGAAAATAAAATGGACAACAATATTGGCAAACAATGATGTAGAACAGCAATGGAAACATTTAAACCGGTGTTCAACAGAGTGCAGGTAAATATATTCTGCTAAAAACAAGAACAGGCTAAACACTATTGAGACACCATGGATGAATAAAGACATAAGAGAAAAATTGAGGGTAAGGAAAGAGGCAAACACTAAGTACATGGACAGCAGGGGAGAGCATGACAAGGGAGAATATGAAGAGATTAGGAGAGAAGTCAAAAAAAATTAAGAAGGCAAAGAGGAATTATGAAATTCAATTATCAAGGAACATAAAACAAAATAGTAAAATATTCTACAGGCACATAAAAAGAAAAAGGAAAGTCGGGATGGGAATATGGCTACATAGGGACGGTCAGGATAAAATCTCAGGCAGTGATAGCAAAATGGCAGAAATATTAAATAATTACTTTGCTTCAGCATATATCAGGGAAACAGATCAGGTGGGCATGACATCGGATGATGAGATTAGAAATGATATAACCACATTTAAAATAAAAAGAAGAGAAATATAAAATAAACTAATCAATTAAATTCAGCGAGATCTGTAAATGAGGAGAAATGGGGACTGGTCAGGGAGCATCTGTAAATGAGGTGAAATGGAGATTGGTCAGGGAGCGTCTGTAAATGAGGTGAAATGGAGACTGGTCAGGGAGCATCTGCAAATGAGGTGAAATGGAGATTGGTCAGGGAGCGTCTGTAAATGAGGTGAAATGGAGATTGGTCAGGGAGCATCTATAAATGAGCAGAAAAGGAGACTGGTCAGGGAGCGCCTGTAAATGAGGTGAAATGGAGTCTGGTCAGGGAGCGTCTATAAATGAGGAGAAATGGAGACTGGTCAGGGAGCGTCTGTAAATCAGGAGTAATGGAGACTGGTCAGGGAGCGTCTGTAAATGGAGGAGAAATGGTGACTGGTCAGGGAGCGTCTGTAAATGACAAGAAATGAAGACTGGTCAGGGAACATCTGTAAATGAGGAGAAATGGGGACTGGTCAGGGAGCATCTGTAAATGAGGAGAAATTGAGACTGGTCAGGGAGCGTCTGTAAATGGAGGAGAAATTGAGACTGGTCAGGGAGCGTGTGTAAATGGAGGAGGAATGGTGACTGGTCAGGGAGCGTCTGTAAATGGAGGAGGAATGGTGACTGGTCAGGGAGCGTCTGTAAATGAGGAGAAATGGAGACTGGTCAGGGAGCGTCTGTAAATGAGGAGTAATGGAGACTGGTCAGGGAGCGTGTGTAAATGAGGAGGAATGGAGACTGGTCAGGGAGCGTCTGTAAATGGAGGAGGAATGGAGACTGGTCAGGGAGCGTCTGTAAATGGAGGTGGAATGGTGACTGGTCAGGGAGCGTCTGTAAATGAGGAGAAATGGAGACTCGTCAGGGAGCGTCTGTAAATGGAGGAGGAATGGAGAGTGGTCAGGGAGCGTCTGTAAATGGAGGAGAAATGGTGACTGGTCAGGGAGCGTCTGTAAATGACAAGAAATGAAGACTGGTGAGGGAACGTCTGCAAATGAGGAGTAATGGAGACTGGTCAGGGAGCGTCTGTAAATGAGGAGTAATGGAGACTGGTCAGGGAGCGTGTGTAAATGACAAGAAATGAAGACTGGTCAGGGAACGTCTGCAAATGAGGAGTAATGGAGACTGGTCAGGGAACGTCTGTAAATGACAAGAAATGAAGACTGGTCAGGGAGCGTCTGTAAATGACAAGAAATGGAGACTGGTCAGGGAACGTCTGTAAATGACAAGAAATGAAGACTGGTCAGGGAGCGTCTGTAAGTGAGGAGTAATGGAGACTGGTCTGGGAAAGTCTATAAATGGAGGAGAAATGGAGACTGGTCAGGGACCGTCTGTAGATGGAGGAGGAATGGAGACTGGTCAGGGAGCGTCTGTAAATGGAGGAGGAATGGAGACTAGTCAGTGATCGTCTGTAAGTGAGGAGTAATGGAGACTGGTCAGGGAGAGTCTGTAAGTGAGGAGTAATGGAGACTGGTCAGGGAGAGTCTGCAAATGAGGTGAAATGGAGACGGGTGAGGGAGCATCTGTAAGTGAGGAGTAATGGAGACTGGTCAGGGAGTGTCTGTAAAGAATCATCCTTACCTAATTAACACACAGGCTTAAAGTCAAAATAAGGACAATATAAAGACAATGCATTGTTATATTAATTTCTTCAGCTGATCACCTCAAGTCGGTTTGCAAAACACGGTTGTTATTATGATTAACCCTTTCCTTGAAGAGACACAACTCCTCCTGCCTCTCCTGGACCATGACCCCACTACTGAACACCACACCATCAATTCTCAGACCGTCACTGACCTTACCTCTTCTACAGGAGAACCCAGCGATTGTAGAACTGAACGCAGCCAGAGTCAGCACCTTCAAAGGAGGGAGAGGAAGCAGTTCATGCAGAAATAAACCCAGCCAAGCGTCAACACCTTCAGGGCAGGAGAGGGAGAGAAGGAACCAGTTATTGCACAACTGAACCCAGCCAGAGTCAGCACCTTCAAAGGAGGGAGAGGAAGCAGTCAGTATCGAACTGAACCCAGTCACATTAATCACCTTCAGGGGAGGGAGGGGAACCAATTATTGCAGAAATGAACCCAGTCAGAGACATCACCTTCAGGGGAGGAGAGGGAAGCCAGTAAGTGAAAAAATGAACACAGTGTTGTGGCACACAGAAAACAGTGAAGAGAGGAAAACAGTTTGGAGAAAGTGTGATTAGTTTGGATTTCAGCACAGGGAGGAGGGAGAGTGTGTGAGACCGGGATTTACAGCTTTGGGGGAACAAGAGGAAAGACTGTTCCACAGTAACTAGAATTGTCTGTTCTGAATTTCTGTCTTGTACTGACAGTGATGACTTCAGTAAACTCCTTTCACAGGGTGTGAGAAGAGTAGGATTTGCAGACGGGAAACTCAAACCAAACATCACATCAAGATCTGACAGAGTCACTTGATTCATCAGGACCTGAATATCATCGACCTTTGAATGTGGAAGGAGAAATGTTTGTCTGTTTTGTCTGTGGGAAAATATTTCAAACATCAGTGTGACTGGAAAAGCACCGAGACACGCACACCCGAGTGAGAGTGTTCCAGTGCACTGACTGTGGAAAGAGCTTTAACCAGTTACACAGCCTGAAAAAACAACGCACCGTTCACAGAGGGGAGAAACCGTACACGTGTTCTGTGTGTGGACGAGGCTTCAACAGATCGTCCAACCTGGAGAGACACAAGGACACCCACACCACGGAGAAACCGTGGAAATGTGGGGACTGTGGGAAGGGATTCAGTTACCCGTCCCAGCTGGAAATTCATCAGCGCAGTCACACCGGGGAGAGGCCGTTAACCTGCTCTGAGTGTGGGAAGGGATTCACTCAGTCATCCACCCTGCTGACACACCAGCGAGTTCACACTGGGGAGAGACCGTTCACCTGCTCCGTGTGTGGGAAGGGATTCACTCAGTCATCCGACCTGCTGACACACCAGAGAGTTCACACCGGGGAGAGACCGTTCACCTGCTCTGAGTGTGGGAAGGGATTCACTCAGTCATCCGACCTGCTCACACACCAGCGAGTTCACACCGGGGAGAGGCCGTTCACCTGCTCTGAGAGTGGGAAGGGATTCACTCAGTCATCTGACCTGCTCACACACCAGCGAGTTCACACTGGTGAGAGGCCGTTCACCTGCTCTGAGTGTGGGAAGGGATTCACTCAGTCATCCGACCTGCTGACACACCAGCGAGTTCACACTGGTGAGAGGCCGTTCACCTGCTCTGAGTGTGGGAAGGGATTCACTCAGTCATCCGACCTGCTGACACACCAGCGAGTTCACCAGTGACTGCAGATGTTGGATTCTGCTGTTATTGCTGCTGTTAATCACATCCAGGACTGAACCATGTTAATTCTAGCTGTTTGGGTTTGTTGCTGCTGATGTCAATAACTCCTATAGCTGAGCTGGAGTTTAATAATCAGCAAAAATGTCAAATAAATCAGCCTTTTGTTGAACACAAAGTGGCTGATCATTCTCGGCCTCCTCCCGAGGTCCCCACCATCACAGGTGCCAGTCTTCAGCTAATTCGATTTACTCTAAGTAACAACAAGAAATGGCTGAGTGCACTGGACACAGCAAAGGCTACAGGTTTCTCACCATTTTTCCCTCCTCTCCTGAAGGCACTGACTCACGCTGCGGTTATGGTTCCACAGGCTCTGCCTAAGCTCCAGGACCAGAGAAGTGGAAACTCTTAATGCTGTTAACTGTGGTGGGACAGTGTAGAGGGAGCTTAACTCTGTATCTAACCCGTGCTGTACCTGCCCTGGGAGTGTTTGATGAGACAGTGTAGAGGGAGCTTTACTCTGTATCTAACCCATGCTGTACCTGCCCTGGGAGTGTTTGATGAGACAGTGTAGAGGGAGCTTTACTCTGTATCTAACCCGTGCTGTACCTGCCCTGGGAGTGTTTGATGAGACAGTATAGAGGGAGCTTTACTCTGTATCTAACCCGTGCTGTACCTGCCCTGGGAGTGTTTGATGAGACAGTATAGAGGGAGCTTTACTCTGTATCTAACCCGTGCTGTACCTGCCCTGGGAGTGTTTGATGGGACAGTGTAGAGGGAGCTTTACTCTGTATCTAATCCGTGATGTACCTGTCCTGGGAGTGTTTGATGGGACAGTATAGAGGGAGCTTTACTCTGTATCTAACCCGTGCTGTACCTGCCCTGGGAGTGTTTGATGGGACAGTATAGAGCGATCTTTACTCTGTATCTAACCCATGCTGTACCTGCCCTGGGAGTTTTTGATGGGACAGTGTAGAGGGCGCTTTACTCTGTATCTAACCCATGCTGTACCTGCCCTGGGAGTGTTTGATGGGACAGTATAGAGGGAGCTTTCCTCAGTATCTAACCCTTGCTCTACCTTCCCTGGCAGTGTTTGATGGGACAGTGTAGAGAGAGCTTTACTCTGTGTTTCACTGACATCCAACAGTTAACCCAAAGATAGAAACATTGAAGAATAGGAGCAGGATTCGGCCATTCGGCCCTTCGAGCCTGCTCCGCCATTCAATATGATCATGGCTGATCCTCTATCTCAATACCATATTCCCGCTCTCCCCCCATACCCCTTGATGACAAGATAAAACCCACCAGCTTCTCCCCAGACACAGATCCGGAGGGACGGTGAGTTTCCCTCACATTCTGGTACAGTGTGCTGGATATTTCAGCCCTGGGTCTGAGTCTCAGACATTTGAGCTCCTCCACTTCTCCATTTAATAAAGACAGTGAAGAGCAGGTGGGAGGCTAAATGCGATGATTATTTTCTCCCCTTCCTTTCGCTGTCTCAGGCACTGCTCCCATATCCATGTGCTACAAATGTCTATTTTTATAATCCTACACTGCCTTTCTGCCCAAGAATGAGTTCTTGGACAAGGAGTCAAACACCTGCAGTTTATTAAAAGTGAAATGTTACAGACTCACAGCCAATGCCGTGATTACGAAGGGTGCTTTGCCGCACAAGGTGCTCACATTACAGTCAGTGAGCTCAACCCTCCAGGTGACTCCCTTCTTCATCTCCCAGCCTCACCTTACAACCTCACCATTTCTCTATCTTTCAATATTTCACATGGTCTTGTTGAACTTTGCACCAGTTTTCATCCCCCATTATCAAGAAGTTCGAAACATTTATCTCTTATCTGACGTCCGTGGTCCCAGACCAACAGGCTGGTGTTGAGGGTTAGCAAGGCCCAGAATGTATTATTCTGTTTAGTTACAGACAACTGAAGCTCGACATGTAAACAAGGTGTAGCCTGGCTGCTCCCCACCTCTGTACAGAAATTGTACTGTTAACCGTCTGCAGAGTTCTAGCTTTAGGGTTTCAACTATGGAGGTTAATGTAAAAATAGGAGCTTAATACAAATAGATACTTTATACTATCTCACAATTCTGATCCCTATAACATGGAGGCTCATCCATCATCTCGCTCCTACAATCATGGAATTTCACAGGACAGCAGGAGGCCATTCAGCCCATCGTGCCTGTACTGGATCTCTGAAAGATGAAGAGCACAGACCCCAAACATCAGAGCCTGTCTGTTCTCCTCACAGACACTGACTGACCTGCTGTGTATTTCCAGCTTTTCTGTTTTGATTCCTGAAAGAGCTATCTGCTTAATCCCATTCCCGGTCCTTTGAAATGTTTCTCTTCCCTCTTCCCCCACTGTTTCTGGTCAGACATTCCACGTCCTAACCCTCTGCGTAAACAAATCCTCCAAAACTCCTTCATTCTTCCGGTGATAATCTGAAACTGATTCCCTCTAGTTACTGACTCACCGACCAGTGAAATAGATTTTCCTGATCTTCCTGATCAAATTTTAAACACATCCCTCAGATCTGCTCTCACCATTCTTTGTTCTAATGAAAAGAGCCCCAGTTTCTCGAATCTCTCCTGATAACTAAAGGCTCTTTTCCCTGGTATCATCTCAGTGAATCTCTGCCCCCTCTCCATGGCCTTGACATCCTTCCTAGTGTAAGATGCCCCAAAACCTAACGCAATATTCTAACTGCAGCCGAACCAATGGTTTTGTACTCTACACCCCTATTTATTAAAGCCTACTATACCATTTCTAAAACAGCTTCATCAACTTGTCCTCTCACATTTAAAGATTTCTGTACCTGAAAAGAATATAAGAATTAGGAGCAGGAGTAGGCCATACGGCCCCTCGAGCCTGTTCCGTCATTCAATAAGATCATGGCTGATCATCGACCTCAACTCCACTTTCCCGCCCGATCTCCATATCCCTTGATTCCCCTAGAGTGCAAAAATCTATCTATCTCAGCCTGGAATATACTCAAAGACTCAGCATTCACAGCCCTCTGGGGCAGAGAATTCCAAAGATTCACAACCTTCTGAGTGAAGAAATTCCTCCTCATCTCAGTCTTAAATGGCCTACCCCTTATCCTGAGACTATGCCCCCTAGTTCTAGACACAACAGCCAGGGGAAACAACCTCTCAGCATCTACCCTGTCAATCCCCTTCAGAATCTTGTATGTTTCAATTCAATGTACGTTTCCTCTCATTCTTCCTCCCAAAATGTATCACTTCATATATCTCTATGTTAAATTTCATCTGACATCGACCTGTTTAATCTACTACCCCATGTATTCACACTGAAGTCAGTCACCGTCCTCTTCACGTTTCACTGCCAAATGTTGCAATGTTTGCTCCACCCCGCAGGGTTCCATCTGTTCAAAGCCACAACAGAAAGGTCCAGTTTTCTCCTGGAGTTTGAGAGAAATCAGGTTTGAAAATGATGCAGAGTTTCAGTCAATGAGGGAGATCCTGGCTCATCCCCGCCCACTGGATGCCGCAAGCCCCGCCCATCACACGCTCCGATTGGTTGGAGGACCAGCCGCCCGCTCGGTCTTCCAGCCCCGCTCCGCTCTTCCTATTGGTCCGGAGCTCCCGTCAATCACCCGGGCAGTGTGATCTGAGCTTGCGCGGAACTTGGCAGCAGCCGCTGACACATCAGGCCGAGTGCGGCCCCAGGCCCGGCCCGGCCCGGAGAAAACACTCAACATTATCCGCCTCCCCACAACTACCCGCCAGTTTAAGACACAAACTCCGGGACAACCAGGAAGTGCTGGGAAATACCCAGCGAGTCAGGGAGCGTCTGTAAATGGAGGAGAAATGGAGACTGGTCAGGGAGCGTCTGTAAATGGAGAAGAAAAGGGACTAATCAGGGAGCGTCTGTAAATGGAGGAGAACTGGAGAGTGGTCAGGGAGCGTCTGTAAATGAAGGAGGAATGGGAACTGGTCAGGGAGCGTCTGTAAATGGAGGAGGAATAGGGACTGGTCAGGGAGCGTCTGTAAAAGGAGGAATGGTGACTGGTCAGGGAGCGTCTGTAAATGGAGGAGAAATTGAGACTGGTCAGGGAGCGTCTGTAAATGGAGGAGAAATGGAGACTAGTCAGGGAGAGTCTGTAAATGGAGGAGAAATGGAGACTGGTCAGGGAGCGTCTGTAAACGAGGAGAAACTGAGAGTGGTCAGGGAGCGTCTGTAAATGAGGAGAAAGGGAGACAGTTCAGGGAGCGTCTGTAAATGGAGGAGAAATGGAGAGTGGTCAGGGAGTATCTGTAAATGGAGGAGAAATGGAGAGTGGTCAGGGAGCGTCTGTAAATGGAGGGGAAATGGAGAGTGGTCAGGGAGCGTCTGTATATGTAGGAGAAATGGAGAGTGGTCAGGGAGCGTCTGTAAATGGAGGAGAAATGGGGAATAGTCAGGGAGAGTCTGTAAATGGAGGAGCAATGGGGACTGGTCAGGGAGCGTCTGTAAATGGAGGAGAAATGGAGACTGGTCAGGGAGCGTCTGTAAATGGAGGAGAAATGGAGACTGGTCAGGGAGCGTCTGTAAATGAGGAGAAACTGAGAGCGGTCAGGGAGCGTCTGTAAATGAGGAGAAAGGGAGACTGCTCAGGGAGTGCCTGTAAATGAGGAGAAATGGAGACTAGTCAGGTAGCGTCTGTAAATGGAGGAGAAATGGAGACTGGTCAGGGAGCATCTGTAAATGGAGGAGAAATGGAGAGTGGTCAGGGAGCGTCTGTAAATGGTAGAAAAATGGAGAGTGGTCAGGGAGCGTCTGTAACTGGAGGAGAAATGGAGACTGGTCAGGGAGCGTCTGTAATTGAGGAGAAATGGTGACTGGTCATGGAGCGTCTGAAAATGATGAGAAATGGAGACTAATCAGGGAGCGTCTGTAAATGGAGGAGAATGGTGACTGGTCAGGGAGCGTCTGTAAATGGAGGAGGAATGGGGATTTGTCAGGGAGCGTCTGTAAATGGAGGAGGAATGGTGACTGGTCAGGTAGCGTCTGTAAATGGAGGAGAAATGGAGACTGGTCAGGGAGCATCTGTAAATGGAGCAGAAATGGAGACTAGTCAGGGAGCGTCTGTAAATGGAGGAAAAATGGAGAGTCGTCAGGGAGCGTCTGTAAATGAGGAGAAACTGAGAGCGGTCAGGGAGCGTCTGTAAATGAGGAGAAAGGGAGACTGCTCAGGGAGTGTCTGTAAATGAGGAGAAATGGAGACTAGTCAGGTAGCGTCTGTAAATGGAGGAGAAATGGAGACTGGTCAGGGAGCATCTGTAAATGGAGGAGAAATGGAGAGTGGTCAGGGAGCGTCTGTAAATGGAGGAAAAATGGAGAGTGGTCAGGGAGCGTCTGTAAATGGAGGAGAAATGGAGACTGGTCAGGGAGCATCTGTAATTGAGGAGAAATGGTGACTGGTCAGGGAGCGTCTGAAAATGATGAGAAATGGAGACTAATCAGGGAGCGTCTGTAAATGGAGGAGAATGGTGACTGGTCAGGGAGCGTCTGTAAATGGAGGAGGAATGGGGATTGGTCAGGGTGCGTCTGTAAATGGAGGAGGAATGGTGACTGGTCAGGGCGCGTCTGTAAGTGGAGGAGAAATGGAGACTGGTCAGGGAGCATCTGTAAATGTAGGAGAAATGGAGACAAGTCAGGGAGCGTCTGTAAATGGAGGAAAAATGGAGAGTCGTCAGGGAGCATCTGTAATTGGGGGAGAAATGGAGAGTGGTCAGGGAGCATCTGTAAATGGAGAGTGGTTAGGGAGCGTCTGTAAATGGAGGAGAAATGGTGGCTGGTCAGGGAGCATCTGAAAATGACGAGAAATGGAGACTAGTCAGGGAGCGTCTGTAATTGGAGGAGAAATGGAGAGTGGTCAGGGAGCATCTGTAAATGGAGGAGAAATGGTGACTGATCAGGGAGTTTCTGTAAATGGAGGAGAAATGGAGACTGGTCAGGGAGTGTCTGTAAGTAAGGAGAAATGCAGACTGGTCAGACAGCGTCTGTAAATAAGGAGAAATGGAGATGGGTTTGGGTGGGTCTGGAAAGAATCATACTTACCGATTTAACACACAGGCTAAAAGTCAACATAACGATAATGTAAAGACAATGCATTGTTATATTAGTTTCTTCAGCTGAATACCTCAATTCGGTTTGGAAAAACACTTTTGCTACAACATTAACCTTTTCTTTGAAGAGACACAACTCCTCCTGCCTCCCCTGGACCATGACACCACTACTGAACACCACACCATCAATTCTCAGACCGTCACTGACCTTACCTCTTCCACAGGAGAACCCAACGATTGTAGAACTGAACCCAGCCAGAGTCAGCACCTTCAAAGGAGGGAGAGGAAGCAGTTCGTGCAGAAATAAACCCAGCCAAGCTTCAACACCTTCAGGGCAGGAGAGGGAGAGAAGGAACCAGTTATTGTACAACTGAACCCAGCCAGAGTCAGCACCTTCAAAGGAGGGAGAGGAAGCTGTTCATGCAGAAATAAACCCAGCCAAGAGTCAACACCTTCAGGGCAGGAGAAGGAACCAGTTATTGCACAACTGAACCCAGCCAGAGTCAGCACCTTCAGCGGAGACACAGAACAAGTTAGTGCAGGAATGAAACCAGTCAGAGGAATCACCTTCAGGGCAGGAGAGGGAGAGAGTGGAACCAGTTAGTGTCGAACTGAACGCAGAGTTGTGGCACTCAGAAAACTGGGAATAGAGGAAAAAAGTTTGAAGTAAGTGCGATTGGTTTGGATTTCAGCACAGGGAGGAGGGAGAGTGTGTGGGACGGGGATTTACAGCTTTGGGGAACAAGAGAGGAAAGAATGTTCCAGAGAAACTAGAATTGTCTGTTCTGAATTTCTATCCTGTATTTACAGTGATGAGTTTTGTAAACACCTTTTACAGGGTATTAGAAGGGGAGGATTTACAGACAGAAAACTTAAACCAAACATCACGTCAAGATCTGACAGAGTCACTCCATTCCTCAGGACCTGAATATCATCGGCCTTTGAATGTGGAAGGAGAAATGTTTGTTTGTTCTGTCTGTGGGAAAAGATTTCAAACATCAGTGTGACTGGAAAAGCACCGAGACACACACACCCGAGTGAGAGTGTTCCAGTGCACTGACTGTTGAAAGAGCTTTAACCAGTTACACAGCCTGAAAAAACATCGCACCATTCACAGCGGGGAGAAACCATACACGAGTTCTGTGTGTGGACAAGGTTTCAACTGATCGTCCAAACTGGAGAGACACAAGGACACCCGCACCACGGAGAAACCGTGGAAATGTGGGAAATGTGGGAAAGGATTCAGTTCCCCGTCTCAGCTGGAAATTCATCATCGCAGTCACACCGGGGAGAGACCGTTCACCTGCTCTGAGTGTGGGAAGGGATTCACTCGGTCATCCGACCTGCTGAAACACCAGCGAGTTCACACTGGGGAGAGGCCGTTCAACTGCTCCATGTGTGGGAAGGGATTCACTCGGTCATCCCACCTTCTAACTCACCAGCGAGTTCACACTGGGGAGAGGCCGTTCACCTGCTCTGAATGTGGGCTGGGATTCTCTCAGTCATCTGGCCTCACAGCACACCAACGTACTCACACCGGGGAGAGGCCGTTCACTTGCTCTGAGTGTGGCAAGACATTCATTCAGTCATCCCACCTGCTAACACACCAGCGAGTTCACACCGGGGAGAGGCCGTTCCCTTGCTCCGTGTGTGGGAAACGATTCACTGAAGCATCCAGCCTGCTGACACACCAGCGAGTTCACACTGGGGAGAGGCCGTTCACCTGCTATGAGTGTGGGAAGGGATTCACTCGGTCATCCATCCTGCTGAGACACCAGCGAGTTCACAAGTGACTGCAGGGGTTGGATTCTGCTGTTATTCCTGCTGTTAATCACATCCAGGACTGAACCATGTACATTGTGACATTTGGGGTTTGTTTCTGGTGATGTTAATAACCCCTATAACGGGGCTGGAGTTTAATATTTTGATATTTATAATAACACAGTGTGTCGATATTTGATGTCTCTGAGATTAGATTTTAGAAGAATGAGAGTTGATCTCATTGAAACTTACAGAATTCTTACAGAAATTGACAGGGTAGATACAGGGAGGATGTTTCCCCTGGCTCGGGAATCTAGAACCAGGGGTCACAGTCTCAGAATAAGGGTTTGACCATTTCGGACTGAGATGAGGGGATATTTCTTCACTCAGAGGGTGGTGAATCTTTGGAATTCTCTACCCCAGAGGGCTGTGGAGGCTCAGCCTTTGAGTATATTCAAGATAGAGATGGATAGATTTTTGAATATTAAGCGAATCAAGGATATGGGGTTGGTGCAGGAAAGTGGAGTTGAGGTATAAGATCAGCAATGATCTTATTGATTGGCGGGCCAAGCTCGAATGGCCATATGGCCTACTCCTGCTCTTATTTCTTATGTTCTTATGTTCTTTGATAAGAGAGCAATTGATGTCCTGTTGCCGACTGCTCCATTTTTGGGCCTTTTCTCCTCTCTAACTCGAGATTACTTCAGTTCTCGTACCTTCGGTTACTCTCATGGACAAGTCCCAGCTCCCCATACCTTCCAGAGTGCCTCTCCTAGCCTTGGTATCCAGGGAAGGTCTCGGTAACACGCCCGGGATCACTAAACACAAAACCCAGTCTGTTAATCACTTTAAGCTACTGGACTTAGCGTGTGTCCCACAGTATCTCTCTCACCTTCGATGTGTGAATAGAGCATCACGCCTGCAAACCTGCTTTCAATTTAAAGTTGAATCCACTCAGCAAGTGTATTTGAAATAAATACGTGCAAGTAAACAGATCACATCAAATAATTGGCAAAGATTTAGAGTCAACAAGATGAACAAGTGAACACATCACGGCCAAATACCCCAGCTCTATGTTCCATATCTCTGTATATATTACACTAGACCCTGTCTCTGTTTATATTACACTAGACCCTGGCTCTGTTTATATTACACTAAGCCTGTCCCTGTTTATATTGCACTAGACCCTGTCTCTGTTTATATTACACTAGACCATGTCTCTGTTTATATTACACTAGACCATGTCTCTGTTTATATTACACTAGACTCTGTCTCTGTTTATATTACATTAGACCCTGTCTCTGTTTTTATTACACTAGGCTCTGTCTCTGTTTATATTACACTAGACCCTGTCTCTGTTTATATTACACTAGTCTCTGTCTATGTTTATATTGCACAAGCCCCTGTCTCTGTTTATATTACACTAGACACTGTCTCTGTTTATAATACACTAGACCCTGTCTCTGTTTATATTGCACTAGACCCTGTCTCTGTTTATATTAAACTAGACCCTGTCTCTGTTTATATTACACTAGACCCTTTCTCTGTTTATATTACACTAGGCCCTGTCTCTGTTTATATTACACTAGACCCTATCTCTGTTTATATTACACTAGACGCGGTCTCTGTTTATATTAAACTCGGCCCTGTCTCTGTTTATATTACACTAGACCTTGTCTCTGTTTATATTAAACTTGACCCTGTCTCTGTTTATATTACACTAGACCCTGTCCCTGTTTATATTAGACTAGGCCCTGTCTCTGTATATATTACACTAGACCCTATCTCTGTTTATATTACACTAGACCCGGTCTCTGTTTATATTACGCTCGACCCGGTCTCTGTTTCTAATAGACTAGGCCCAGCCTCTGTTTATATTACACTAGACCCTGCCTCTGTTAATATTACACTAGAACCTGTCTCTGTTTATATTACACTAGTCTCTGTCTGTGTTTATATTACACTAGACCCGGTCACTGTTTATATTACACTAGTCCCTGTCTATGTTTATATTACATTAGGCTCTGTCTCTGTTTATATTACACTATACCCTGTCCCTGTTTTTATTACACTAGGCTCTGTCTCTGTTTATATTACACTAGACCCTGTCTCTGTTTATATTACACTAGACCCTGTCTCTGTTTATAATACACTAGTCTCTGTCTATGTTTATATTACACTAGGCTCTGTCTCTGTTTATATTACACTAGACCCTGTCTCTGTTTATATTACACTCGACCCTGTCTCTGTTTATATTAAACTAGACCCTATCTCTATTTGTATTCCACTAGACCCTGTCTCTGTTTGTATTACACTAAACCCTGTCTCTGTTTATATTACATTGGACCCTGTCTCTGTTTATATTACACTAGTCTCTGTCTCTGTTTATATTACACTAGACCCTGTCTCTGTTTATATTACACTCGGCCCTGTCTCTCTTTATATTACACTCGACCCTGTCTCTGTTCATTTTATACTCGGCCCTGTCTCAGTTATTACTGCACTAGGCCCTGTCTCTGTTTATTTTACACTAGGCCCTTTCTCTGTTTATTTTACACTAGGCCCTGTCTCTGTTTATTTTACACTAGGCCCTGTCTCTGTTTATTTTACACTGGACCCTGTCTCTGTTTATTTTACACTGGACCCTGTCTCTGTTTATATTACACTAGACCCTGTCTCTGTTTATATTACACTGGACCGTGTCTCTGTTTATATTACACTAGACCCTGTCTCTGTTTATATTACACTGGACCGTGTCTCTGTTTATATTACACTAGACCCTGTCTCTGTTTATATTGCACTAGACCCTGTCTCTGTTTATATTACACTAGACCCTGTGAAAGAGTTAATTTGGAATGGTCATATTCAATTTCTACACAATTTGCAATAAAACCATGTGCAGTGAAGGTTTTGCAAAACGAGATAAGGAATAGATATAATTACAGCTGCCAGACAGATTTTTGAGGGCGGGTTCGGTGTTTAGTAAACGGTTTTGAAAGAGGCCTTTTACAAAGTTAGCTAGAGACCGTAGGCGCGGTGTCAATCACAGATAACATACAGTAGTAAACTGTGGCATTAGACCATGCTCAAAAAGGCGTAACAAGATGTAACTGCTTTTATGATTGTTGCCAAATAAATATAGATTAAGGCAAAATATAATCAGGTGATTAATGTAATACCATATAATTGGACACAAATCGATGTATGATGGCATGTAGCCAGAAATATTGAATATAAGCTGTACTGAACAAAGGTTAAACGAGAAGGATGTTACAAAGGTCACGGGACCTTTTGACTCCGGCTCCCAAAGTACTTTGTCAATAAACTATGTTTTTTTGGACTTTACACAGTCTCTGAGAATCTTATTTTCTCCCCAACAATTTGGCGCTGCGAGCAGGGCGCTACGAGGTTGACAGACCGTTTGTACCAGTGAACTCGGACGAACAGTCAAAATTATGACCGTCCAAAAATTGTGTCATCTGGGAACGCGGAGTGACAGCATCGTAGCACTCGGAATGAGAAAGAGCTGTGAGAAGTGAGAAACACACAGTGAGTAGATGTGAGAAAGAGAGAGACAGAGAGAAAGTGAGTAAATGATGACTGTGAATGTTGAATAAGGCACACTTAGCCTGAGCTGGTTGTTAAGAGTGCAAATGCCCCACGCGAAGGCCAGGAGTAACTGAGTGTGTGGATTGAATGAAAGTAAGAGTACACAGTTTTGAGGACATTTGAATGATATAAAGTAATTAAGGTTGAACTGTTGTAGCGATATATGTCGAGAAGGGTAAGACCTGATTAAGCCCAGCGGACAAGGGGAGTGCCTGTCTCATACGCCTTGCCTCAGGCCGGTTATTAAGAGGGCAAATGCCCCACGTGAAGGCCAGGACCATAAAGTAGGCGATTGGCTCCAAAGCACTCCGGGAGGCAAAGTCAGAGGTGTGATTGAGTAACCAAAGTGTCACGAACTTTTTATTCGAAGGAAACTCTGTCGCCTAGCGAGACACAGCAGAAGTAGGGTAAGACTGAAGTCAGACTAGGTTTCCTAGACCAGCCCGATTAGAGGAACGCAGTGGAGGACTGACGTCGGACTATAGATGACTAGACTGGGGGCCAGAAGTGTCCCTTACTAGGTTCTATGCAGATGACCGGAATGGTATGGTGGAAAAGATGATTAAGGACGGATGGGATCCGTTCCAGTCACCTGTCACTCAGAGGGAGTGGTGGATGAGACAGAAACAGAAAAGGATTAAGAAAGCAGGAGTGATCTTAGTACACCAACTGGTCGTAGTGACCAGGAAGGTACGAGATCTACATGTGGGTTTGATGAGACACAACGAGAAAATCTTAGAGCTACAACAGGAGAATGAATACTGAAGAACAGGACAGAAGTTAAAGGATGGATATAGAATGGATAAAAGTGAACGCTGGAATGAACAACAGGCAGGCTTGAGTGCTGGCGCGGGGGTTGGAAGATATGGTGAGGAGGATGACATACCGCCCCCCCACCCCCCCATATGCTGTATCACCTTCGGCACCCCCGGTAGATAATTTTAACGAAGGGGATGACGAAGATGAAAAGATAATCACTAAAAAGGCAGCACCCGTAATACGGACGGTGGGAGGTAGTCCTCGTGCCGCAAGAGTTAGGTATCATGCATTTACCCCCGCCGAAAAACAAATGATAAATCAAGATTTGAGAACATTACAGCCAAGAAAACGAAATGTAGAATTTTGGGAAAAATTGGAAGAATTATACGATATACATAATATGCATGAAAGGGATGTCCACCAGATAGTTCGTGCCAAGTGCCCAAGGGACAAGTGGAATGCATTACCAGATAATTTCCGAAATGGCACTTGGTGTCCAACAGCAGGTGAAACCCAAGCCAATCGGGACACAAGGAGGAGTGAGTTCAAGAGAGGGGTCCAGGAAACGATGGGGACCCCGTCACCAAATTGGGGTTTAATAATGCAGATACAACAGAAGAAGGGGGAAAATTCAAATTCGTATGGGGAACAGCTCTGGTACCAATATCAGGAATCCTCGGGACAGGAAAACCCCCAAAGGGACGACCCTGTATTTGTAAAAATGTACAAAGATGGTCTGTCCTCAGAACACCAAAAGATACTAAAAATGGGGGTAGTTACAGCTGACACTTACGATGCGGTAGTTAAATGGGCTTGTCAGATAGATGGAACAGAAGGAGAGCGAGGAAAGGTTATTAAACAAGAAAAGGTGGGAGCAGTCGGAATTCAGCAAAGAAACCCCCAGCCAAAGAGAGGGGCGTGTTTCAATTGTGGGAAGATGGGGCATATGGCTAAGGAGTGTAGGAGTCCCAAACAAAGTATCCCGACTTGCGGTAATTGCGGCAAGCAGGGACACCGCACCAACGACTGCTGGGGTCCAAAGCGGGAAAATATGGGGTCGGGAGATCAGGGTCCTGGACTGAGCCCCGAAGAATATCAGAGGTTTTTGCAACTTGTCAAGGACCAGGGAAAGGGAAATAACCGCTGACTAGCAGCGGCCCCCGCGGGAAGAGAGGAGCATGACGACCGTGTCTATGTGCCAGCGCTGATAGGGGGCCGGCAGTGCGATATGCTGGTAGACACGGGAGCAGCAGTGTCAATAACGGACCTGCCTCTTCCCGTCACCAAACACAAAATATATATATCAGGATTAGGAGGGGAACGAATCTCTGCATATAAAAGTGAAGTGCAGGTATTAGAGATAGCGGGACGACTACTCCCCGCGCAATTTTATGTATGCCCCGATAATGAAGGAACTATTTTAGGAATAGATTTGTTAAGAGAATATAATATCCTGGTAAGTCCGGTGCTGAATAAAATAATTTGGTCCCAAACGGACGGAAACAAGACGGGATTAACAAAACCTTTGGGTCACCTAGCTAAGGTGGGAAGTGCAAAAACGTTAAAACGAGACTGGAGTCAGGAAGACGGGACGAATGGGGCTATCTGTGAAAAGATCAAGACAGTGTAGGCAGTCTCAAAGCAGGATACTGGGTTGGCAGAGGTGGACCCTATCATAGTTCCTGGTCCGGAGCATAAATCACACAGACAGTATCCCATTAAGCCAGAAGCACAGGAAGCTGTGTCAAAGATAGTACGGGATTTGGAGAAGAGAGGAATAATTAGGGCAACAGAAAGTACAACCAATTCCCCTGTGTGGCCAGTAAAGAAGCCAGATGGGTCATATCGATTGACTATTGACCACACAGCCCTAAATAAGGTAACTCCAAAATGACACCCAATAGTGGCCAGCCCGGCCACTATTTTAAACGGTTTGAATATGGAACACAAAATATTCACAGTATTGGACATAGCCAACGGATTCTGGTCCTTGCCCTTGGACCCGGAGTCCTAGAGTAAGTTCGCCTTCACCGTGGGAAATAAACAGTACATGTGGACCCGATTGCCACAGGGATTCCACAATAGTCCAGCAATATTTCATCGGGTGATGAGTTCATTATTAGAACCTATAGATCTTTCCCCGTACCGTAGCACTGTATTACAATATGTAGATGATCTGTTAATAGCATCAGAGGATGAAAAGGGGCATGCAGCAGCCCTGGGTGTAATCCTACAAGCACTAGAAAAGGGTGGATTGAAAGTAAACCCCAGGAAGGCTCAGATTGGACAGAGCATTGTTACTTACTTGGGACAACACATATCCCAGGGGGTCAGGACAATGCCTAGTCACCGTCGAAAGGCAATACAAGAAATGCCGCGACCGGTCTCATTCAGAGGAGTCAGAAAAGTCCTGGGTCTTTTTAATTATAGTAGGAACTTTATACCTAATTTCGCAGCGATAGCGGAACCGATTCAGAGGCTCGTAAAAGGGGGAAACCCCGGTAACACCCTCATTGAATGGGGACATGGACAACAGGAAGCATATGGAAAATTAAAACAGGCATTGATAACAGCCCCGGGACTCGGGCTACCCGATAGAAAAAGCCATTCCATATATACTGTGAAAATGAGGGAGGATTATATGCTGCAGTAGTTACCCAGCAGCATGGAGACAGAAAACGACCGGTAGCATACTATTCCACCCAGCAGTCACCGGTGGCCGCAGAGCTGTTACGGTGTGTGGCAGAATTAGATTGTGCAGCGTGGGCTGTGAGGGTGAGCGAATCCACGGTAATGACCGGGGATATCACCTTGCACACCAAACATACGCTGGTAGAAATGCTAAATAACAACAAATTGAGGTCAGTGTCAAACTTGCGTAGGGCGCGATGGGAAGCTGTATTGATACCCAAAGATGAATCAGTAAAAATCGTTCGGGACACCGGGTAGAACCCAGCAGAAGGTATTCTAGGGATGGGAGAACCCCATGAATGTGCGGATGTAGATGACGAAGTTGATAGTAGCCCAATACAGGATGAGCCACTGGAGGAAGCTCAGCTTACCCTTTATGTGGATGGATCCCGGAAGTATATTAACGGAACACCACGAACCGGGTGGGCAGTTGTTAATGGCCAGTTGGAAACTGAGTCATCTGGAAGGTTAGACGGGGGGCTCTCGGCACAAGTGGCAGAGATAGTAGCCCTAACGAAAGCCCTGGAATTAGCTAAAGACAAAACTGTAAACATCTACACAGATAGTAGATATGCGTTTGGGGTAGTACATGATTACATGACAGCTTGGGGAAGGAGGGGATTCATAACAACAGGAGGGTATCATATTAAGCACCAACAACGTATAGAAGACCTCCTAGAAGCGGCAAAAGCCCCAGCGCAGGCAGCAGTAATGAAAATAAAAGTGCACCAAAAGATACAGAGTATAGAACAGGAGGGCAATCATGCAGCCGACCTGGCTGCACAACAGGCTCTCGAACAAGAGACAATCGAAGGAAGTGTAGCCAGTGTTCAGGTGGAAGAAATAAATATTAGTAAACTACACAAAGATACCTCAAAGGAAGAAAGACAGGAATGGTATAATGCAGGAGGGAGACCGGATAGCGAGGCCATATGGCGAAAAGAGGGAAAGGTGATAGCCCCTACCTGTATTAGGCAGTTACTCTTAGAATTACATCATGGAAATACCCATACCGGGCGGGGATCAATGATTGAATTAATAGGCAAGGAATGGTGGTGGCCGGGGTTGGGAAGAGATGTGGCAAAACACTGCCAGAGATGCATAACATGTGCCCAACATAACCCGGGACGGCCAGTTAGGATACGAATGGCCCATCAGCCGAGACCAAGGGGACCATGGAAGAACATACAGATAGACTTCACTGGGCCACTACCTACCTCAAGGGGACGCAGGTACTGCCTGGTGATTATAGAGCAATTCACAAGGTGGGTCGAAGCCTTCCCCACCCGGAAATGTACTGCCACCACTGTGGCACGAATAATGGCAGAGGAAATAATTCCCAGATGGGGAGTACCAATTCAAATTGACTCAGATCAGGGCACTCACTTTACAGGAGCCGTAGTTAAACAGATGTGCGCATGGTTGGGCATTAAACAGAAGTTTCATATCCCCTACCATCCTCAGAGTTCGGGATGGTGGAGGGAATGAATCGAACCCTGAAAACAGCTTTAGCTAAGGCATTAGGGGAAAAGCATCAACGATGGGTAGATATGCTACCAACCGTGTTAATGAAATTAAGAGCAACTCCAAACCGGACCACCGGCTTATCACCATATGAGCTAATGACAGGAAGGGCAATGCGGCTTCCACACGGTATAATAACCGGAGGGGAGGACATAGGACCTTTAAAAGACAGACTCCGCCGGTACGTTTTGGAATTAAGTAATCAGTTAAAAGAGATGCGACAACAAACTCGGGAAAAGCAGAAAGAGAAAGACAAGGATTTGGAACCAACAGTGCTTCCATGCGTTCCCCCGGCAGGGACTAAGGTCATGGTTAAAAGCTTGCCGGGGAAGCCAGGAATCACATTTGCCCCCAAATGGTCGGGGCCATACCAAATCCTTATCAGCAGAGATACGTGTGCTTGCATTGATATAAAGGGCATGGGACGATGGAAGCACTGGACACAGTTAAAAGCCTACAACCCTTCACAAACATAGAAATGGCTACACCAGAACAAATACCGTTCACAGAAAGTGAAGAGTATGCCAGACAGTATAAAGAATGGGAATGGGCGCTGGCACACGCGCTGGCTTGGAATATCTGCATTTTTCTAATAGGATACACCTTAGGTTATATCCTGAAGTATGTATGGGAACAGTCCCGCCAGCATCAACTCCGACCGATAGTAAGGGAGGAAATCCAAATGGTTGTGATTGGAGAACTAAACTAACAATTGTATTATTACACCCTCACAGGAAGAACAGAAGCTGCAACCAACAAATGATTAGGTTGGCGATATAGCCTTTGGGACGTTGTTAATTTAGAGTAATAAGATGAAATTGCTTATGTGTATTAGTATAATCGCAATATGCGCTACGGACATTGCCTCGTTGAAATACAAATGCCTTCTTCGGAAACAAGATCCAATACGATTGTGTGACCAAGACACGATTTACTGCCCAGCCCCTGATGAAAGAGACGGAGAGGAGTGGAAGCTGGAGCGAGAAACCGACACTACAGCCTGGCTTTCCAAAGATTCAAGAACTTATATGACTGGCAGGAGTAATTGGACTGTCCCATGCGGGGATACTCCTTGCCTAGTTGACTTACGGTGTCCCACAGCCCAGCAATATCAAAAAGAGAAATCAAACAGACGGTTGAAACGAGAATTAAATGTAAACACATTTCTGTATATGTCTTATACCTATGCAAAACGAAGTAATGTATCTAAATGTTGGGTATGTGCACACGTTCCTATACATGCACAGGAAGGGATCCCTTTAAGACCAGTACCATTTAATGAGTCAGAGGTGGCAGCATGGTATTTAAATCAAAACTCTTCCAGGAATGGTCTCAGGATGGGAGCTCAAACAACAGAGGGGACCTATGAGGTGGATGTGAGTGGGGATAAAAAGGAATGGCAATCATCAGGTTACAACCTGACCACCTTCCAGGGGTGGTATCAGCCCAAATACAATCGCACTCAACCACCCCCATTCTTGATATTAACAAATACCTCAGGGGTAGGCAGACCCCAGGGAGCAATATGCATAATCAGAAACCTAAAGAAAGGAGAAAAGGGAACAGAGGTGGGATGGAGTCGTTGCTCACAGACCTGGAACTTAAATAAAGATGCTGACGGTTCCAGACTTTCATTCAAGAATCTCACCAACAGTGGCAGTAGTTTCATACAGAAATGGATCCCCGAAACAGTACAATCCCTCACTGCCTATAACGGTACCTATTTCATATGCGGCCACAAGGCATATCCATGGTTGCCCCAGTCCTGGACAGGGTCATGTTACATGGGATATGTAATCCCTTGTACCCGAATTACTAAAACCCTAAATATACGCACAAAAAGAGCAATCACAGAAACCGAAAGGTTCTTCGCTATTACCTTCCCCTGGTATGGAGCGGGGAAGTTAGCAAGAGAATCTATTAACATAGCGGCGGTGTTAGAGCAAGTAGCCAACGACACAGCCGAAGCTTTGAGACATGTTAATGCGGAGATGGTCGCTATAAGAACAGTAACCCTTCAGAATAGGATGGCCCTCGATTACCTTCTGGCCAAAGAAGGAGGAACATGCGCAATAATAGGGTCAGAATGTTGTACCTACATTCCAGACAACTCAGAAAATATAACTAATCTAGCTGAGCATATACAACAGGAGGTAAAGAAATTAAAGCAACCTCCAGCACTTACCCTCTGGAGCTGGACAACTAGGTGGCTAGGGACGTTGGGAACATCAATAACACAAGGATTGATGTTGTTCTTCATTGTAATCTTGATTATGTATTCTATGATATTACTATTAAAATGCGTGTGTAAACAATCAATTGTGGGGGTAGCAAAAGCGGCCCCCATGATGCTGCTATGGGAAGAGGAAGGAGATGGCACTTTTATGTAACAAAGAATTAAACACTGAACCCATTCAATCCGATGCAGAGAGAAACAAGGACGGGTCCTCAGGACAGGAATCCTACAACATCAATACAGGGTTATAACCCCGGGGATGGTAACAAAGGCAAGGTAATTGGTTCCCGGGATAAAAAGCTTGATCCGGGACCAAACAGGAGGGACTGAAAGGGTTAATTTGGAATGGTCAAATTCAATTTCTACACAATTTGCAATAAAACCATGAGCAGTGAAGGTTTTGCAAATTGAGACAAGGAATAGATAAGCTTATAGCTGCCAGACAGATTTTTGAGGGAGGGTTCAGTGTTTAATAAACAGTATTGAAAGAGGCCTTTTACAGAGTTAGCTAGTAGACCGTAGGCACAGTGCCAATCACAGATAACATACAGTAGTAAACCGTGGGATTAGACTATGCTCAAAACAGTATTGAAAGAGGCCTTTTACAGAGTTAGCTAGTAGACCGTAGGCACAGTGCCAATCACAGATAACATACAGTAGTAAACTGTGGGATTAGAATATGCTCAAAAAGGTGTAACAAGATGTAACTGCTTTTATGATTATTGCCAAACAAATATAGATAAAGGCAAACTATAATCAGGTGATTAATGTAATACCATATAATTGGACGAAAATCGATGTATGATGGCATGCAGCCAGAAATATTGAATATAAGCTGTACTGAACAAAGGTTAAACGAGAAGGATGTTACAAAGGTCACGGGACCTTTTTGACTCCGGCTCCCAAAGTACTTTGTCAATAAACTGTGTGTTTTTGAACTTCCTCTAGGCTCTGAGAATCTTATTTTCTCCCCAACAGGCCTCCAAACAGGAAATTAGAGACGCATGTAACAAGGGTACTACAGTAATCATGGGTGACTTTAATCTACATGTAGACTGCCCAAACCAAATTAGCAATAATACTGTGGAGGATGAGTTCCTGGAGTGTGTACGAGATGTTTTTTTAGACCAGTATGTTGAGGAGCCAACTAGGGAACAGGTTATCCTAGATTGGGTATTGCGTAATGAGAAGGGGTTAATTAATAATCTTGTTGTGCGGGGTCCTTTAGGGAAGAGTGACCATAACATGATAGAATTCTTCATTAAGATGGAAAGTGAAGAAGTCCAATCCGAAACTAGGGTCCTAAATCTAAACAAAGGAAACTACGAAGGTATGAGCAGTGAGTTGGCTATGATAGATTGGGGAGCTTCATTAAAAGGCATGATGGTGGATAGGCAATGGCTAACATTTAAGGAACGAATGCATGAATTGCAACAGTTATACATTCCTTTCTGGTGCAAAATCACAAAAGGAAAAGCGGCCCAACCATGGCTAACAAAAGAAATTATGGATAATATTAGATCCAAAGAGGAGTCATATAAAGTTGCCAGAAAAAGTAGCAAGCATGAGGATTGGGAGCAGTTTAGAGTTCAGCAAAAAAGGACCAAGAGATTGATTAAGAGGGGAAAAATAGAGTGTGAGAGTAAACTTGCAAGGAACATAAAAACGGACTGTAAAAGCTTCTACAAGTATGTAAAAAGAAAAAGATTAGTGAAGACAAATGTAGGTCCCTTACAGTCAGAAACGGGATAATTTATAATGGGGAACAAGGAAATGGCAGAGCAATTAAACAAATACTTTGGTTCTGTCTTCATGGAAGAGGAAACAAATAACTTCCCAGAAATGCTATGGAACCAAGTGTCTAATGAGAAGGAGGAATTAAAGGAAATTAGTATTAGTAAAAAAATAGTGCTGGAGAAATTAATGGGACTGAAAGCTGATAAATCCCCAGGGCCTGATAATCTGCATCCCAGAGTACTAAAACAGGTAGCCATGGAATTAGTGGATGCATTGGTTGTCATCTTCCAAAATTCTATAGATTATGGAACAGTTCCTGCAGATTGGAGGGTGGCAAATGTAACCCCACTATTTAAAAAAGGAGGGAGAGAGAAAACAGGGAACTACAGACCGGTTAGCCTAACATCAGTAGTAGGGAAAATGCTAAAAGGATGTGATAACAGGACACTTAGAAAATATCAACGGGATTAGACAAATTCAACATGGATTTATGAAAGGGAAATTGTGTTTGACAAACCTACTGGAGTTTCTTGAGGATGTAACTGGTAGAATAGATAAGGGAGAACCAGTGGATGTGGTGTATTTGGATTTTCAGAAGGCCTTTGATAAAGTCCCACATAAGAAGTTAGTGTGCAAAATTAAAGCACATGGGATTGGGGTAATATACCGGCATGGATTGAAAATTGGTTAACAGGCAGGAAACAGAGAGTAGGAATAAATGGGTCTTTTTCGGGGTGGCAGGCGGTGACTAGTGGGGTACCGCAGGGATCAGTGCTTGGGCCCCAGCTATTCACAATATATATCAATGATTTGGATGAGGGAACCAAATGTAATAATTCCAAGTTTGCTGATGACATGAAACTAGGTGGGATTGTGAGTTGTGAGGAGGATGCAAAGAGGCTTCAAGGCGATTTAGACAAGTTGAGTGAGTGGGCAAATACATGGCAGATGCAGTATAACGTGGATAAATGTGAAGTTATCCACTTCGATAGGAAAAACAGAAAGGCAGAGCATTATTTAAATGGTGATAGATTGGGAAATGTTGATGTACAGAGGGACCTGGGTGTCCTTGTACACCAGTCAACCAGTCACTGAAAGCAAACATGCAGGTGCAGCAGACAGTTAGGAAGGCAAATGGTATGTTGGCCTTCATTGCAAGAGGACTTGAGTACAGGAGCAAGGATGTCTTAATACAGTTATACAGGGCCTTGCTGATACCACACCTGGAGTACTGTGTGCAGTTTTGGTCTCTTTACCTAAGAAAGGATATACTTGCCATAGAGGGAGTGCAGTGAAGGTTCACCAGACTGATTCCTGGGATGGCAGGACTGTCGTATGAGGAGAGATTGGGTCGACTAGGCCTGTATTCACTAGAGTTTAGAAGAATGAGAGGGGATCTCATTGAAACGTATAAAAGTCTGACAGGGCGACAGACTGGATGCAGGGAGGATGTTTCCCCTGGCTGGGGGGTCTAGAACGAGGGGTCACAGTCTGAGGATATGGGGTAGGACATTTAGGACTGAGATGAGGAGAAATGTCTTCACTCAGAGGGTGGTGAACCTGTGGAATTCTCTACCACAGAAGGCTGTGGAGGCCAAGTCACTGAATATATTTAAGAAGGAGATAGATAGATTTCTAGACACAAAAGGCATCAAGGGGTATGGGGAGAAAGCGGGAATATGGTATTGAGATAGAGGATCAGCCATGATCATATTGAATGGCAGAGCAGGCTCGAAGGGCCGAATGGCCAACTCCTGCTCCTATTTTTCAAGGTTTCTATGTATTAGAAAGACTGGCTGTAGTTAAAGTAGATAAATCACCAGGAGTGGATGGGATGAATCCTAGGATGCTGAGGGAATTGAGGGAGGAAATCACAGAGGTACTGGCCATAATATTCCAATCCTCTATAGATATGGGGGTGGTGCCAGAGGACTGGAGAATTGCAAATGTTACACCATTGTTCAATAAAGGGTGTAAGGATAAACCCAGCAACTACTGGCCAGTCAGTTTAACCTCGGTAGTAAGAAAGCTTTTAGAAACAGTAATCAGGGACAAAATTAATAGTCACTTGGATAGGTGTGGATTAATTAAGGAAAGCCAGCACGAATTTGTCAAAGGCAAATCGTGTCTAACCAACTTCATCAAGTTTTTCATGAAGTAACAGAGAGGGTTGATGAGGGTAATGCGGTTGACGTGGTGTACATGGATTTCCAAAAGGCGTTTGACAAAGTGCCACATAATAGGCTTGCCTGCAAAGTTGAAGCCCATGGAATAAAAGGAACAGTGGCAGCATGGATACGAAATTGGCTAAGTAACAGGAAACAGAGAGTCGTGGTGAACGGTTGTTTTTCGGACTGGAGGAAGGTATACAGTGGTGTTCTCCAGGGATCAGTTCTAGGACCACTGCTTTTCTTGATATATATTAATGACTTGTACTTGGGTGTACAGAGCACAATTTCAAAATTTGCAGATGACACAAAACTTGGAAGTATAGTGAACAGTGAGGAGGAGAGTGATAGACGTCAGGAAGACATAGACAGGCTGGTGAAATGGGCGGACACGTGGCAGATGAAATTTAACGCAGAAAAGTGTGAAGTGATACATTTTGGTGGAAAGAATGAGGAGAGGACATGTAAACTAAATGGTACAATCCTAAAGTGTGTGCACGAACAGAGAGACCTAGGGGTATGTGTGCACAAATCCTTGAAGGTGGCAGGGCAGGTTGAGAAAGCAGTTAAAAAGGCTTACGGGACACTGGACTTAATAAATAGAGGTGTCGAGTACAAAAGTGTGGAAATGATGATGAAACACTGGTTCGGCCCCAACTGGAGTACTGTGTCCAATTCTGGGCACCACACTTCAGGAAGGATGTGAAGGCCTTAGAGAAGGTGCAGAAAAGATTTACGAGAATGATTCCAGGAATGAGGGACTTCAGTTACGTGGATAGACTGGAGAAGCTGGGGTTGTTCTCCTTGGAGCAGAGAAGGTTGAGAGGAGATTTGATAGAGGTCTTCAAAATCATGAGGGGTCTGGACACAGTAGAGAGAAACTGTTCCCATTGGCGGAAGGGTCGAGAACCAAAGGACACTGATTTAAGGTGATTGGCAGAAGAATCAAAGGTGACATGGGGAAAAACTTTTTACGCAGTGAGTGGTTAGGATCGGGAATGCACTGCCTGAAAGGGTGGTGGAGGCAGATTCAATCGTGGCTTTCAAAAGGGAATTGGATGAGTACCTGAAGGACAATAATTTGCAGGGCTACGAGGGAAGGGTGGGGGAGTGGGACTAGCTGAAGTGTTCTTGCAGAGAGCCGGCACGGGCTCAACGGGCCAAATGGCCACCTTCTGTGCTGTAACCATTCTATGATTCTACCAACACGTTAAACCTTCATAGAATAATTACCAGTCATTTTTAGACTGGAAACTTAACCCTGCCGTTTCACTTTCAGTCAGGAACAGATCGCAGTTTGACACCAATCTCTGATTTGACAGCACGTTTCCAGCATTCACCGTTGTTCTTCCTGACTCTAAACACAGTTGTAAAGGAGCCTTCTGTTCCGTGCCCAGGAGCTCTGACCCATGGGAGAGAGCGGCTGGGACACATTCCTTACAGGCCTCAAGATTAACCCGCACGGGGACATTGCTGTCAGTGAAGAGAGACGAGAAAGACCAAAGTGCCGTTTTCCCCTCTCAGTGTGGCCCTGAAGGACTGTGTCCAGGCTGTAGTTCTGTTCCCGCCGTACGATCCTCCCCCCAGATTGTCCTTTCTGAGCTCCAGCCAGGTGATGCTAAACACTCAGGTGGGAACGACAAAAATCCACAACAATGTGATTAAAGCAAAGCTGATTTATTTGACATATATCCAGAAATTTAAACTCCAGCCCAGTTATAGGGGTTATTAACATCAGCAGAAACAAACTCCAACTGTCAGTGTGAACATGATTCAGTTCAGGATGTAATTAACAGCAGCAGAAATAACAGCAGATCTAATCTCTGCAGTCACTTGTGAAGTCGCTGGTGTCTCAGCAGGTGGGATGACTGAGTGAATCCCTTCCCACACTCAGAGCAGGTGAATGGTCTCTCCCCAGTGTGAACTCGCTGGTGTGTCAGCAGGATGGGTAACTGAGTGAATCCCTTCCCACACTCCGAGCAGGTGAATGGTCTCTCCCCAGTGTGAACTCGCTGGTGTGTCAGCAGGGGGGATGACCGAGTGAATCCCTTCCCACACTCGGAGCAGGTGAACGGCCTCTCCCCAGTGTGAACTCGCTGGTGTACAGTGAGTTCAGATGATTGCCTGAACCCAGTCCCGCAGTGAGAGCACCTGAACGGTCTCTCGTCAGTGTGAACACGTTGATGGCGCATCAGTTCCCCAGAACTTTTATAGTACTTCCCGCAGTCCGGGCATTTAAAAGGTCTATCATCAGTGTGAACTCGCTGGTGTCTCAGCAGGGTGAATGACTGAGTGAATCCCTTCCCACACTCAGAGCAGGTGAAAGGCCTCTCCCCAGTGTGAACTTGCTGGTGTCTCAGCAGGGTGGATGACAGAGTGAATCCCTTCCCACACTCAGAGCAGGTGAACGGACTCTCCCCGGTGTGAACTCGCTGGTGTCTCAGCAGGGTGGATGACTGAGTGAATCCCTTCCCACACATGGAGCAGGTGAATGGCCTCTCCCCAGTGTGAACTCGCTGGTGTGTCAGCAGGTTGGATGACTGAGTGAATCCCTTCCCACATTCGGAGCAGGTGAACGGTCTCTCTCCAGTGTGTATTCGTCGATGAGTTTCCAGCTCACATGGGTAGTTGAATCGCTTCCCACAGTCCCCACATTTACACGGTTTCACCCCGGTGTGACTGTGCTTGTGACTCGACAGGCCAGAGGATCGGCTGAAGCCTCGTCCACACACAGAACACGTGTAAGGTTTCTCCCCGCTCTGAACGGTGCTTTCTGCTTCCATGTTCAAAGGTCCTGATGAATCGAGTGACTCTGTCAGATCTTGAAGTGATGTTTGATTTGAGCTTCCCGTCTGCAAATCCTCGCCTTCTAATACCCTGTAAAATGAATTTGAAACAGGAAAAAGGGAGGGTGAGAGAGAACCCACAAAACACAAAGGCAGGTTGTGAAATTGAGGTGAATGAATCTGGGAATTTGTGGGGCCGGCACTAGAAAAAAGTGACCATGAAAGCAGCCGTATTGTCGTAAAAACCCAACTGGTTCACTAATGTCCTTCAGGGAAGGGAACCCGCCACCCGGTCTGGGCCTACACAAGACTCTGGCCTCTATGGGAGGAGAGAGAGCGAGGTGGGAGGGGGAGGGGTGAAGGAGTGACTTTATGCATCTGTAACTCGACTAGAACTTTGACAGCACCTCCCAAACACGCGACCTCCACCACCTAGAAGGACAAGGGCAGCAGTTGCATGGGAACACCATCACCTCCCAGTTCCCCTCCAAGTCACACACTATCCTGACTTGGGCATATATCGCCGTTCCTACATCGTCGCTGGGTGAAAATCCTGGAACTCCTCAACTAACAGCATTCTGAGAGTACCTTCACCACACGGACTACAGAGGTTCAAGAAGAAGGCCCAGCATCACCTTCTCAACGGGCAACTGGGGACTGGCAATATATGTTGGCCTTGCTAGTGACACCCACATTGAATGAATTTAAAAAATCTGTATATATAAAATGGAATGAAAGCTTCTACAGAAATACTTGTTCCTAAAATGATAATCTTTCACACTGTACGGACAGGGTCTATTTAGCAACTTAATCTCCCCTGGAATCCACCTCCCTTCACAGTCCCACAGTGGGCAACACGGTGGCATAGTGGTTAGCACTGGTGCCTCACAGCGCCAGAGATCCGGGTTCGAATCTGACCTCAGGTGACTGTCTGTGTGGAGTTTGCACATTCTCCCCGTGTCTGCGTGGGTTTCCTCCGGGTGCTCCGGTTTCCTCCCACAGTCCAAAAATGTGTGGGTTAGGTTGATTTGGCTATGATAAATTGACCCTTAGTGTTAGGGGGGATTAAATATGTGGGGTTATGGGGATGGGATATGTTAGGGGGAATTAAATACGTGGGTTACGGGGGTAGGGTGGGATATGTGTACTGTGGGGATTAAAGCAGGGACAGGGTACTGGATTTGGATGATCAGCCATGATCGTATTGAATGGCGGAGCAGGCTCGACGGGCCGAATGGCCTACTCCTGCTCCTAGATTCTATGTTTCTATGTTTCTATATGTTTCTATGGAAATTGTTGGGTCCCACTGGGCTCAGAAGTACTGGGGGTTAAACCCAGCAGCTTCTCCCCCCTCTCCACTCCAGCTCAAACTGATGCAACAAGAAAGCCCTACACAGGAGGCCAGGGACCGAGTTCCACATCCACCGCCCACCCTGATGCTAACCGACTCTGAATTGCTCCCTCTGCTGTATAAATGCAAGTTGTTGTGTTTCTTGTCTGGGGGAGGTGCTGCACCCTGGGGTTAATGGTGCCGGGGCCCTGGCCGCACGTCCGCCGGCTCTGACTCGGGGCCTGAGACCCGCACTCGGTGTTGCTGAGGGACTCCAAACCTGGGACTGTACATGGGGATTCCAACCCTGGGACTGTACATGAGGATTCCAGCCCTGTGACTGTACATGGGGATTCCAACCCTGGGACTGTACATGGGGATTCTAACCCTGGGACTGTACATGGCGATTCCAACCCTGGGACTGTACATGGGGATTCTAACCCTGGGACTGTACATGGGGATTCTAACCCTGGGACTGTACATGGAGATTCCAACCCTGGGACTGTACATGGGGATTCTAACCCTGGGACTGTACATGGGGATTCTAACCCTGGGACTGTACATGGGGATTCCAACCCTGGGACTGTACATGGGGATTCCAACCCTGGGACTGTACATGGGGATTCTAACCCTGGGACTGTACATGGGGATTCCAATCCTGGGACTGTACAAGGGGATTCTAACCCTGGGACTGTACATGGGGATTCTAACCCTGGGACTGTACAAGGGGATTCTACCCGTGAGATTGTACAAGGGGAGCCCAGTTCTGAGGCTCTTCTGTTACAATTGTGTGGGATGTTAACCGTATGCTCTGCTTTTATCAGCACCTTCAGGAGAGCTGGTGAGAAATCCGAAGTGTGGACAATCTGAATCAAATAACTGAGTCAATGATTTAAATTCCCGGGCACTAGGACCCGGTTGGGAACAGACACTGAAGCCCCGCCCACTCTTTGTTCCTGACCAAGATGACCGCGCATGCGCTTTGCTACTCACTGAATCAAGATGGCGGCCATTATCCTGGGCCTTTGACCGGGTGAAGCCCCGAAGCTGCAAACGCGGGACCTTCAGGTTATTATTCGGGGCTTGCGGCCTGCACCAGTTGTTTATGAAGCCTCCGCGCCCACTTTCCGGTCCATTACTCCGCTCCGTCGGGCCGCATCCCTGTCATTAACCGGAGCTGGTCCGTAATGTCCATCTGGCCAAATACGCGCACCGCGCATGCTCCAAACCCAGGCGGTCCCGTGCATGCGCACTGGGCTCCTGTCGTCTGGGTGCGGCACTGTCTCCCCCGCGCGGAATGCTGGGTAAAAGCCCCGCCATTGAAAGCCACATTTGTGAAAAGAATAGAATTTAGAAGGATTACATTGAGCACTGAACAATGTTCATTCTGGCAGTTAGAGTGTGTTTCTGCTGATCTTAATAACCCCTATACCTGGGCTGGAGATTAATATTCTGTATAAATATTAAATACATCAGCTGTGTTTCAAACTGACAGTTGGTCGAATAGTTGATCAGAGGAGACGAATTGATGTTGTTACAGACTGTTGTATTTTTGGGCCCTTTCTTACTCTAACTTATATCACTTCTCACCTAGTTCATCCTCCAACACATCAAATCCCAAGCTTGTTCCGTTTGAGTACATGGCTTGTGGGTGTCAGAGACTGAACTGCAGTGTCTCACTGTACACTCATCTGACTCTCCCGGTGCGGAGGGGAGCGGGCAGATCGGAGGACCTCTTCGTAGGACTGCTCCTGGGCCTGGCCAAAAAAGCCATCAACTGGTCCAGGCAGCGAGCGGTCGAGGGGCGCGTTCGGCCCAATTGCCTGCCTCTCTTCCGCGGCCATGTTCGCGCCCGGGTGGCCCTGGAGATGGATCACATGGTGTCGGCCGGCACCCTTGAGGCCTTCCGCGACCGGTGGGCGCTGCGGGGACTGGAGTGCATCATCACCCCGGCCAACCAAATTTTAATTTAATTTGTTAAGGTTCCTTTAAAGTTTTATTAATTTACAGTCAATTTTGTTTAATCACCCCAATAAAAGAGTACACTCATCTGACTCTCCCGGTGCGGAGGGGAGCGGGCAGATCAGAGGACCTCCTCATAGGACTGCTCCTGGGCCTGGCCAAAAAGGCCATCAACTGGTGCAGCCAGCGGGCGATCGAGGGGGTCGTTCGGCCACGTTTGCGCCCGAGTGGCCCTGGAGATGGAGCATGCGGTGTCCGCGACTGGTGGGCACCGCAGGGACTAAAGTGCATCATCACCCCCGGCAACCAAATTTTAATTTAATTTATTAAGTTTAATTTAATGTATTTTTGTTAAGTTACAGTTTATTTGTTTATGGGTTGCTTAAAAAGAGTACACTCATCTGAAATTCCTTTGAACCACCCTTTATAGAACGATCTTGTATAAGATTTGCAATATTTTATTTTCTGTATCATTTAACCCTTTTTGGATCCAATTTAGTAAAAACTCCTCCACACATATTGCATGTGATCGCCTTTGAAATGTTCTGATCTTTGTAATTGTCATTGCTGATTTTGATGGTCTCTTTGATTCAATCTCTTGTTATTAACATAACTTGCACTATTTCTTAATTGAGATAATTTTTTCTAATACTTCCTTTATCAGGTCTTTAGCTCCTCCATTGAACCCTGTCAATAATCCTTCATTTGGGTTTATGGGCTGGGGTTCAGGTTAGGATGTTAGGCTTATGAGATAGTGATTAGGGATAGAAACCACTATTGACAATGCCAGTGTCACTAGACATGTTCTCTTTCATTTCATGGTGTTTTAACCTCATGCAGATGAATCAGAAAACAGCCTCATGAATTGTTCATTCAAGGAACCTTCTTTCTGGCCCGAGCCTGATTTCCTCTCTTCTTTCACATCTCTACATTTGACACAGAAAAAGACATCAGGGTCATTAGATTTTGGGACAAGAACAGGCAGATCCAGGTGTTGTGCTGCTTACATCCAATCTTTGGCCTGCCTGAAAAGGTCTTCTGACAATAACCTGTCACCAGGCCCCACCAGTCGCCATCTGATTCCAACATCATATCTTCATCCATTACCTGCCCTCACTGGAGCTGGTTTCACCACCATGACCATTCCCCATACAGAGGCTCTCTGATTCCCATTTATAGACTCAGTGTAAATGATCCCTGGATTCGGTATCGCAGTGTAAGTGGTCCCTGGATTTGGTGTCACATTGTAAGTGTTCCCCGGATTTAGTGTCACACTGTAAGTGGTCTCTCGATTTGGTGTCTCAGAGAAAGTGGTCCCCAGATTTGCTGTCGCATTGTAAGTGGGCCCTGGAATTGGTGTCACAGTGCAAATACTCCAAGGATGTGGTGTCACAATGTAAGTCGTCCCCGCATTTGGTGTCAGAGTGTAAGTTGTCCTTGGATTTGGTGTCACAATGTAAGTGCTCCCTGGAATTGGTGCAACAGTGTAAGGGGTCCCTGGATTTGGTGTCAAGTTGTAAGTGGTCACTGGATTTAATGTCTCGATGTAAGTGGTCCCTGGATTTCGTGTCACACTGTAAGTCGGCCCTGGATTTGGTGTCTCAATTTAAGTGGTCCCTGGAATTGGTGTCACAGTGTAAGTGGTCCCCGCATTTGGTGTCACAGTGTAAGTGGTCCCTGGATTTGGTGTCTCACTTTAAGTGGTCTTTGGATTTGGTGTCACACAGTAAGTGATCCCTGGATCTAGTGTCACAGTGTAAGTGCTCCCTGGAATTGGTGTAACAGTGTAAGTGGTCCCTGGATTTGGTGTCAGAGTGTCAAACCTGTCTGTTTCTGTGACTTGAGCCTTTCTAAAATGACTCACTATTTTTGATGATCCATTGCTTATTTAATTTGGAAAGACTTCAGAATTTTGCAGTGTGATGAAGGTTTCCTTTGAAGGTGGCGTAACATTTCTTTCAAAATTTTCTCTTCTAACCCTTCCCACCTCCACATTCACCCCGCTCCACCACTTTAAAACACTTTGCACGACTGACTGGGAAGGTCCAAAGTGCAGTCCTTGATCTGGGCTGTTAGTTGATCTCAGCCACGGCAACAGTTCAGGGGCCATAATTGGCCTCAGCACCACTGGGCTAAATAAGAGTAAAAATCAGCCAGTGCCCCCTGCTCTTGATGGAGATCCAGTCACATCAACTGGGAAGTGTATGGATGTCAATTGAGGGCAGGATTGGACTCGGCTGTGATGCCTACCACAGGGGAAATGCTGCTGACACTCACTGAGACGGCTGACGGTGAGGCACGAGAGATTAACTGATGCCTGTGGAATTTCACCCAGCCGGATTCAGCTCCTTCTGGAGAGAAGGGGAAAAACAAAATCCCAGACAGTGCAATGAATGTTGATTTGAGACAGTAAGGATGGAGGCAGAGTTTGTAAAATGGGGAATTTACAGCTTAGGAGGGGCAGGAGAGGACAGAACGTTCTATAGGAACTAGAATTGTCTGTTCTGACTTTCTATCCTGCACTTAAAGTAACAACATTTATAAACACCATTTCAGAATGTCAATAGGGGAGGATCTGCTGATGGAAACTCAAACAAAATATCGCCTCAAGATCTGACAGATTGACCAGTTTCATCAGGACCTGAATATCATCGGCCTTTGGCTATAGAAGGAAAAAACACCAATCACAGCGGGAGAAACAGGACACGTGTTCTGTGTATTTTTAAAAATTTGTGGGCATCGCTGGCAAGGCCAACATTTATTGCCCATGAGAAGGTGGTGGTGAGCCGCCTTCTTGAACCGCTGTAGTCCACGTGGTGAAGGTACTCCCACAGTGCTGTGAGGGAGGGAGTTCCAGGATTTTGACCCAGCGGCGATGAAGGATCGGCGATATTCATCTCAGTCGGGATGGTGTGTGACTTGGAGGGGAACTTGGAGGTGGTGGTGTTCTCATGCACTTGCTGCCATTGTCCTTCCAGTTGCAAGAGGTCACGGGTTTGGTGAGGTGCTGCAAAGAAGCCTTGGTGAGTTGCTGCAGTGCATCTTGTAGATGGTACACACTGCAGCCATGGTGCGCCGGTGGTGGAGGGAGTGAATGTTTAAGGTGGTGGATGGGGTGCCAATGTAGCGCGCTGCATTGTCCTGGATGGCCGTTCACAAGCTAAGTGTGGAAAGAGATTCACTCACTCATCTCACCTATTAGCACACGAACATGTTCATAAAGGGGAGAATCCGTTCAGTGGTCTGTATGTGGAAAGGGATTCAATCGATCATCCCATTTACTGACACACCAGCATAGTCACACCGGAGAGAGACCGTTTAGATACGTCATGTGTGGGAAGGGATTCACTCTGTTGTCCCAACTGTTGACACTCCAGAGTGTCCACATGGAGAACAGTTGCTTTAAATACTCTGACTGTGAGAAAAGCTTTCAAAGTTCAAAGCAGCTGATGCACGATCAGCGCATTGATACTGGAGAGAGGCTGTTTCAATATCCTGTGTGTGGGAAGAAATTCATCCCACCTGCTGAGACTCCAGTGAGTTCACATGTGACTGCAGGGGTTTGGATTCTGTTATTAATCACATCCAGGACTGAATCATGGCAGAGTGCCCGTGCACTGGGGTTTCTGTGGGAATTATTGATGAATTTTCTCTCAATGGGGTCACAGAATCTCATTCTCCATTCACTAATTGGGACTTTCAATGTTCCCCAGCATGCCCCGCGGGGAGAATGTGCCCCATTCACACTGGAGGAGCCCAGTGCGCAGGCGCAGTGCCCGCCCGTATTTGGAGCATGCGCAATGTCACTGTGATCTGGGCAAGGCGAGTGCGACAACGCAAACATCGGTGTTGCGATTTTACGCCGATTACGAATCAGCAGGGCGCAGGAAGGTAACGCACCCGGCGGCTGAGCTTCATAAACACCTCGTGCAGGTCGCAAGCCCCGAATGAGAACCTACAGGTTCCGCGTTTGCAGCTCGGAGGATATTTCCCAGGAACTAGGCCCGGGTTAACGGCGGCCATCTTTGTAAAGGAAAGCTGAGGATTTATGTTCCGCAATCCCGCGAGGTAGAGCGCATGCGCAGCCATCTTTGTAAAGGAACCACGAGTGGGCGAGGCTTCAGGGTCCCAGTCAGTGAACTGAACCCAGCCAGAGTCAGCACCTTCAGGGGAGGAGAGAGAGGGGAACCAGTGAGTGCAGAACTGAACCCAGCCAGAGTCAGCACCTTCAGGGGAGGAGAGGGAGGGGAACCAGTGAGTGTGGAACTGAACCCAGCCAGAGTCAGCACCTTCAGGGGAGGAGAGGGAGGGGAACCAGTGAGTGTAGAACTGAACCCAGCCAGAGTCAGCACCTTCAGGGGAGGAGAGGGAGGGGAACCAGTGAGTGAACTGAACCCTGCCAGAGTTGGTGGAGAAACTATCTTGCGACGTGCGGTGTGTTTGTACCACCTCCCTGTGCTAAAATCCAATGTGTGGGACGGGGATTTGCAGCTTTGGAGGAGCAAGAGAGGAAATAATGTTCAGAAACTAGAATTGTCTGTTCTGAATTTCTGTCCTGTACTTACAGTGATGAGTTTTATAAACTCCTTTCACAGGGTATTAGAAGAGGAGGATTTGCAGATGGGAAACTCAAACCAAACATCACGTCAAGATCTGACGGAGTCACTCGATTCCTCAGGACCTGAATATCATCAGCCTTTGAATGTGGAAGGAGAAATGTTTGACTGTTCTGTCTGTGGGAAAAATTTCAGATATCAGTGTGACTGGAAAAGCACCGAGACTCACACACCCGAGTGAGAGTGTTCCAGTGCACTGACAGTGGAAAGAGCTTTAACCAGTTACACAGCCTGAAAAAACATCGCATCATTCACAGTGGGGCGAAACCGTACACGTGTTCTGTGTGTGGACAAGGTTTCAACTGATCATCCAACCTAGAGAGACACAAGGACACCCGCACCAGGGAGAAACCGGGTAAATGTGGGGACTGTGGGAAGGGATTCAGTTCCCAGTCTGAGCTGGAAATTCATTGGCACACTCACACCGGGGAGAGACCGTTCACCTGCTCTGAGTGTGGGAAGGGATTCACTTTGTCATCTGACATTCTGACACACCAGCGAGTTCACACTGGGGAGAGGCCGTTCACCTGCTCCGAGTGTGGGAAGGGATTCACTTTGTCATCCGACCTTCTGGCACACCAGCGAGTTCACACTGGGGAGAGACCGTTCACCTGCTCCGAGTGTGGGAAGGGATTCACTCAGTCATCCCACTTTGTAACTCACCAGCGAGTTCACACTGGGGAGAGACCGTTCACCTGCACTGTGTGTGGGAAGGGATTCACTTGTTCATCCCACCTTCTAACTCACCAGCGAGTTCACACTGGGGAGAGGCCGTTCACCTGCGCCGTGTGTGGGAAGGGATTCACTCAGTCATCCTGCCTGCTGAGACACCAGCGAGTTCACAAGTGACTGCAGGGGTTGGATTCTGCTGTTATTGCTGCTGTTAATCACATCCAGGACTAAACCATGTTCATTCTGACAGTTGGGGTTTATTTCTGCTGATGATAATAACCCCTATAACTGGGCTGGAGTTTAATATTTTGATATTTCAAATAACACAGAGGGTTGATATTTGATGTCTCCAAGATAAGAGGAGACTAATTGATGTCCTGTTACCGACTGTTCCATTCTTGGGCCTTTTCTCCTTTCTAACTCGAGATTATTTCAGTTCTCGTATCTTCGGTTACTCTCATGGACAAATCCCAGCTCCCCATACCTTCCAGAGTGCCTCTCCTAGCCTTGGTATCCAGGGAAGGTCTCGGTAACACGCCCGGGATCACTAAACACAAAACCCAGTCTGTTAATCACTTTCAGCTACTGGACTTAGCGTGTGTCCCACAGCATCTCTCTCACCTTCGATGTGTGAATAGAGCATCACGCCTGCAAACCTGCTTTCAATTTCAATTTGAATCCACTCAGCGAGTGTATTTAAAAAAAATACGTACAAGTAAACAGATCACATCAAATAATTGGCAAAGGTTTAGAGTCAACAAGATGAACAAGTGAACACATCACGGCCCAATACCCCAGCTCTATATTCTCAGGAGAAAGTCTGTTATCTAACTCCTCGAGTGGACAGAATAGAGAACGATCCCAACTCTAAGAACATCTAGAATCTGTTGTAAATATCTTTCAAATCCTGACTCGTCCAATCTGTCGGTTTCCTTTCAATTGAAGTGAATGGAAGACGAGCGGGGTGTTGGCATATGGACCTCGGTTAATTCAGCTACTGAAAGGTGTTCATGTTTAGTTCATTCGATATCGGGGAAAATGTGGTTGGTATTATTAGAGAGAGAGAGAGATTTCACTGAGCAACAGCTGGTGTTTCCAACCAACTGGCCTTGGATATTTTCATCATAGAAAGTTTCGATCAGAAATATGATGTTGGGATAAGAAAAGTCTGGAGACTAGTGGTTTGTGCTGCCCCAGGAAGGCCACAGTGTTTTTACCTGCTTCTAACATTGTTGAAGTTTGTTGAAGAAAATGCAGACTTGTGTCTCTGGACTGTGCAGTAGCCAGAGATGACCATATTAGGCAATGCCAGCTCCAGTTTGATAAGAGGTTGATGGCAGAGCAAGAGATCCAGCAGTTTTAAGAATTTATCTCCCGTTATCTGCAGACATCGAATGTTGCAGCGTGCTGACAAAATTGGACTTAAGACTGGAACCTATTGGGTTAAATTATTGAGATCGATTGTTATAGAATTGAATTGTTATAGAATGGAAAAGTAGTGAAGTTCTGCTAAACTCGTATCGAACCTTGGTTAGACCACACTTGGAGCACTGCGTACAATTCTGGTCGCCATATTATAGAAAGGATATAGAGGCACTGGAGAGGGTGCAGAGAAGATTTACAAGGATGATACCAGAAATGACAGGGTATACCTGTCAGGAAAGGATGGACAGGCTGGGTCTCTTTTTCTCTTGAAAAAAGGCCGAGGGGTGACCTAACAGAGGTCTTTAAAATGATGAAAGGTTTTGATAGAGTAGATACAGAGAGAGTGTTTCCACTTGTGGGGAAGAGCATAACTAGAGGCCATCAATATAAGATAGTCACCAAGAAATCCAATAGGGAATTCAGGAGAAACTTCTTTACCCAGAGAGTGGTGAGAATGTGGAACTCGCTCCCACAGGGAGTGGTTGAAGCGAATAGTATCGATGCATTTAAGGGGAGGCTCGACAAGCATATGAGGGAGAAGGGAATAGAGGGTTATGCTGATAGAGTTAGATGGGGAAAGACGGGAGGAGGCTCGAGTGGAGCATAAACGCCGGCATGGACTGGTTGGGCCGAATGGCCTGTTTCTGTGCCGTATATCCTGTGTAATCCTGTATAGTCACAGCAAACAGACAGTTTAACAGACTGCCCATGGTCCACTCGAACCCCCACCTTCTCTCTCTCTCACTATTCATGGACACTGCTGCAGTAATTGCTCCTCTGACCTTTCCTCTCTTGTCCCTCCTACACCCCTAATACACAGCCCGACACAATCTCCCTCCCCCTACATCCTCACTGTGCTGGAATCCACACCAGTCTCCCCATCTGCTCCTTGTTCTCTCCCTGGATCCGAAAACTACTGAACTCAGTCTTCCCTCCTGAAGTCTACAGGCTCTAAAACTGAAGCTTGGTGTCCCTCAGTCCCTACTCCTCCCCTTCTCTCCTCCTCTTTTCCCCCGGGGTGTGTCCACACTCTGGGCCTTGGGCCTTGCCCGGGGATTCTCAGTATGAACAGGTGGGGTGTGTTTTGAGACAGGGTGTCCCCGCTCTCCTCCTCTTTTCCCCGGGGTGTGTCCACACTCTGGGCCTTGAGCCTTGCCCGGGGATTCTCAGTATGAACAGGTGGGGTGTGTTTTGAGACAGGGTGTCTCCGCTCTCCACCTTTAAAGGGACAAGGAGACGACCAGCTGGGCTGAATGGTCCTGCTTTATGACATCACTGCAGTGCCTAGCAACCAACCTCCCTGAGCTCTGCTCATTAAGGGCTGGCAGTGTTTGATGGGACAGTGTAGAGGGAGCTTTACTCTGTATCTAACCCATGCTGTACCTGCCCTGGGACTGTTTGATGGGACAGTGTCGAGGGAGCTTTACTCGGTATCTAACCCGTGCTGTTCCTGCCCTGGGAGTGTTTGATGGGACAGTGCAGAGGGAGCTTTACTCTGTATCTAACCCGTGCTGTACCTGCCCTGTGAGTGTTTGATGGGACAGTGTAGAGGGGGCTTTAATCTGCATCTAACCCGTGCTGTACCTACTCTGGGAGTGTTTGATGGGACAGTGTTGAAGGAGCATTACACTGTATCTAACCCGTGCTGCACCTGCCCTGGGAGAGTTTGATGGGACAGTGCAGAGGGAGCTTTACTCTGTATCTAACCCGTGCTGTACCTGCCCTGTGAGTGTTTGATGGGACAGTGTAGAGGGAGCTTTACTCTGTATCTAAACTGTGCTGTACCTGCCCTGGGAGTGTTTGATGGGACAGTGCAGAGGGAGCTTTACTCTGTATCTAACCCGTGCTGTACCTGCCCTGTGAGTGTTTGATGGGACAGTGTAGAGGGAGCTTTACTCTGTATCTAACCCATGCTGTACCAGCCCTGGGAGTGTTTGATGGGACAGTGTAGAGGGAGCTTTAATCTGCATCTAACCCGTGCTGTTCCTACCCTCGGAGAGTTTGATGGGACAGTGTAGAAGGAGCTTTACTCTGTATCTAACCCGTGCTGTACCTGCCCTGGGAGAGTTTGATGGAACAGTGCAGAGGGAGCTTTACTCTTTATCTAACCCGTGCTGTACCTGCCCTGGGAGTGTTTGATGGGACAGTGTAGAGGGAGCTTTACTCTGTATCTAACCCGTGCTGTACCTGCCCTGGAGTGTTTGATGGGACAGTGTAGAGGGAGTTTTACTCTGTAGCTAATCAGTGCTGTACCTGCCCTGGGAGTGTTTGATGAGACAGTGTAGAGGGAGCTTTACTGTGTATCTAAACCGTGCTGTACCTGCCCTGGGAGTGTTTGATGAGACAGTGTAGAGGGAGCTTTACTCTGTATCTAACCTGTGCGGAACCTGCCCTGGGAGTGTCTGATGGGATAGTCTAAAGGGAGCTTTACTCTGTATCTAACCTGTGCTGCACCTGCCCTGGGAGTGTTTGGTGGGACACTGCAGAGGGAGGTTTATGCTGCATCTAACCTGTGCTGTACCTGCCCTGGGAGTGTTTGATGGGACAGCGTTGAGGGAGCTTTGCTCTGTATCTAATCCGTGCTGTACCTGCCCTGGGAGTGTTTGATGGGACAGTGCAGAGGGAGCTTTACTCTGTATTTAACCCGTGCTGTACCTGCCCTGGGAGGTGCTTGATGGGACAGTATAGAGGGAGCTTTACTGTGTAACAAAACCGTGGTGTACCTGCCCTGGGAGTGTTTGGTGGGACAATGCAGAGGGAGCTTTACTCTGTATCGAACCTGTGCTGTACTTGCCCTAGGAATGTTAGATGGGATAATGTAGAGGGAGCTTTACTCTGTATCTCACCTGTGCTGTGCCTGCCCTGAGAGTGTTGATGGGATAGTGTACAGGGAGCTTTACGCTGTATCTAACCTGTGCTGCATCTGCCCTGGGAGTGTTTGGAGGGACAGTGCAAAGGGAGCTTTACTCTGTATCTAACCTGTGCTGTACCTGCCCTGGGAGTGTTTGATGGGACAGTGTAGAGGGAGCTTTACTCTGTATCTAACCCGAGCTGTACCTGCCCTGGGAGTGTTTGATGGGATCGTGTAAAGGGAGCTTTACTCTGTATCTAACCCGTGCTGTTCCTGCCCTGCGAGTGTTTGATGGGACAGTGTAGAGGGAGCTTTACTCTGTATCTAACTCCGTACTGTACCTCCCCTGGGAGTGTTTGACGGGACAGTGCAGAGGGAGCTTTACTCTTTATTTAACCCGTGCTGTTCCTGCCCTGGAAGTGTTTGATGGGACAATGTAGAGGCAGCTTTACTCTGTATCTATCCTGTGCTGTACCAGCCCTGGGAGTGTTTGATGGGACAGTATAGAGGGAGCTTTACTCTGTAACTAACCCCTGCTGTACCTGCCCTGGGAGTGTTTGATGGGACAGTGTAGAGGGAGCTTTACTGTGTATCTATCCCGTGCTGTACATTCCCAGGGAGTGTTTGGTGGGACAATGTAGAGCGAGTTTTACTCTGTATCTAACCCGTGATGTACCTGCCTTGGGAGTGTTTAATGGGATAGTGTAAAGGGAGCTTTACTCTGTAACCTGTGCTGTACCTGCCCTGGGAGTGTTTGATGGGACAGTGCAGAGGGAGCTTTAATCTTCATCTAACCCGTGTTGCACCTACTCTGGGAGTGTTTGATGGGACAGTGTTGAAGGAGCTTTACTCTGTATCTAACCCGTGCTGTACCTACCCTGGGAGTGTTTGGTGGGACAATGTAGAGGAAGATTTGCTCTGTATTTACTGTAGCTGCCCTGGGAGTGTTTGGTGGGACAATGTAGAGGGAGCTTTACTCTGTATCTAAACCATGCTGTACCTGCCGTGGGAGTGTTTGATGGGACAGTGCAGAGGGAGCTTTACTCTGTATCTAACCCCGTACTGTACCTACCCTGGGAGTGTTTGGTGGGACAATGTAGAGGGAGCTTTACTCTGTATCTAAACCATGCTGTACCTGCCGTGGGTGTGTTTGATGGGACAGTGCAGAGGGAGCTTTACTCTGTATCTAACCCCGTACTGTACCTACCCTGGGAGTGTTTGATGGGACAGTGTAGAAGGAGCTTTACCCTGTATCTAACCCGTGCTGTGCCTGCCCTGTGAGTATTTGATGGGACAGTGTCGTGGTAGCTTTACTCTGTATCGAACCCATGCTGTCCCTGCCCTGGGAGTGTTTGATGGGACAGTGTGGAGGGAGCTTTAATCTGTATCTAACCCCGTACTGTACCTACCCTGGGAGTGTTTGATGGGACAGTGTAGAAGGAGCTTTACCCTGTATCTAACCCGTGCTGTGCCTGCCCTGTGAGTATTTGATGGGACAGTGTCGTGGTAGCTTTACTCTGTATCGAACCCATGCTGTCCCTGCCCTGGGAGTGTTTGATGGGACAGTGTGGAGGGAGCTTTAATCTGTATCTAACCCGCGCTGTACCTGCCCTGTGAGTGTTTGATGGGACAGTATAGAGCGAGTTTTACTCTGTATCTCACCCGTGCTGTACCTACCCTGGGAGTGTTTGGTGGGACAATGTAGAGGGAGCTTTACTCTGTATCTAAACCATGCTGTACGTGCCCTAGGAATGTTTGATGGGACAGTGTAAAGGGAGGTTTACTCAATGGCCCAGAAATTAAAGACTGAGTGTTGACGCGGGGGTAAGGCTTCCCCGCGATCTCTCACTCCGCATTGGCTTTTTCAGTTCCAGCTTGCACGAACTTGATGTTCTAGACATCAGCTGGGCAGTGCTTGCGTATCCCACCGGCGTAGTGAATTCGTGTGAGCTGTGGGATCACGTGACTCAGTTAGAGCCAATGGCAGCACACCATCTTCCATTCAAAAGTTTCACATCAGTGCTGTGAAAACTATGAATCTTACACACCCCCAAAATAACAGCTAAACCTCAATTAAATTTAAAAAAAAAACATCACGTTAATAAAATAAGTATAGTTAAATAAATTAACCATTTTAAATAAAAAATTTAATTTTTGAAAAAATTTAAAATCTTTTAAATAGTTATAAAAATAAACTTACCTGTCTTTAAAGTCTCTAAAAAAGATATACCTGTTAAAAAAAATTCAAAATAATACTTAATTCACTACTTACCTTGTTAAAAGTGGGTCTTACTCCTCCTTTTTTCATTTCTAAAATCTTCCGTACTTACCTGCGCGTCCAAAGCACTAAGTGCACAGCGTGCGCGCAGCCTGTAGCGCGCACGCGGTGCACCGAGGAACCGCCCCCTTTTCCATTCACCAAGTGCCGGTTTTCAGCGCATGCGCAGTGCATGCAGAAAACCGGCAATTGGAGACAGAATACGCGAAAGTACACAGTGCGTACTCTCGCGTCGCGGGACTAATTTTTGGGCCAATATGTAACCCGCGCTGTACCTTCCCTGGGATTGTTTGATGGGACAGTGCAGAGGGAGCTTTACTCTGTATTGAACCCGTACTGTACCTTCCCTGGGAGTGTTTGATGGTACAGTGCAGAGGGAGCTTTACTCTGTATGTAACCCGTGCTGTACCTACCCTGGGAGTGTTTGATGGGACAGTGTAGAGGGACCTTTACTCTGTATCTAACCCGTGCTGTACCTGCCCAAGGAGTGTTTGATGGGACAGTATAGAGGGAGCTTTACTCTTTATCGAACCCGTGCTGTACCTGCCCTGTGAGTGTTTGATGGGACAGTGTAGAGGGAGCTTTACTCTTTATCGAACCCCGTACTGTACCTTCCCTGGGAGTGTTTGATGGGACAGTACAGAGGGAGCTTTACTGTGTATCTATCCCGTGCTGTACATTCCCAGGGAGTGTTTGGTGGGACAATGTAGAGCGAGTTTTACTCTGTATCTAACCCGTGATGTACCTGCCTTGGGAGTGTTTAATGGGATAGTGTAAAGGGAGCTTTACTCTGTAACCTGTGCTGTACCTGCCCTGGGAGTGTTTGATGGGACAGTGCAGAGGGAGCTTTAATCTTCATCTAACCCGTGTTGCACCTACTCTGGGAGTGTTTGATGGGACAGTGTTGAAGGAGCTTTACTCTGTATCTAACCCGTGCTGTACCTACCCTGGGAGTGTTTGGTGGGACAATGTAGAGGAAGATTTGCTCTGTATTTACTGTAGCTGCCCTGGGAGTGTTTGATGGGACAGTAGAGAGCGAGCTTTACTCTGTATCTAACCCGTGCTGTACCAACCCTGGGAGTGTTTGGTGGGACAATGTAGAGGGAGCTTTACTCTGTATCTAAACCATGCTGTATCTACCGTGGGAGTGTTTGATGGGACAGTATAGAGCGAGCTTTACTCTGTATCTAACCTCGTGCTGTACCTACCCTGGGAGTGTTTGATGGGACAGTGTAGAAGGAGCTTTAGTCTGTATCTAACCCGTGCTGTACCTGTCAAAGGACTGTTTGATGGGACAGTACAGAGCGAGCTTTACTCTGTATCTAACCCGTGCTGTACCTGCCCTGGGAGTGTTTGATGGGACAATGTAGAGGGAGCTTTACTCTGTATCTAACCCGTGCTGTACCTGCCCTGGGAGTGTTTGATGGGATAGGGTAGAAGGAGCTTTACTCTGTATCTAACCGGTGCTGTACCTGCCCTGGGAGTGTTTGATGGGATAGTGTAAAGAGAGCTTTACTCTGTCTGTAACCCGTGCTGTACCTGCCCTGGGAGTGTTTGATGGGCTGTGTAGAGGGAGCTTTACTCTGTATCTAACCCGTGCTGTACCTGCCCTGGGACTGTGGAGAGGGATGTCAGGTCCAGGTACAGTTTCATTTTTACCATCACTTGCACCAAGCATCACACACTGGAGGTTTATATCAGGAGCTTCTGTGTGATGGTGAGGTGATCACTGGACAATAAAGTGCAGAGACTGGTGGGTGGCTGTTTATTATCCTCGGTGTGATTTAATCCCCTTTCCCACTGAATACTGCGGACAGACAGGCTCACCTTGGGAACGGAATAGTCAGTGTGACATCGCTTTCTAAACAAGAGCCCACAAGACAATGGGTTCTCAATAAATGTTAAAGGGATTCAAAGGCAAATGGTATGTTGGCCTTCATAGCGAGAGGATTCGAGTACAGGAGCAAGGATGTCTTGCTGCAGTTGTACAGGGCCTTGGTGAGACTATACCTTGAGTATTGTGTGCAGTTTTGGTCGCCTTATCTGAGGAAGGATGTTCTTGCCGTGGAGGGAGTGCAGCGAAGATTCACCAGACTGATACCTGGGATGGCAGGAATGACGTATGAGGAGAGATTGGGTCGATTGGGCTTGTATTCACGAGAGTTTAGAAGAATGAGAGGGGATCTCATTGAAACTTATAAAATTCTAATAGGACGAGACAGACTAGATGCAGGAAGGATGTTCCCGATGGCGGGGGAGTCCAGAACCAGGGGTCACAGTCTAAGGATAAGGGGTAAGCCATTTAGGACTGAGATGAGGAGGAATTTCTTCACCCAGAGAGTGGTGAACCTGTGGAATTCTCTTCCACACAAGGCAGTTGAGGCCAATTCATTAAATATATTCAAGAAGGAGTTAGATATATTTCTTAAGGCTAAAGGGATCAAGGGATATGGGGAGAAAGCAGGGACAGGGTACTGAATTTGGATGATCAGCCATGATCTCATTAAATGGCGGAGCAGGCTCGAGGGGCCGAATGGCCTACTCCTGCTCCAATCTTCTATGTTTCAACGCTCTGAAGTTACACTGTGAATAAAGGAAATAAAATGCTGATCAATAATGGCTGAAGATAATGATTTCTCTCTGTGGAATGTGCTTCCACACATTAAGAATGATGAGCTTTGTACACACACACACAGCAAACACTTTGTGAGGCTCTTTTCAGTTGTTGCTCTGAACCCGCTGAGAGCTGGTGAACCCGGTGGGCATTAGGACCCTGCGACCGCCCATCCAGCGGTGCTGTGAGGTCACGGTTCCAGGCTCTGTCTCACCCAATCAGTGGGTCCCGCCAAAGCTCAATAGAAAATACTGCAGCAAAAACAATCCTGAACATTCACAAACTGGGAGCAATCGGCACAGCACAACACAAGTGTGAATTAGTAAACTTTAACACACAGAGTCTGTCACTAATTAGTACAAAGTGCAGGGCACTATTGCTCACCTTCAGTCCTGTCCCTCAATCCCAGCTCATCTCTGGGGGATTGTTACAAGGTTCACCCCGTCCTTTCAACACAGATATTACCCACATAATCCCACATCAATTAGACATTGCACACAGCTTCTGACAGTTATTGACAAGACTAGACCGATGCTTCAAAGAAAAAAATGATTGCATCCTCCCACCCACTCAAATATAATGTCTTTATTTATATTAATTAATTTCTGTCTGTCGTGTGTGTGGGAGTGAGTGCAGTAATAACTCAGACATTGTCTAGTAAACAGTGACAGGGTCTTGTGTAATATAAACAGCGACAGGGCCTTGTGTAATATAAACTGAGACAGGGCCTAGTGTAATAAAAACAGAGGCAGGGCCGAGTGTAATATAAACAGAGACAGGGTCTAGTGTAATATAAACAGAGACAGGGTCTAGTGTAATATAAACAGAGACAGGCCCTAGTGTAATATAAACAGAGACAGGGCCTAGAGTAATATAAACAGAGGCAGGGCCTAGTGTAATATAAACAGAGACAGGGTCTCGTGTAATATAAACAGAGACAGGGCCAAGTGTAATATAAACAGAGACAGGGTCGAGTGTAATGTAAACAGAGACAGGGTCTAGTGTAATATAAACAGAGACAGGGCCAAGTGCAATATAAACAGAGACAGGGTCTAGTGTAATATAAACAGAGAAAGGGTCTCGTGTAATATAACCAGAGACAGGGTCTAGTGTAATATAAACAGAGACAGGTTCTAGTGTAATATCAACAGAGTCGGGGTCCAGTGTAATATAAACATCGACAGTGCCTTGTGTAATATAAACTGAGACAGGGTCTAGTGTATTATAAACAGAGACAGGGTCTAGTGTAATATAAACAGAGGCAGGGTCTAGTGTAATATAAACAGAGACATGGTCTAGTGTAATATAAACTGAGACAGGGTCCAGTGTAATATAAACTGAGACAGGGTTTAGTTTGAAAAAAACAGAGACAGGGCCTAGTGTAATATAAACAGTGACAGGGTCTTGTGTAATATCAACAGAGACAGGACCTTGTGTAATATAAATAGAGGCAGGGCCTAGTGTAATATAAACAGATACAGGGTCTAGTGTAATATAAACAGATACAGGGTCTAGTGTAATATAAACCGAGACAGGGTCTAGTGTGATATAAACTGAGACAGGGTTTCGTGTAATATAAACAGAGACATGGTCTAGTGTAATATAAACAGAGACAGAGCCTAGTCTAATATAAACAAAGGCAGGGCCTAGTGTAACATAAACAGTGACAGGGTCTAGTGTAATATAAACAGTGACAGGGTCTAGTGTAATATAAACAGAGACAGGGTCTAGTGTATTATAAACAGAGACAGTGTCTAGTGTAATATAAACAGAGGCAGGGTCGAGTGTAATATGAGAGACAGGGTCTAGTGTAATATAAACAGAGACAGGGTCTAGTTCCAGGATATCGGGTCAGGCCCACCATGAAAAATGAGTTTGACTCCCCTGCGGTTGTTTATCTTCGAGCATAGAAGCCCAAGAGGGGATTTGAGAGAGGTGTTTAAAATCACGAAGGGTTTAGATAGAGTAAAGAAAGAGAAATTGTTTCCAGTGACTGAAGGGTCGATAACCAGAGGGCACTGATTGAAGGTGATTGGCAAAAGAACCAGAGGTGACACGAGGAAAAACCTTTTTACACAACGAGTGGTTAGGATCTGGAATGCACTGCCTGATAGGCTGGTGGATACTGATTCAATAGTAGCCTTCAAATGGGAATTGGAGAAATACTTGAAGGAGAAAACATTGCAGTGGTTTGGGGAATGAACAGGGGAGTGGGACTAACTGGATTGCTCTTCGAAAGAGCCAGCACAGACTCGATGGGCAGAATAGCCTCCTTCTGTGTGGTACTATTCAATGATTGTATGACAATCTCTTTCTATTTGAATATTTATGATGTTATTGTCGACAGCACATCCCACAGCTGGAATCTGAGCATCACCCACAGGAGTGTAGACTGATGTGAAACCATCTTTAATGGTCTACTGACTCCTGACGTAGCTGGAAAACCTTTTGCTGTTATTACCACAATTGGGCACCATCAGCTTTTCCAAAGATCTCTGAGCTTCTCTAATGGCTGCTTTCCTCTCCCTCCATTGTGAGTGATATTTCTTCCTATTCTCCTGTAAACTGAATCCATCTTGATCTGAACTGGGTTCAAAGTGAGACAGTTCGGGGAGTCAGGCATCATTCACCCCTAGACGTAGACTGACAGGTTAAACCCCAGACAGCTCCTTAGTAAGGATTGCTCTGGTTCCTCACCATATATGTGTCAGGATACTGATACCCAGCTTTCTCACAGTCCACTCCTGGAGGCCCCACTCCCTGAGCCTACAACCTTCAGCAGGGTCAGTGGTGGAGTTCCGCAGCGGGAGTGATCCCAGAGTAACTGTCGGGATCGCACCCCGTGGATGTTCCGGGTCGTGTATTTTTAGTTATCCTGGTGTCTAACACGCACACATCAATAAAACAGGGAATTCCTGGAAACACGCTGCAGGTCCTTCTTTATCTGGAGATCAAATGTCTGTTGTATAATTGTACCAGCAGTTAACAGGCTCCTGTGAACTCCTCCCTCTGCTATTTTAATGCAGACTTTAACCAATTTAGTTTAAACGGGTTTATTTTAAATGAGCTAACACCTGCCTTAAAATGGTAGACTCAGGACTGTCTCACACACATATTAAATCTTCGTGGAATAATTACCAGTCAATTTTAGACTGGAAACTTAACCCTGCCGTTTCACTTTCAGTCAGGAACAGATCGCAGTTTGACATCAATCTCTGATTTGACAGCATGTTTCCAGCATTCACCGTTGTTCTTCCTGACTCTAAACACAGTTGTAAAGGAGCCTTCTGTTCCGTGCCCAGGAGCTCTGACCCATGGGAGAGAGCGGCTGGGACACATTCCTTACAGGCCTCAAGATTAACCTGCAAGGGGACATTGCTGTCAGTGAAGAGAGACGAGAAAGACCAAAGTGCCGTTAGCCCCTCTCAGTGTGGCCCTGAAGGACTGTGTCCAGGCTGTAGTTCTCTTCCTGCCGTACGATCCTCCCCCCAGATTGTCCTTTCTGAGCTCCAGCCAGGTGATGCTAAACACCCAGGTGGGAACGACAAAAATCCACAACAATGTGTTTAAAGCAAAGCTGATTTATTTGATCTATATCCAGAATATTAAACTCCAGCCCAGTTACAGGGGTTATTAACATCAGCAGAAACAAACCTCAATTGTCAGTGTGAACATGATTCAGTCCGGGATGTGATTAACAGCAGCAATAACATCAGAATCCAACCCCTGCAGTCACTTGTGAACTCGCTGGTGTCTCAGCAGGTGGGCTGACCGAGTGAATCCCTTCCCACACTCAGAGCAGGTGAACGGCCTCTCCCCGGTGTGAACTGGCTGGTGTCTCAACAGGCTGGAGGAATCAGTGAATCCCTTCCCACACTCGGAGCAAGTGAACGGTCTCTCCCCGGTGTGAACTCGCTGGTGTTTCAGCAGGCTGGAGGAATCAGTGAATCCCTTCCCACACTCGGAGCAAGTGAACGGTCTCTCCCCGGTGTGAATGCGCTGGTGTACAGTGAGGTCAGATGATCTCCTGAACCCAGTCCCGCAGTGAGAGCACCTGAACGGCTTCTCGTCAGTGTGAACACGTTGATGGTACGTCAGTTCCCCGGAACTTTTATAGCACTTCCCGCAGTCCGGGCATTTAAAAGGTCTCTCGTCAGTGTGAACGCGCTGGTGTGTCAGCAGGTGGGATGACCGAGTGAATCCCTTCCCACACTCGGAGCAGGTGAACGGCCTCTCCCCAGTGTGAAGTCGCTGGTGTCTCAGCAGGTGGGCTGACCAAATGAATCCCTTCCCACACTCAGAGCAGGTGAACGGCCACTCCCCGGTGTGAACTGGCTGGTGTCTCAGCAGGCTGGAGGAATCAGTGAATCCCTTCCCACACTCGGAGCAGGTGAACGGCCTCTCCCCAGTGTGAACTCGCTGGTGTCTCAGCAGGCTGGAGGAATCAGTGAATCCCTTCCCACACTCGGAGCAGGTGAATGGCCTTTCCCCAGTGTGAGTGCGCTGGTGTACAGTGAGGTCAGATGATCTCCTGAACCCAGTCCCACAATGAGAGCACCTGAACGGCTTCTCGTCAGTGTGAACACGTTGATGGTACGTCAGTTCCCCGGAACTTTTATAGCACTTCCCGCAGTCCGGGCATTTAAAAGGTCTCTCGTCAGTGTGAACGCGCTGGTGTGTCAGCAGGTGGGATGACCGAGTGAATCCCTTCCCACACTCGGAGCAGGTGAACGGCCTCTCTCCGGTGTGAATTCGCTGGTGTGTCAGCAGGTTGGATGACCGAGTGAATCCCTTCCCACACACAGTGCAGGTAAACGGCCTCTCCCCAGTGTGACTGCGCTTGTGACTCGACAGGTCAGAGGATCGGCTGAAACCTCGTCCACACACAGAACACGTGTACGGTTTCTCCCCGCTCTGAACGGTGCTTTCTGCTTCCATGCTCAAAGGTCCTGATGAATCGAGTGACTCTGTCAGATATTGAAGTGATGTTTGGTTTGAGTTTCCCGTCTGCAAATCCTCCCCTTCTAACACCCTACAAAATGAATTTAAAACAGGAAAAAGGGAGGGTGAGAGGGAACCCACAAAAACACAAAGGCAGTTTGTGAAATTGAGCTGAATGAATCTGGGAATTTGTGGGGCCGGCACTAGAAAAAAGTGATCATGAAAGCTGCCGGATTGTCGTAAAAACCCAACTGGTTCACTAATGTCCTTCAGGGAAAGAAACCCGCCACCTGGTCTGGGCCTACACAAGACTCTGGCCTCTATGGGAGGAGAGAGAGTGAGGTAGGAGAGAGAGTGAGGTGGGAGGGGGAGGGGGAGGGGTGAAGGAGTGACTTTATACATCTGTAACTCGACTAGAACTTTGACAGCACCTCCCAAACACGCGACCTCCACCACCTAGAACGACAAAGGCGGCAGGTGCATGGGAACACCATCAGCTCCCAGTTCCCCTCCAAGTCACACACTATCCTGACTTGGGCATATATCGCTGTTCCTACTCGGTGTTGCCCCGGGCCCGGCGGCTCTGACTCGGGGCCTGAGAACCGCACTCGGTGTTGCTGAGGGTTCCAGCCCTCCGACTGTACATGGGGATTCCAGCCCTGGGAATGTACATGGGGATTCTAACCCTGGGACTGTACATGGGGATTCCAACCCTGGGACTGTACATGGGGATTCTAACCTTGGGACTGTACATGGGGATGCTAACCCTGGGACTGTACATGGGGATTCTAACCCGGGACTGTACATGGGGATTCCAACCCTGGGACTGTACATGGGGATTCTAACCCTGGGACTGTACATGGGGATTCTAACCCGGGACTGTACATGGGGATTCCAACCCTGGGACTGTACATGGGGATTGTAACCCTGGGACTGGACATGGGGATTCCAACCCTGGGACTGGACATGGGGATTCCAACCCTGGGACTGTACAAGTAGGGGCCAGCTCTGGGGCTCTTCTGTTACAATTGTGTGGGATGTTAACCGTATGCTCTGCTTTTACCAGCGCCTTCAGGAGAGATGGTGAGAAATCCGAAGTGTGGAGAGTCTGAATCAAATAACTGATACCAAGATTTACATCCCCGGGCACTAGGACCCGGCTGGGAACAGACACTGAAGCCCCGCCCACTCTTGTTCCTGACCAAGCTGGCCGCGCATGCGCTTTGCTACTCACTGAATCAAGATGGCGGCCGTTATCCTGGGCCTGTGACCGAGGAAGCCCCGAAGCTGAAACTCGGGACCTTCAGGTTATTATTCGGGGCTTGCGGCCTACACTAGTTGTTCATGAAGCCTCCCCGCCCACTTTCCGGTCCATTACTGTGCTCCGTCGGGTCGCATCTCACCGATTAAGCGGAGCTAGTCCGTAGTAGCCATCGCTCTAATTCCACGCACCGCGCATGCTCCAAACCCAGGCTGTCCCGCACCTGCGCACTGGGCTCCTGTAGTCTGAGTAATATTTTTATTCAAAAACAATAATACCTGTACAACTCATCAATTACATAGTAAATCCATTACGTAGTAAATCCATTACATTCATCCATCACAGTAAAAAATAAAGCCTTAAAAACAGCCTTATAGTTAATATAAATGCAATGATTAATTTTACAAATAATCAATAATGTTTACAGTACAAATACCCTTAAACAATACCACACAACTTTTTAGATTTAAAATAATAAATCTCAAAGTTAACTCCACATAAAACAAAAACCATTTCAACACCACAATGTACAAACACATAGCACCATCATAATCCAATTAAATGCTACAGATAACACTTATTCCAATAAGCCAAGAAAAATTTTTTTTTTACGCCAGTCCTACTGGCATTGTTCGTCCGATCGTTTATTCAATTGTTCGTTCGTTCAAGCGTTCGTTCGTTCGATCGATCGAGCGTAAGTTCCAATATGTATGTATGAGTGCGTGCATGCGTATCATTTGTCTAACTGCGCGCCTGGGTGCGTTCGTTCGAATCGTTCGTTCCATCACTGCACAAGTGATCATTCGTTCGATCGAGTGTAAGTTCCAATGTGCATGCTTGCGTTCGCTCGAATCGTTCATTCGACCACTACCCCATGAGGTCGTTCATTCGATCGAGTGTAAGTTCCAATATGTATGTCTGAATGCGTGCATGCGTATCATTTGTCTAATTGCGCGCCTGCGTGCGTTCGCTCGAATCGTTCGTTCTATCACTGCACAAGTGATCATTCGTTTGATCGAGTGTAAGTTCCAATGTGCATGAATGCTTTCGTTCGAATCGTTCGTCCGTTCGTTCACTCGAGCATTCATTCATTCAATAAATTACCAATATTAATTTACTTTATCTTTTCAAACACACCAACACTAGACAATAACCTCAAAGTAAATTCCTACATAACCACCAATACATCACCATGTGCAAATTCCCACAGTCCTTATCAGAAAATCAATTAAGCTTCAAGTAAACTGCTTTCAAACAGAAAACCTGAAACCTTCCCAACAAAACAATTAAATACCAGTTCTACGCCAGTCCTATTGGCAATCTATTAACGAATATCATTTGATGTTGTCAAACCATGTAAAGTCATAGTCCTTGTCCACAGTCTTCAGCCCTTCCACGGAAAAAGAAGCCATCCACTTCCTGAAATCCTGTAAAAAGACCGAACACTCAAATCTTCTTCTGCTTGCTGTGTAAGTGGTCCCTGGAATTGGTGTAACAGTGTAAGTGGTCCCTGGATTTCATGTCACACTGTAAGTGGGCCCTGGATTTGGTGTCTCAGTGTAAGTGGTCCCTGGAATTGGTGTCACAGTGCAAATACTCCCTGGATTTGGTGTCACACTGTAAGTGGTCCCTGTATTTGGTGTCTCACTGTAAGTGGTCCCTGGATTTGGTGTCACAGTGTAAGTGGTCCTAAGATTTGGTGTCACATTGTAAGTGGGCCCTGGATCTGGTGTCACAGTGTAACTGCTCCCTGGAATTGGTGTAACAGTGTAAGAGGTCCCTGGATTTGGTGTCTTATTGTATGTGCTCCCTGGAATTGATGTAACAGTGTAAGTGGTCCCTGGTTTTCGTGTCTCAGTGTAATTGGTCCCTGGATTTGGTGTCTGGGTGTAAGTGGTCCCTGGTTTTCATGTCACACTGTAAGTGGTTCCTGGATTTGGTGTCTGTGTAATTGGTCCCTGGATTTCATGTCTCATTATAAGTGGTGCTTGGATTTGGAGCCACAGTGTTACTGTTCCTGGATTTGGTGTCTCAATGTAAGTGACCCCCACACAGAGTGGGTTCCTGCATGTGGCAGCCCATCCGGCGGGGCCCGCTGGGTCAGGATATAAAGAGACCGCGCGCTGTTCCTCCTCCCACTGCCTGGGGAATGGGCCAGATATTTAAAGGGACAGGGACTCCCCTTTCTCTGCCTATTTATAGTTAAAGGGACAGACCCGTTTATCTTTGGAGTGTCGGAGGACTTCACTAACAGAGCTCCCATTAACAGTCGCTCCCTTCTGTACTGTGCAGTGATTGTAAACCTGTCTGCTTCAGTGACTTGAGCCTTTCTAAAATGTCTCACTATTTTTGATGATCCATTTGACTTGCTTGTTTAATGTTGAAAGTCTTCAGAATTTTGCAGTTTAACGAAGGTTTCATTTAAAGGTGGAGTGATATTTCTTTCTAAATATTCTGTTCTCACCCTCCCCCTTCCACTTTAAAACACTCTGAGCTACTGACTAGGAAGGTACCAAGTTCAATCCTTGATCTAGGCTGTTAGTTGATCTCTGACAAGGCAGCAGTTCAGGGGCCATAATTGGCCTCATTACCACTGGGCTAAGTGTAAAAATCAGCCACTGCCCCTGCTCTTGATGGCGATCCAGTGACCTGAACTGGGAAGTGTATGGATGTTAATTGAGGACATGATTGAACTCGGCTGTGGTGCCGACCACAGTAGAAATGCTGCTGACACTCACTGAGTCGGCTGACGGTGAAGCATTAGAGATTAACGAATGTCTGTGGAACTGCACCCAGCCAGATTCAGCACCTTCTGGAGAGAAGGGGAGAAACAAAATCCCAGATGCTGTAATTAATGTTTTTAGACAGTCGGAATGGATTCAGTTGCCCATCTGAGTGGAAACTCGTGGATACAGTCACACCGGGGAGAGGCCGTTCACCAGCTGAGTGTGGAAAGAGATTCACTCACTCATCTCACCTATTAGCACACGGACATGTTCGTAATGGGGAGAATCCGTTCACTGCTCTGTATGTGGAAAGGGATTCTATCGATCATCCCATTTACTGACACACCAGCACAGTCACACCGGAGAGAGACCGTTCAGATACTTCACGTGTGGGAAGGGATTGACTCCGTTGTCCCACCTGTTGACACTCCAGAGTGTCCACATTGAGAACAGTTGCTTTGAATACTCTGACTGTAAGAAAAGCTTTCAAAGTTCAAAGCAGCTGATGCACGATCAGCGCATTGATACTGGAGAGAGGCTGTTTCAATATCCTGTGTGTGGGAAGAAATTCACCCCACCTGCTGAGACTCCAGTGAGTTCACATGTGACTGCAGGGGTTTGGATTCTGTTATTAATCAGATCCAGGACTGAACCATGGCAGAGTGCCCGTGCACTGGGGTTTCTGTGTGAATTATTGATGAATTTTCTCTCAATGGGATCACAGAAACTCATTCTCCATTCACTAATTGGGGCTTTCAATGTTCCCCAGCATGCCCCGCGGGGAGAATGTGCCCCATTCACACTGGAGGAGCCCAGTGCGCAGGCGCAGTGCCCGCCTGTATTTGGAGCATGCGCAGTGTCATTGTGATCAGAGCCGGGCGAGTGCGGAAGCGCTGAAAGGTCGGAGTCGCGATTTTTGCGCCGATTACGAATCAGGGGGCGCAGGGAGGTAACGCACCCGGCGGGTGAGCTTCATAAACACCTGGTGTAGGCCGCAAGCCCCGAATGAGAACCTACAGTTTCCCCGTTTGCAGCTCCGAGGCTTTTTCCCGGGAAAAATCCCGAGTTACCGGCGGCCATCTTTGTAAAGGAAGGCTGAGGTTCAGGTCGTCTCCCTCTTGTTTAATCGAGCAGCACCGCGCATGCGCCGCCATTTTTGTAAAGGGACCAATAGTGGGCGGGCGGGGCTTCAGGGTCCCAGTGAGGGAACTGAACCCAGCCAGAGTCAGCACCTTCAGGGGAGGAGAACCAGTGAGTGTAGAACTGAACCCAGCCAGAGTCAGCACCTTCAGGGGAGGAGAGGAAGGGGAATCAGTGAGTGTAGAACTGAACCCAGCCAGAGTCAGCACCTTCAGGGGAGGAGAGGAAGGGGAATCAGTGAGTGTAGAACTGAACCCAGCCAGAGTCAGCACCTTCAGGGGAGGAGAGGGAGGGGAACCAGTGAGTGTAGAACTGAACCCAGCCAGAGTCTGCACCTTCAGGGGAGGAGAGAGAGGGGAACCAGTGAGTGTAGATCTGAACAAAGTCAGAGTCCAGGGAGAAATTGACCGAGGGTGGCATCAAGGAGCCCCAGTAAAACTGGAAATAGGAGGGGACACTCTCCAATGGGTGGAGTCATAACTAGCACAAAGGAAGGTGGTTGTGGTGGTTGGAGGTCAATCATCACAGCCCCAGGACATCGCTGCAGGAGTTCATCAGGCCCATGTCCAATCTGAACCAAGCTCAGCTGCTCCATCAATGACCTTCCCTACATCATAAGGTCAGAAGTGGGGATGTTCATTGTTGCTGGGTCTAAATCCTGGAACTCCCTCCCTAACAGCACTGTGGGCGTACCTTCACCACACAGACTGCAGAGTTTCAAGAAGGCGGCTCACCACCACCTTCCCAAGGGCAATTAGGGATGGCCAATAAATGCTGGCCTTGCCAGCGACACCCACATCCCATGAACGAATAAAAAATAAAACTGGCAGCGGAGGGAAAACTGTCTTGAGATGTGCAATTAGTTTGGATTTTAGCACAGGGAGGAGGGACAATGTGTGAGACTGGGATTTACAGGTTTGGGGGAATAAGAGAGGAAAGAATGTTGCATAGAAACTGGAATTGTCTGTTCTGAATTTCTATCCTGTATTTACAGTGATGACTTTTGGAAAATCGTTTTACAGGGTATTGGAAGGGGAGGATTTGCAGACGGGAAACTCGAACCAAACATCACATCAAGATCTGACAGAGTCACTCGATTCATCAGGACCTGAATATCATCGGCCTTTTGAATGTGGAAGGAGAAATGTTTGTCTGTTCTGTCTGTGGGAAAAGATTTCAAACATCAGTGTGACTGGAAAAGCACCGAGACACACACACCCGAGTGAGCGTGTTCCAGTGCACTGACTGTGGAAAGAGCTTTAACCAGTTACACAGCCTGAAAACACATCGCACCATTCACAGTGGGGAGAAACCGTACACGTGTTCTGTGTGTGGACAAGGCTTCAACTGATCATCCAACCTGGAGAGACACAAGGACACCCGCACCACGGAGAAACCGTGGAAATGTGGGGACTGTGGGAAGGGATTCAGTTACCCATGTGAGCTGGAAATTCATCGGCGCAGTCACACCGGGGAGAGGCCATTCACCTGCTCTGAGTGTGGGAAGGGATTCACTACTTCATCCCACCTGCTGAGACACCAGCGAGTTCACACTGGGGAGAGGCCGTTCACCTGCTCCGTCTGTGGGAAGGAATTCACTTGTTCATCCCATCTTCTAATTCACCAGCGAGTTCACACCGGGGAGAGGCCATTCACCTGCTCCATGTGTGGGAAGGGATTCACACGGTCATCCCACCTGCTGACACACCAGCGAGTTCACACTGGGGAGACACCGTTCACCTGCTCCGTGTGTGGGAAAGGATTCACTCAGTCATCCAACCTGCTGATACACCAGCGAGTTCACAAGTGACTGCAGGGGTTGGATTTTGCTGTTATTGCTGCTGTTAATCACATCCAGGACTGAACCATGTTCATTCTGACAGTTGGAATTTGTTTCTGGTGATGTTAATAACCCCTATAACTGGGCTGGAGTTTAATATTTTGATATTTGAAATAACACAGTGTGTCGATATTTCATGTCTCCAAGACAAGAGGAGACTAATTGATGTCCTGTTACCGACTGCTCCATTTTTGGGCCTTTTCTCCTTTCTAACTCGAGATTATTTCAGTTCTCGTACCTTCGGTTACTCTCATGGACAAGTCCCAGCTCCCCAGACCTTCCAGAGTGCCGCTCCTAGCCTTGGTATCCAGGGAAGGTCTCGGTAACACGCCCGGGATCACTAAACACAAAACCCAGTCTGTTAATCACTTTCAGTTACTTGTCTTAGCGTGTGTCCCACAGCATCTCTCTCACCTTCGATGTGTGAATAGAGCATCACGCCTGCAAACCTGCTTTCAATTTCAATTTGAATCCACTCAGCAAGTGTATTTAAAAATATACGTACAAGTAAACAGATCACATCAAATAATTGGCAAAAGTTTGGAGTCAACAAGATGAACACATCACGGCCCAATACCCCAGCTCTATATTCACAGGAAAAAGTCTGTTATCTAACTCCTCGAGTGGACAGAATCGAGAAAGATCCCAACTCTAAGAACATCTAGAATCTGTTGTAAAGATCTTTCAAATCCTGACTGGTCCAATCTGTTGGTTTCCTTTCAATTGAAGTGAATGGAAGATGAGAGGGGTGTTGGCATATGGACCTCGGTTAATTCAGCTTCTGAAAGATGTTCATGTTTAGTTCATTCGATATTGGGGGAAATGTGGTCGGTATCATTAGAGAGAGAGAGAGATTTCACTGAGCAACAGCTGGTGTTTGCAACCAACTGGCCTTGGATATTTTCATCACAGAATGTTTCGATCAGAAATATGATGTTGGGATAAGAAAAGTCTGGAGACTAGTGGTTTGTGCTGCCCCAGGAAGGCCACAGTGTTTTAACCTGCTTCTAACGTTGTTGATGTGTGTTGAAGAAAATGCAGACTTGTGTCTCTGGACTGTGCAGTAGCCAGAGACGACCATATTCGGCAATGCCAGCTCCAGTTTGATAAGAGGTTGATGGCAGAGCAAGAGATCCAGCAGTTTTAAGAATTTATCTCCCGTTATCTGCAGACATCGAATGTCGCAGCGTGCTGACAAAATTGGACTTAAGACTTTAACCTATTGGGTTCAATTATTGGGATCGATTGTTATAGAATTGAATTGTTATAGAATGGAAAAGTAGTGAAGTTATGCTAAACTTGTATCGAACCTTGGTTAGACCACACTTGGAGCACTGCGTACAATTCTGGTCGCCATATTATAAAAAGGATATAGAGGCACTGGAGAGGGTGCAGAGAAGATTACAAGGATGATACCAGAAATGAGAGGGTATACCTGTCAGGAAAGGATGGACAGGCTGGGTCTCTTTTCTCTTGAAAAAAGAAGGCTGAGGGGTGACCTAATAGAGGTCTTTAAAATTATGAAAGGTTTTGATAGAGTAGATACAGAGAGAGTGTTTCCACTTGTGGGGAAGAGCATAACTAGAGGCCATCAATATAAGATAGTCACCAAGAAATCCAATAGGGAATTCAGGAGAAACTTCTTTACCCAGAGAGTGGGGAGAATGTGGAACTCGCTCCCACAGGGAGTGGTTGAAGCGAATAGTCTAGATGTATTTAAGGGGCGGCTAGACAAGCATATGAGGGAGAAGGGAATAGAGGGTTATGCTGATAGAGTTAGATGGGGAAAGACGGGAGGAGGCTCGAGTGGAACATAAACGCCGGCATGGACTGGTTGGGCCGAATGGCCTGTTTCTGTGCCGTATATCCTGTGTAATCCTGTGTAGTCACAGCAAACAGACAGTTTAACAGACTGCCCATGGTCCACTCTAACCCCCACCTTCTCTCTCTCACTATTCATTGACACTGCTGCAGTAATTGCTCCTCTGACCTTTCCTCTCTTGTCCCTCCTACACCCCTAATACACGGCCCGACACAATCTCCCTCCCCCTACATCCTCACTGTGCTGGAATCCACACCAGTCTCCCCATCTCCTTGTTCTCTCCCTGGATCCGAAAACTACTGAACTCAGTCTTCCCTCCTGAAGTCTACAGGCTCCAAAACTGAAGCTTGGTGTCCCTCAGTCCCTACTCCTCCCCTTCTCCCCTCCTCTTTTCCCCCGGGGTGTGACCACACTCTGGGACTTGGGCCTTGCCCGGGGATTCTCAGTATGAACAGGTGGGGTGTGTTTTGAGACAGGGTGTCCCCGCTCTCCTCCTCTTTTCCCCTGGGGGTGTGTTCCACACTCTGGGCCTTGGGCCTTGCCTGGGGATTCTCAGTATGAACAGGTGGGGTGTGTTTTGAGACAGGGTGTCCCCGCTCTCCTCCTCTTTTCATAAGAACATAAGAACATAAGAAATAGGAGCAGGAGTAGGCCAATCGGCCCCTCGAGCCTGCTCCGCCATTCAATAAGATCATGGCTGATCTGATCCTAACCGCCAATCTACTATCTATCACTGAACCATCTCCTGCATCTAACAGAATTGCACACACGAAATAGGAGCAGAATCAGGCTACACAGTCCCTGGGCCCGCTCCACTACCCACAGGGCCATGACCGATCCGAACCTAGACTCATGTCCAAATTCCTGCCCGCTCCCCGTAACCCTTAATGCCCTTTACTTCTAGGAAACTGTCTATTTCTGTTTTAAATTTAATTAATGTTGTAGCTTCTACAGCTTTTTGTGGCAGCATATTCCATGGACCTACCACCCTCTGAGTGAAGTAGTTCCTCCTCATCTCAGTTTTGAAAGAGCAGCCCCTTATTCTAAGACTATGTCCCCTAGTTCTCGTCTCACCCGTCATCGGGAACATCCTCCCCGCATCCACCCGATCCAACCCCTTCAAAATCTTATATGTTTCAATAAGATCGCCTCTCATTCTTCTGAACTCCAATGAGTAGAGTCCCAATCTACCCAACCTCTCCTCATATGACCACCCCCTCATCCCCGGGATTAACCGAGTGAACCTTTTTTGCACTGCCTCGAGAGCAAGGATGTCTTTCCTTAAGTAAGGACACCAAAACTGTATGCAGTATTCCAGGTGCGGTCTCACCAATACCTTGTACAACTGAAGCAATACCTCCCTATTTTTATATTCTATCCCCCTAGCAATGAAAGCCAACATTCCATTTGCCTTCTTAATCACTTGCTGCACCTGCATACTAACCTTTTGAGTTTCGTGCACCAGGACCCCCAGATCCCTTTGCACTTCAGTACTCTCCAGTTTCTTGCCATTAAGATAATAAATTGCTCTAGGATTTTTCCTGCCAAAGTGCATCACCTCACACTTTCCAGTGTTGTATTCCATCTGCCAAATCTCTGCCCACTTACTTAGCCTGTCTATGTCCCCTTGCAGGTTTTTTATGTCCTCCTCACTCACTACTTTCCCTCCCATCTTTGTATCATCTGCAAATTTTGATATGTTACACTTGGTCCCTTCCTCCAAATCGTTAATATAGATTGTGAAGAGTTGGGGACCCAGCACTGACCCCTGTGGAACACCACTAGTTACTGATTGCCAGTCTGAGAATGAACCATTTATCCCAACTCTTTGCTTTCTGTTAGATAGCCAATCCTCTATCCATGCCAGAATATTACCCCCAATCCCGTGATTTTTTACCTTAAGCAATAATCTTTTGTGTGGCACCTTGTCAAATGCCTTTTGGAAGTCTAAATACACTACGTCCACTGGTTCCCCTTTATCCACTCTATATGTTACTTCCTCAAAGAACTCCAGCAAATTTGTCAAACATGACTTCCCCTTCGTAAAACCATGCTGACTTTGTCCTATTAAATTATGATTATCCAAATGTCCTGTTACTGTTTCCTTAATAATGGACTCCAAAATTTTACCTACCACAGATGTTAGGCTAACCGGTCTATAGTTACCAGCCTTCTGTCTACTGCCCTTTTTAAATAAGGGTGTTACATTAGCAGTTATCCAGTCTGCCGGGACCTTAGCGGAATCCAGGGAGTTTTGAAAAATTATTACCAATGCATCTACAATCCCTACCGCCACTTCCTTCAAGACTCTAGGATGTAAGCCATCAGGTCCAGGTGATTTATCCGCCTTGAGTCCCATTATTTTACCGAGTACCACTTCCTTAGTGATTTTGATCGTGTTTAGCTCCTCTCCCCCTATAGCCCCCTGTTTGTCCAGTGTTGGGATATTCTTAGTGTCCTCTACTGTAAAGACTGATACAAAATATTCATTCAGTGTTTTTGCCATCTCCATATTTCCCACCATTAATTTCCCGGTCTCATCCTCTAAGGGACCAACATTTACTTTAGCCACCCTTTTTCTTTTTATATAACTATAAAAACTCTTACTATCTGTTTTTATATTTTTTGCTAATTTACTTTCATAATCTATCTTCCCTTTCTTAATCAATCTTTTTGTTATTTCCCCGGGGTGTGTCCACGCTCTGGGCCTTGGGCCTTGCCCGGGGATTCTCAGTATGAACAGGTGGGGTGTGTTTTGAGACAGGGTGTCCCCGCTCTCCTCCTCTTTTCCCCGGGGTGTGTCCACACTCTGGGCCTTGGGCCTTGCCCGGGGATTCTCAGTATGAACAGGTGGGGTGTGTTTTGAGACAGGGTGTCCCCGCTCTCTTCCTCTTTTTCCCGGGGTGTGTCCACACTCTGGGCCTTGGGCCTTGCCCGGGGATTCTCAGTATGAACAGGTGGGGTGTGTTTTGAGACAGGGTGTCCCCGCTCTCCTCTTCTTTTCCCCGGGGTGTGTCCACACTCTGGGCCTTGGGCCTTGCCCGGGGATTCTCAGTATGAACAGGTGGGGTGTGTTTTGAGACAGGGTGTCTCCGCTCTCCACCTTTAAAGGGACAAGGAGACGACCAGCTGGGCTGAATGGCCCGGCTTTATGACATCACTGCAGTGCCGAGCAACCAACCTCCCTGAGCCCTGCTCATTATGGGCTGGGAGTGTTTGATGGGACAGTGTAGAGGGAGCTTTACTCTGTATCTAACCTATGCTGTACCTGCCCTGGGAGTGTTTGATGGGACAGTGTAGAGGGAGCTTTACTCTGTATCTAACCTATGCTGTACCTGCCCTGGGAGTGTTTAAAGGGGACAATGTAGAGGGAGTTTTACTCTGTATCTAACCCGTGCTGTACCTTCCCTGGGAGTGTTTGATGGGATAGTGTAAAGGGAGCTTTACTCTGTATCTAAGCCGTGCTGTACCTGCCCTGGGAGTGTTTGGTGGGACTATGTAGATGTAGCTTTACTCTGTATCTAAACCATGCTGTACATGCCCGAGGAGTGTTTGATCGGATAGTGTAAAGGGAGCTTTACTCTGTATGTCACCGGCGCTGTACCTTCCCTGGGAGTGTTTGATGGGACACTGTAGAAGGAGCTTTACTCTGTATCTCACCCGTGCTGTACCTGGCCTGGGAGAGTTTGATGTGACAGTGCAGAGGGATCTTTACTCTGTATCTAACCCGTACTGTACCTGCCCTGGGATTGTTTGATGGGAAAGTGTAGAGGGAGCTTTACTCTGTAACTAACCCGTGCTGTACCTGCCCTGGGAGTGTTTGATGGGGCATTGTAGAGGGATCTTTAGTCTGTATCTAACCCGTGCTGGACCTGCCCTGGGATTGTTTGATGGGACAATGTAGAGGGAGCTTTACTCTGTATCTAACCCGTGCTGTACCTGCCCTGGGATTGTTTGATGGGACAATGTGGAGGGAGCTTTACTCTGTAGCTAACCTGTGCTGTACCTGCCCTGGGATTGTTTGATGGGAAAGTGCAGAGGGAGCTTTACTCTGTATCTAACCCGTGCTGTACATTCCCTAGGAGTGTTTGATGGGACAGTGTAGAGGGAGCTTGACTCTGCATCTAACCCGTGCTGTACCTACCCTGGAAGTGTTTGATGGGACAGTGTTGAGGGAGCTTTACTCTGTATCTAACCCGTGCTGTACATTCCCTAGGAGTGTTTGATGGGACAGTGTAGAGGGAGCTTTCCCCTGTATCTAACCCGTGCTGCCCCTGCCCTGGGAGTGTTTGATGGGACAGTGTTGAGGGAGCTTTACTCTGTATCTAACCCATGCTGTACCTGCCCTGGGAGAGTTTGATGGGACAGTGTAGAGGGAGCTGTACTCTGTATCTAACCCGTGCTGTACCTGCCATGTGAGTGTTTGATGGGAAAGTATTGAGGGAGCTTTACTCTCTTTCTTACCCATGCTGTATCAGCTATGGGAGTGTTTGATGGGACAGTATAGAGGGAGCTTTGCTCTGCATCTAACCCGTGCTGCACCTGCACTGGGAGTGTTTGATGGGACAGTGGAGAGGGAGCTGTACTCTATATCTAACCCATGCTGTACCTCCCTGGGAGTGTTTAATGGGACAGTGTAGAGGAAGCTTTACTCTGTATCTAACCCATGCTGCACCTGTCCTGGGAGTGATTGTTGGAACAGTGTAGAGGGAGCTTTACACTGTATCTAACCCGTGCTGTACCTTGCCCTGGGAGTGTTTGATGGGACAGTGTAGAGGGAGCTTTACACGATATCTAACCCGTGCTGTACCTTCCCTAGGAGTGTTTGATGGGACAGTGTAGAGG
>JASTWF010000128.1:908960-1026458 GCA_030390025.1 Squalus acanthias | reverse complement strand
TGATCTGTTCTCAGTCTCAGGGCCCATTTTGGTTTAATTACAGGGGAAGTGACCTGTTCTCAGTCCCAGGGCCCAGTTTGGTTTAATTACCAGGGGAAGTGATCTGTTCTCAGTCCCAGGGCCCAGTTTGGTTTAATTACCTGGGGAAGTGACCTGTTCTCAGTCCCAGGGCCCAGTTTGGTTTAATTACCAGGGGAAGTGACCTGTTCTCAGTCCCAGGGCCCAGTTTGGTTTAATTACAGGGGAAGTGACCTGTTCTCAGTCCCAGGGCCCAGTTTGGTTTAATTGTTAGTGTAAGTGACCTGTTCTCAGTCCCAGAGCGCAGTTTGGTTTAATTACCAGGGGAAGTGATCTGTTCTCAGTCCCAGGGTCCAGTTTGGTTTAATTACCAGGGGAAGTGATCTGTGCTCAGTCCCAGTGCCCAGTTTGGTTTAATTACCAGGGGAACTGATCTGTTCGCAGTCTGAGGGCCCAGTTTGGTTTAATTACCAGGGGAAGTGACCTGTTCTCTGTCCTTGGCCCAGTTTGGTTTAATTACCAGGGTAAGTGATCTGTTTTCAGTCCCAAGGCCCACTTTAGTTTAATTACCAGGGGAAGTGATCAGTTCTCAGTCAATGGGCCCAGTTTGGTTTAATTACCAGGGGAAGTGATCTGTTCTCAGTCCCAGGGCCCAGTTTGGTGTAATTACCAGGGGAAGTGATCTGTTCTCTGTCCCAGGGCCCAGTTTGGTTTAATTACCAGGGGAAGTGACCTGTGCTCAGTCCCAGGGCCCAGTTTGGTTTAATTACCAGGGGAAGTGATCTGTTCTCATTCCCAGGGCCCAGTTTGGTTTAATTACCAGGGGAAGTGATCTGTTCTCAGTCCCAGGGCCCAGTTTGCTTTAATTACCAGGGGAAGTGACCTGTTCTCAGTCCCAGGGCACAGTTTGGTTTAATTACCAGGGGAAGTGACCTGTTCTCAGTCCCAGGGCCCAGTTTGGTTTAATTACCAGGGGAAGTGATCTGTTCCCAGTCCCAGGGCACAGTTTGGTTTAATTACCAGGGGAAGTGATCTGTGCTCAGTCCCAGGGCCCAGTTTGGTTTAATTACCAGGGGAAATGATCTGTTCTCGGTACCTGGGACCAGTTTGGTTTAATTACCAGGGGAAGTGACCTGTGCTCAGTCCCAGGGCCCAGTTTGGTTTAATTACCAGGGGAAGTGATCTGTTCTCAGTCCCAGGGCCCAGTTTGCTTTAATTACCAGGGGAAGTGACCTGTTCTCAGTCCCAGGGCACAGTTTGGTTTAATTACCAGGGGAAGTGACCTGTTCTCAGTCCCAGGGCCCAGTTTGGTTTAATTACCAGGGGAAGTGATCTGTTCTCAGTCCCAGGGCCCAGTTTGGTTTAATTACCAGGGGAAGTGATCTGTTCTCAGTCCCAGGGCCCAGCTTGGTTTAATTACCAGGGGAAGTGACCTGTTCTCAGTCCCAGGGCCCAGTTTGGTTGAATTACCAGTGGAAGTGACCTGTTCTCAGTCCCAAGGCCCAGTTTGGTGTAATTACCAGGGGAAGTGACCTGTTCTCAGTCCCAGGGTCCAGTTTGGTTTAATTACCAGGGGAAGTGATCTGTGCTCAGTCCCAGTGCCCAGTTTGGTTTAATTACCAGGGGAAGTGATCTGTTCTCAGTCTGAGGGCCCAGTTTGGTTTAATTACCAGGGGAAGTGACCTGTTCTCTGTCCCAGGGCCCAGTTTGGTTTAATTACCAGGGTAAGTGATCTGTTTTCAGTCCCAAGGCCCACTTTAGTTTAATTACCAGTGGAAGTGATCAGTTCTCAGTCAATGGGCCCAGTTTGGTTTAATTACCAGGGGAAGTGATCTGTTCTCAGTCCCAGGGCCCAGTTTGGTTTAATTACCAGGGGAAGTGATCTGTTCTCAGTCCCAGGGCCCAGTTTGGTTTAATTACCAGGGGAAGTGATCTGTTCTCATTCCCAGGGCTCAGTTTATTTTAATTACTGGGGAAGTGACCTGTTCTCAATCCCAGAGCCCAGATTGGTTTAATTACCAGTGGAAGTGACCTGCTCTCAGTCCCAGGGCCCAGTTTGGTTTAATTACCTGGGGAAGTGACCTGTTCTCAGTCCCAGGGCCCAGTTTGGTTTAATTACCAGGGGAAGTGACCTGTGCTCCGTCCCAGGGCCCAGTTTGGTTTAATTACCAGGGGAAGTGACCTGTTCTCAGTCCCAGGGCCCAGTTTGGTTTAATTACCAGGGGAAGTGACCTGTTCTCAGTCCCAGGGCAGAGTTTGGTTTAATTACCAGGGGAAGTGATCTGTTCTCAGTCCCAGCGCCCAGTTTGGTTTAATTACCAGGGGAAGTGATCTGATCTCAGTCCCAGGGCCCAGTTTGGTTTAGTTACCTAGGGATGTGACCTGTGCTCAGTCCCTGGGCCCAATTTGGTTTAATTACCAGTAGAAGTGAACTGTGCTCAGTCCCAGGGCACAGTTTGGTTTAATTACCAGGGGAAGTGACCTGTTCTCAGTCCCAGGGCACAGTTTGGTTTAATTACCAGGGGAAGTGACATGTTCTCTGTCCCAGGGCCCAGTTTGTTTTAATTACCCGGGGAAGTCATCTGTTCCCAGTCCCAGGGCCCAGTTCGGTTTAATTACTAGGGGAAGTGATCTGTGCTCAGTCCCAGGGCTCAGTTTGGTTAAATTACCAGGGGAAGTTATCTGTTCTCCGTCCCAGGGCCCAGTTTGGTTTTATTACCCGGGGAAGTGACCTGTTCTCCGTCCCAGGGCCCAGTTTGGTTTTATTACCCGGGGAAGTTATCTGTTCTCAGTCCCAGTTCCCAGTTTGGTTGAATTACCAGGGGAAGTGACCTGTGCTCAGTCCCACGGCCCAGTTTGGTTTAATTACCAGGGGAAGTGATCTGTTCTCAGTCCCAGGGCCCAGTTTGGTTTAATTACCAGGGGAAGTGACCTGTTCTCAGTCCCAGCGCCCAGTTTGGTTTAATTACCAGGGGAAGTGATCTGATCTCAGTCCCAGGGCCCAGTTTGGTTTAGTTACCTAGGGATGTGACCTGTGCTCAGTCCCTGGGCCCAATTTGGTTTAATTACCAGTAGAAGTGAACTGTGCTCAGTCCCAGGGCACAGTTTGGTTTAATTACCAGGGGAAGTGACCTGTTCTCAGTCCCAGGGCACAGTTTGGTTTAATTACCAGGGGAAGTGACATGTTCTCTGTCCCAGGGCCCAGTTTGTTTTAATTACCCGGGGAAGTTATCTGTTCCCAGTCCCGGTGCCCAGTTCGGTTTAATTACCAGGGGATGTGATCTGTGCTCAGTCCCAGGGCTCAGTTTTGTTAAATTACCAGGGGAAGTTATCTGTTCTCCGTCCCAGGGCCCAGTTTGGTTTTATTACCCGGGGAAGTGACCTGTTCTCAGTCCTAGGGCCCAGTTTGTTTTAATTACCCGGGGAAGTGATCTGTGCTCAGTCCCAGGGCCCAGTTTGGTTAAATTACCAGGGGAAGTGATCTGTGCTCAGTCCCAGGGCCCTGTTCGGTTTAATTACCTGTGGAGTGACCTGTTCTCAGTCCCAGGGCCCAGTTTGGTTTAATTACCAGGGGAAGTGATCTGTTCTCAGTCCCAGTTCCCAGTTTGGTTGAATTACCAGGGGAAGTGACCTGTGCTCAGTCCCACGGCCCAGTTTGGTTTAATTACCAGGGGAAGTGACCTGTTCTCATTCCCAGGGCCCAGGTTGGTTTAATTACGAGGGGAAGTGACCTGTTCTCAGTCCCAGGGCCCAGTTTGGTTTAATTACCAAGGGAAGTCACCTGTGCTCAGTCCCACGGCCCAGTTTGGTTTAATTACCATGGGAAGTGACCTGTTCTCAGTCCCAGAACCCAGTGTGGTTTAATTACCAGGGGAAGTGACCTGTTCTCAGTCCCAGGGCCCAGTTTGGTTTAATTACCAGGGGAAGTGACCTGTGCTCAGTCCCAGGGCCCAGTTTGGTTTAATTACCAGGATAAGTGATCTGTTTTCAGTCCCAAGGCCCACTTTAGTTTAATTACCAGTGGAAGTGATCAGTTCTCAGTCAATGGGCCCAGTTTGGTTTAATTACCAGGGGAAGTGATCTGTTCTCAGTCCCAGGGCCCAGTTTGGTGTAATTACCAGGGGAAGTGATCTGTTTTCAGTCCCAGGGCCCAGTTTGGTTTAATTACCAGGGGAAGTGACCTGTGCTGAGTCCCAGGGCCCAGTTTATTTAATTACCAGTGGAAGTGATCTGTTCTCAGTCCCAGGGCCCAGTTTGGTTTAATTACCAGGGGAAGTGATCTGTTCTCAGTCCCAGGGCACAGATTGGTTTAATTACCATGGGAAGTGACCTGCTCTCAGTCCCAGGGCCCACTTTGGTTTAATTACCAGGGGAAGTGATCTGTTCTCATTCCCAGGGCTCAGTTTATTTTAATTGCTGGGGAAGTGACCTGTTCTCAATCCCAGGGCCCAGTTTGGTTTAATTACCAGGGGAAGTGACCTGTGCTCAGTCCCAGGGCCCAGTTTGGTTTAATTACCAGGGGAAGTGACCTGTTCTCAGTCCCAGGGCCCAGTTTGGTTTAATTACCAGGGGAAGTGACCTGTTCTCAGTCCCAGGGCAGAGTTTGGTTTAATTACCAGGGGAAGTGATCTGTTCTCAGTCCCAGGGCCCAGTTTGGTTTAATTATCAGGGGAAGTGACCTGTTCTCAGTCCCAGCGCCCAGTTTGGTTTAATTACCAGGGGAAGTGATCTGTGCTCAGTCCCAGTTCCCAGTTTGGTTCAATTTCCAGTGGAAGTGATCTGATCTCAGTCCCAGGGCCCAGTTGGGTTTAATTACCAGGGGAAGCGATCTGGGCTCAGTCCCAGAGCTCAGTTTGGTTAAATTACCAGGGGAAGTGATCTGTGCTCAGTCCCAGGGCCCAGTTCGGTTTAATTACCTGTGGAGTGACCTGTTCTCAGTCCCAGGGCCCAGTTTGGTTTAATTATCAGGGGAAGTGACCTGTTCTCAGTCCCAGCGCCCAGTTTGGTTTAATTACCAGAGGAAGTGATCTGTTCTCAGTCCCAGTTCCCAGTTTGGTTTAATTACCAGGGGAAGTGACCTGTGCTCAGTCCCACGGCCCAGTTTGGTTTAATTACCAGGGGAAGTGACCTGTTCTCAGTCCCAGGGCCCAGTTTGGTTTAATTACCATGGAAAGTGACCTGTGCTCAGTCCCAGGGCCCAGTTTGCTTTAATTACCAGGGGAAGTGACCTGTTCTCATTCCCAGGGCCCAGTTTGGTTTAATTACCAGGGGAAGTGACCTGTTCTCAGTCCCAGGGCCCAGTTTGGTTTAATTACCAAGGGAAGTGACCTGTTCTCAGTCCCAGGGCCCAGTTTGGTTTAATTACCAGGGGAAGTGACCTGTTATCAGTCCCAGGGCCCAGTTTGGTTTAATTACCAGGGGAAGTGACCTGTTCTCAGTCCCAGGGCACAGTTTGTTTTAATTTCCTGGGGAAGTGAACTGTTCTCAGTCCCAGGGCCCAGTTTGGTTTAATTACCAGGGGAAGTGACCTGTGCTCAGTCCCAGGGCCCAGTTTGGTTTAATTACCAGGGGAAGTGACCTGTTCTCAGTCCCAGGGCACAGTTTGGTTTAATTACCAGGGTAAGTGATCTGTTTTCAGTCCCAAGGCCCACTTTAGTTTAATTACCAGTGGAAGTGATCAGTTCTCAGTCAATGGGCCCAGTTTGGTTTAATTACCAGGGGAAGTGATCTGTTCTCAGTCCCAGGGCCCAGTTTGGTTTAATTACCAGGGGAAGTGATCTGTTCTCAGTCCCAGGGCCCAGTTTGGTTTAATTACCAGGGGAAGTGATCTGTTCTCATTCCCAGGGCTCAGTTTATTTTAATTGCTGGGGAAGTGACCTGTTCTCAATCCCAGGGCCCAGTTTGGTTTAATTACCAGGGGAAGTGACCTGTGCTCAGTCCCAGGGCCCAGTTTGGTTTAATTACCAGGGGAAGTGACCTGTTCTCAGTCCCAGGGCCCAGTTTGGTTTAATTACCAGGGGAAGTGACCTGTTCTCAGTCCCAGGGCAGAGTTTGGTTTAATTACCAGGGGAAGTGATCTGTTCTCAGTCCCAGGGCCCAGTTTGGTTTAATTATCAGGGGAAGTGACCTGTTCTCAGTCCCAGCGCCCAGTTTGGTTTAATTACCAGGGGAAGTGATCTGTGCTCAGTCCCAGTTCCCAGTTTGGTTCAATTTCCAGTGGAAGTGATCTGATCTCAGTCCCAGGGCCCAGTTGGGTTTAATTACCAGGGGAAGCGATCTGGGCTCAGTCCCAGAGCTCAGTTTGGTTAAATTACCAGGGGAAGTGATCTGTGCTCAGTCCCAGGGCCCAGTTCGGTTTAATTACCTGTGGAGTGACCTGTTCTCAGTCCCAGGGCCCAGTTTGGTTTAATTATCAGGGGAAGTGACCTGTTCTCAGTCCCAGCGCCCAGTTTGGTTTAATTACCAGAGGAAGTGATCTGTTCTCAGTCCCAGTTCCCAGTTTGGTTTAATTACCAGGGGAAGTGACCTGTGCTCAGTCCCACGGCCCAGTTTGGTTTAATTACCAGGGGAAGTGACCTGTTCTCAGTCCCAGGGACCAGTTTGGTTTAATTACCAGGGGAAAGTGACCTGTTCTCAGTCCCAGGGCACAGTTTGGTATAATTACCAGGGGAAGTGACCTGTTCTCATTCCCAGGGCCCAGTTTGGTTTAATTACCAGGGGAAGTGACCTGTTCTCAGTCCCAGGGCCCAGTTTGGTTTAATTACCAAGGGAAGTGACCTGTTCTCAGTCCCAGGGCCCAGTTTGGTTTAATTACCAGGGGAAGTGACCTGTTATCAGTCCCAGGGCCCAGTTTGGTTTAATTACCAGGGGAAGTGACCTGTTCTCATTCCCGGGGCCCAGTTTGGTTTAATTAGCAGGGGAAGTGACCTGTTCTCAGTCCCAGGGCACAGTTTGTTTTAATTTCCTGGGGAAGTGAACTGTTCTCAGTCCCAGGGCCCAGTTTGGTTTAATTACCAGGGGAAGTGACCTGTGCTCAGTCCCAGGGCCCAGTTTGGTTTAATTACCAGGGGAAGTGACCTGTTCTCAGTCCCAGGGCACAGTTTGGTTTAATTACCAGGGTAAGTGATCTGTTTTCAGTCCCAAGGCCCACTTTAGTTTAATTACCAGTGGAAGTGATCAGTTCTCAGTCAATGGGCCCAGTTTGGTTTAATTACCAGGGGAAGTGATCTGTTCTCAGTCCCAGGGCCCAGTTTGGTTTAATTACCAGGGGAAGTGACCTGTGCTCAGTCCCAGGGCCCAGTTTGGTTTAATTACCAGGGTAAGTGATCTGTTTTCAGTCCCAGGGCCTAGTTTGGTTTAATTACCAGGGGAAGTGACCTGTTCTCAGTCCCAGGGCCCAGTTTGGTTTAATTACCAGGGGAAGTGACCTGTTCTCTGTCCCAGGGCCCAGTTTGGTTTAATTACCAGGGTAAGTGACCTGTTCTCAGTCCCAGGGCCCAGTTTGGTTTAATTACCCGGGGAAGTCATCTGTGCCCAGTCCCAGGGCCCAGTTCGGTTTAATTACCAGGGGAAGTGATCTGTGCTCAGTCCCAGGGCTCAGTGTGGTTAAATTACCAGGGGAAGTTATCTGTTCTCAGTCCCAGGGCCCAGTTTGGTTTAATTAACAGGGGAAGTGATCTGTGCTCAGTCCCAGGGCCCACTTCAGTTTAATTACCAGTGGAAGTGATCTGTTCTCAGTCCCAGGGCCCAGTTTGATTTAATAACCAGGGGAAGTGATCTGTTCTCAGTCCCAGGGCCCAGTTTGGTTTTATTACCCGGGCAAGTGACCTGTTCTCAGTCCCAGGCCCCAGTTTGTTTTAATTACCCGGGGAAGTGATCTGTGCTCAGTCCCAGGGCCCAGTTGGGTTTAATTACCAGGGGAAGCGATCTGTGCTCAGTCCCAGGGCTCAGTTTGGTTAAATTACCAGGGGAAGTGATCTGTGCTCAGTCCCAGGGCCCAGTTCGGTTTAATTACCTGTGGAGTGACCTGTTCTCAGTCCCAGGGCCCAGTTTGGTTTAATTACCAGGGGAAGTGATCTGTTCTCAGTCCCAGTTCCCAGTTTGGTTTAATTACCAGGGGAAGTGACCTGTGCTCAGTCCCACGGCCCAGTTTGGTTTAATTACCAGGGGAAGTGACCTGTTCTCAGTCCCAGGGCCCAGTTTGGTTTAATTACCATGAAAAGTGACCTGTTCTCAGTCCCAAAGCACAGTTTGGTTTAATTACCAGGGGAAGTGACCTGTTCTCATTCCCAGGGCCCAGTTTGGTTTAATTACCAGGGGAAGTGACCTGTTCTCAGTCCCAGGGCCCAGTTTGGTTTAATTACCAAGGGAAGTGACCTGTGCTCAGTCCCACGGCCCAGTTTGGTTTAATTACCAGGGGAAGTGACCTGTTCTCATTCCCAGGGCCCAGTTTGGTTTAATTACCAGGGGAAGTGACCTGTTCTCAGTCCCAGGGCCCAGTTTGGTTTAATTATCAGGGGAAGTGACCTGTTCTCAGTCCCAGGGCCCAGTTTGGTTTAATTAGCAGGGGAAGTGACCTGTTCTCAGTCCCAGGGCACAGTTTGTTTTAATTTCCTGGGGAAGTGAACTGTTCTCAGTCCCAGGGCCCAGTTTGGTTTAATTACCAGGGGAAGTGACCTGTGCTCAGTCCCAGGGCCCAGTTTGGTTTAATTACCAGGGGAAGTGACCTGTTCTCAGTCCCAGGGCACAGTTTGGTTTAATTACCAGGGTAAGTGATCTGTTTTCAGTCCCAAGGCCCACTTTAGTTTAATTACCAGTGGAAGTGATCAGTTCTCAGTCAATGGGCCCAGTTTGGTTTAATTACCAGGGGAAGTGATCTGTTCTCAGTCCCAGGGCCCAGTTTGGTTTAATTACCAGGGGAAGTGACCTGTGCTCAGTCCCAGGGCCCAGTTTGGTTTAATTACCAGGGTAAGTGATCTGTTTTCAGTCCCAGGGCCTAGTTTGGTTTAATTACCAGGGGAAGTGACCTGTTCTCAGTCCCAGGGCCCAGTTTGGTTTAATTACCAGGGGAAGTGACCTGTTCTCTGTCCCAGGGCCCAGTTTGGTTTAATTACCAGGGTAAGTGACCTGTTCTCAGTCCCAGGGCCCAGTTTGGTTTAATTACCCGGGGAAGTCATCTGTGCCCAGTCCCAGGGCCCAGTTCGGTTTAATTACCAGGGGAAGTGATCTGTGCTCAGTCCCAGGGCTCAGTGTGGTTAAATTACCAGGGGAAGTTATCTGTTCTCAGTCCCAGGGCCCAGTTTGGTTTAATTAACAGGGGAAGTGATCTGTGCTCAGTCCCAGGGCCCACTTCAGTTTAATTACCAGTGGAAGTGATCTGTTCTCAGTCCCAGGGCCCAGTTTGATTTAATAACCAGGGGAAGTGATCTGTTCTCAGTCCCAGGGCCCAGTTTGGTTTTATTACCCGGGCAAGTGACCTGTTCTCAGTCCCAGGCCCCAGTTTGTTTTAATTACCCGGGGAAGTGATCTGTGCTCAGTCCCAGGGCCCAGTTGGGTTTAATTACCAGGGGAAGCGATCTGTGCTCAGTCCCAGGGCTCAGTTTGGTTAAATTACCAGGGGAAGTGATCTGTGCTCAGTCCCAGGGCCCAGTTCGGTTTAATTACCTGGGGAGTGACCTGTTCTCAGTCCCAGGGCCCAGTTTGGTTTAATTACCAGGGGAAGTGATCTGTTCTCAGTCCCAGTTCCCAGTTTGGTTTAATTACCAGGGGAAGTGACCTGTGCTCAGTCCCACGGCCCAGTTTGGTTTAATTACCAGGGGAAGTGACCTGTTCTCAGTCCCAGGGCCCAGTTTGGTTTAATTACCATGAAAAGTGACCTGTTCTCAGTCCCAAAGCACAGTTTGGTTTAATTACCAGGGGAAGTGACCTGTTCTCATTCCCAGGGCCCAGTTTGGTTTAATTACCAGGGGAAGTGACCTGTTCTCAGTCCCAGGGCCCAGTTTGGTTTAATTACCAAGGGAAGTGACCTGTGCTCAGTCCCACGGCCCAGTTTGGTTTAATTACCAGGGGAAGTGACCTGTTCTCATTCCCAGGGCCCAGTTTGGTTTAATTACCAGGGGAAGTGACCTGTTCTCAGTCCCAGGGCCCAGTTTGGTTTAATTATCAGGGGAAGTGACCTGTTCTCAGTCCCAGGGCCCAGTTTGGTTTAATTACCAGGGGAAGTGACCTGTTGTCAGTCCCAGGGCCCAGTTTGGTTTAATTACCAGGGGAAGTGACCTGTTCTCAGTCCCAGGGCCCAGTTTGGTTTAATTACCAGGGGAAGTGATCTGTTCTCAGTCTGAGGGCCCAGTTTGGTTTAATTACCAGGGGAAGTGACCTGTTCTCAGTCCCAGGGCCCAGTTTGGTTTAATTACCAGGGGAAGTGACCTGTTCTCAGTCCCAGGGCAGAGTTTGGTTTAATTACCAGGGGAAGTGATCTGTTCTCAGTCCCAGGGCCCAGTTTGGTTTAATTATCAGGGGAAGTGACCTGTTCTCAGTCCCAGCGCCCAGTTTGGTTTAATTACCAGGGGAAGTGATCTGTGCTCAGTCCCAGTTCCCAGTTTGGTTCAATTTCCAGTGGAAGTGATCTGATCTCAGTCCCAGGGCCCAGTTGGGTTTAATTACCAGGGGAAGCGATCTGTGCTCAGTCCCAGAGCTCAGTTTGGTTAAATTACCAGGGGAAGTGATCTGTGCTCAGTCCCAGGGCCCAGTTCGGTTTAATTACCTGTGGAGTGACCTGTTCTCAGTCCCAGGGCCCAGTTTGGTTTAATTATCAGGGGAAGTGACCTGTTCTCAGTCCCAGCGCCCAGTTTGGTTTAATTACCAAGGGAAGTGACCTGTTCTCATTCCCAGGGCCCAGTTTGGTTTAATTACCAGGGGAAGTGACCTGTTCTCAGTCCCAGGGCCCAGTTTGGTTTAATTACCAAGGGAAGTGACCTGTTCTCAGTCCCAGGGCCCAGTTTGGTTTAATTACCAGGGGAAGTGACCTGTTCTCATTCCCGGGGCCCAGTTTGGTTTAATTACCAGGGGAAGTGACCTGTTCTCAGTCCCAGGGCACAGTTTGTTTTAATTTCCTGGGGAAGTGAACTGTTCTCAGTCCCAGGGCCCAGTTTGGTTTAATTACCAGGGGAAGTGACCTGTGCTCAGTCCCAGGGCCCAGTTTGGTTTAATTACCAGGGGAAGTGACCTGTTCTCAGTCCCAGGGCACAGTTTGGTTTAATTACCAGGGTAAGTGATCTGTTTTCAGTCCCAAGGCCCACTTTAGTTTAATTACCAGTGGAAGTGATCAGTTCTCAGTCAATGGGCCCAGTTTGGTTTAATTACCAGGGGAAGTGATCTGTTCTCAGTCCCAGGGCCCAGTTTGGTTTAATTACCAGGGGAAGTGATCTGTTCTCAGTCCCAGGGCCCAGTTTGGTTTAATTACCAGGGGAAGTGACCTGTGCTCAGTCCCAGGGCCCAGTTTGGTTTAATTACCAGGGTAAGTGATCTGTTTTCAGTCCCAAGGCCCAGTTTGGTTTAATTACCAGGGGAAGTGACCTGTTCTCAGTCCCAGGGCCCAGTTTGGTTTAATTACATGGGGATGTGACCTGTTCTCTGTCCCAGGGCCCAGTTTGGTTTAATTACCAGGGTAAGTGACCTGTTCTCAGTCCCAGGGCCCAGTTTGGTTTAATTACCCGGGGAAGTCATCTGTGCCCAGTCCCAGGGCCCAGTTCGGTTTAATTACCAGGGGAAGTGATCTGTGCTCAGTCCCAGGGCTAGTGTGGTTAAATTACCAGGGGAAGTTATCTGTTCTCAGTCCCAGGGCCCAGTTTGGTTTAATTAACAGGGGAAGTGATCTGTGCTCAGTCCCAGGGCCCAGTTCAGTTTAATTACCAGTGGAAGTGATCTGTTCTCAGTCCCAGGGCCCAGTTTGATTTAATAACCAGGGGAAGTGATCTGTTCTCAGTCCCAGGGCCCAGTTTGGTTTTATTACCCGGGCAAGTGACCTGTTCTCAGTCCCAGGCCCCAGTTTGTTTTAATTACCAGGGGAAGCGATCTGTGCTCAGTCCCAGGGCTCAGTTTGGTTAAATTACCAGGGGAAGTGATCTGTGCTCAGTCCCAGGGCCCAGTTCGGTTTAATTACCTGTGGAGTGACCTGTTCTCAGTCCCAGGGCCCAGTTTGGTTTAATTACCAGGGGAAGTGATCTGTTCTCAGTCCCAAGGCACAGTTTGGTTTAATTACCAGGGGAAGTGACCTGTGCTCAGTCCCACGGCCCAGTTTGGTTTAATTACCAGGGGAAGTGACCTGTTCTCAGTCACAGGGCCCAGTTTGGTTTAATTACCATGGAAAGTGACCTGTTCTCAGTCCCAAAGCACAGTTTGGTTTAATTACCAGGGGAAGTGACCTGTTCTCATTCCCAGGGCCCAGTTTGGTTTAATTACCAGGGGAAGTGACCTGTTCTCAGTCCCAGGGCCCAGTTTGGTTTAATTACCAAGGGAAGTGACCTGTGCTCAGTCCCACGGCCCAGTTTGGTTTAATTACCAGGGGAAGTGACCTGTTCTCATTCCCAGGGCCCAGTTTGGTTTAATTACCAGGGGAAGTGACCTGTTCTCAGTCCCAGGGCCCAGTTTGGTTTAATTACCAGGGGAAGTGACCTGTGCTCAGTCCCAGGGCCCAGTTTGGTTTAATTACCAGGGGAAGTGACCTGTTCTCAGTCCCAGGGCCCAGTTTGGTTTAATTACCAGGGGAAGTGATCTGTTCTCAGTCTGAGGACCCAGTTTGGTTTAATTACCAGGGGAAGTGACCTGTTCTCAGTCCCAGGGCCCAGTTTTGTTTAATTACCAGGGGAAGTGACCTGTTCTCAGTCCCAGGGCCCAGTTTGGTTTAATTACCAGGGGAAGTGACCTGTTCTCAGTCCCAGGGCCCAGTTTGGTTTAATTACCAGGGGAAGTGATCTGTTCTCAGTCCCAGGGCCCAGTTTGGTTTAATTTCCTGGGGAAGTGACCTGTGCTCAGTCCCAGTGCCCAGTTTGGTTTAATTTCCTGGGGAAGTGACCTGTTCTCAGTCCCAGGGCACAGTTTGGTTTAATTACCAGGGGAAGTGACCTGTTCTCAGTCCCAGGGCCCAGTTTGGTTTAATATCCTGGGGAAGTGACCTGTTCTCAGTCCCAGGGCACAGTTTGGTTTAATTACCAGGGGAAGTGAACTGTTCTCAGTCCCAGGGCCCAGTTTGGTTTAATTACCAGGGGAAGTGATCTGTTTTCAGTCCCAAGGCCCACTTTAGTTTAATTACCAGTGGAAGTGATCAGTTCTCAGTCCCAGGGCCCAGTTTGGTGTACTTACCAGGGGAAGTGATCTGTTCTCAGTCCCAGGGCCCAGTTTGGTTTAATTACCAGGGGAAGTGACCTGTGCTCAGTCCCAGGGCCCAGTTTGGTTTAATTACCAGGGGAAGTGATCTGTTCTCAGTCCCAGGGCACAGATTGGTTTAATTACCATGGGAAGTGACCTGCTCTCAGTCCCAGGGCCCACTTTGGTTTAATTACCAGGGGAAGTGATCTGTTCTCATTCGCAGGGCTCAGTTTATTTTAATTACTGGGGAAGTGACCTGTTCTCAATCCCAGGGCACAGTTTGGCTTAATTACCTGGGGAAGTGATCTGTTCTCAGTCCCAGGGCCCAGTTTGGTTTAATTACCAGGGGAAGTGACCTGTGCTCAGTCCCAGGGCCCAGTTTGGTTTAATTACCAGGGGAAGTGACCTGTTCTCAGTCCCAGGGCCCAGTTTGGTTTAATTACCAGGGGAAGTGACCTGTTCTCAGTCCCAGGGCAGAGTTTGGTTTAATTACCAGGGGAAGTGATCTGTTCTCAGTCCCAGCGCCCAGTTTGGTTTAATTACCAGGGGAAGTGATCTGTGCTCAGTCCCAGTTCCCAGTTTGGTTTAATTTCCAGTGGAAGTGATCTGATCTCAGTCCCAGGGCCCAGTTTGGTTTAGTTACCTAGGGATGTGACCTGTGCTCAGTCCCTGGGCACAATTTGGTTTAATTACCAGTAGAAGTGAACTGTGCTCAGTCCCAGGGCACAGTTTGGTTTAATTACCCGGGGTAGTCATCTGTGCCCAGTCCCAGGCCCAGTTCGGTTTAATTACCAGGGGAAGTGATCTGTGCTCAGTCCCAGGGCTCAGTTTGGTTAAATTACCAGGGGAAGTGATCTGTGCTCAGTCCCAGGGCCCAGTTTGGTTAAATTAACAGGGGAAGTTATCTGTTCTCAGTCCCAGGGCCCAGTTTTGTTTAATTACCAGGGGAAGTGACCTGTTCTCAGTCCCAGGGCCCAGTTTGCTTTAATTACCATGGGAAGTGACCTATTCTCAGTCCCAGGGCCCAGTTTGTTTAATTACCAGAGGAAGTGATCTGTTCTCAGTCCCAGGGCCCAGTTTGGTTTAATTACCAGGGGACGTGACCTGTTCTCAGTCCCAGGGCCCAGTTTGGTTTAATTACTAGGGGAAGTGACCTGTTCTCAGTCCCAGGGCCCAGTTTGGTTTAATTACCAGGGGAAGTGACCTGTGCTCAGTCCCAGGGCCCAGTTTGGTTTAATTACCAGGGGAAGTGATCTGTTCTCAATCCCAGGTCCCAGTTTGTTTAATTACCAGGGGAAGTGACCTGTGCTCAGTCCCAGGGCCCAGTTTGTTTAATTACCAGGGGAAGTGATCTGTTCTAAATCACAGGCCCCAGTTTAGTTTAATTACATGGGGAAGTGACCTGTGCTCAGTCCCAGGGCCCAGTTTGGTTTAATTACCAGTGGAAGTGATCTGTGCTCAGTTCCAGGGCCCAGTTTGGTTTAATTACCAGGGGAAGTGACCTGTTCTCAGTCCCAGGGCCCAGTTCGGTTTAACTGACAGTTGAGCCGAAAGGTGTTCAGCGACAGGTGCTCCCAGAATTGCTCAATTCCCGGCCGCAAGCAACACATTTTACCCTTGGAGAACTCTCCCCTCTGCAAGCAATGACCGCTGTTGGCTGCGAAATCCTCTTTCAGTGATACCGCGAGTGGGCTACTTGCCAAGTCGCAATATTAATGTATCTGCAATGCATCCTTCACTCTGCGTAGTCCCCTCCTGCTTCCTATTACAGCACTGAAACCAGCGTGGAAAACAGGGCTGCAATAACTGGTGGATATCACAAATCCATGCAAAATGAAAGCAATGTTTATTATTGGCATTCAAATAAAAAAATTAGCTAATCTGTAAACCAAAATTACCAATCTCATTTAATATCACAAACAAACTGAAAAGCTTTCAGGAAATACCATTATCGACATTACAACTCCAAAATTACCCGCCATTACGTTCCAATTTATATCCTTCAATTTCCCGTTTAATTTCACGCTTTTTATTTTAATTTAATTGGTTTTGTAAAACGGAGGTAATAACATGTGACCTGTTGGGTTGGAAGTTCGCCAGGGACAGCAGCGTTAAGCTGGCTTTGTTGCCTGGCCGCCTGTTCTGTGAATTCGCTCTGGGCTTGATGTCAAACATACACCAGCGAGACTTCCTCTGGTGACGAATGCTGGTGAAGCCTTTCGAAGAGGGGGGGTTACGATTCCGCGAAGAGGAACGAGCGGAGGGGATCCAGCGTTTGGGCGCGTTTTCGAAAGAGCAAAACAGGACGGTGTATCAGTTTCGGGCCAGCTTGCGTTTCGGCAGTCGGAGAGATTGTAGGACAAGAGGAAGGCCGAGGAATGTGAGGAGTTCCAGTGAGGTAGCAACTTGTGTTGGCGGGATCGCAAAACGGGCGGTATGGCACTGCCCACCTGTCGTACGCCCCGCCCAAATTTCAGATCCATCGATGTCAATTAAGCTGCATGTCGAAGGGTACTACTTCTTCTTCTTAGGCAGTCCCTCGGAACCGAGGATGACTTGCTTCCACACTAAAAATGAGTTCTCAGGTGACTGATGAGTCCAATGCGGGACCGACAGTCTCTGTCACAGGTGGGTCAGACGGTGGTTGAAGGGGCGGGTGGGTGTGGGGTGCTTGGGTTGACGTGCGCTCCTTCCGCTGCCTGCACTTGGCTTCCGCTTGCTCCCGGCGAAGAGACTCGAGGTGTTCGGCGCCTTCCCGGATGCTTCTCCTCCACTTTGAGCGGTCTTGGGCCAGGGATTCCCAGGTGTCGGTGGGGATGTTGCACTTTTTCAAGGAGGCTTTGAGGGGGTCCTTGAAGCGTTTCCTCTGCCCACCTGGGGCTCTCTTGCCGTGTCGGAGCTCCCGGTAGAGCGCTTGTTTTGGGAGTCTCGTATCGGGCATGCGGACGATGTGGCCCGTCCATCGGAGCTGATCGAGCATGGTCAAAGCTTCGATGCTGGGGATGTTGGCCTGAGCAAGAACACTGATGTTGGTGCGCCTATCCTGCCAATGGATTTGCAAGATCTTGCGGAGGCAGCGTTGGTGGTACCTCTCCAGTGCTTTGAGGTGCCTGCTGTACATGGTCCATGTTTCTGAGTCATACAGTAGTTTGGGAATCACTACTGCTCTGTAGACCATGAGCTTGGTGCCGGGTTTGAGGAATGTCTGAGGGTACTCTAATGGGTGGTGCATGCAATACAGCCCCATATAAAGTATTACATAATATTTACAGCACAGAAACAGGCCATTCGGACCAACTGGTCCGTGCCGGTGTTTTTGCTCCACATGAGCCTCCTCCCACCCCTCTTCTTCTCAGATGACACCAAATTGGATGGGCGGGGGTGGAGAGTCAATACTGAGGAGGACTGCAACAAGTTACAGGAGGACATTAATAAGCTTGAAGAATGGGCATATAATTGGCAAATGAAGTTCAACACAGATAAATGTGTTGTATTACATTTTGGTAGGAAGAATAGGGAGGTCACTTATCACTTGGAGGGTGAGAGTCTAGGTGGGGTACAGGAACAAAGGGATCTCGGAGTACAAATACACAAATCAGTAAAAGTTGCAACACAGGTTAGCAAGACCATAAAAAAAGCATGATGTGGAGATGCCGGCGTTGGACTGGGGTGGACAAAAATGAGAAGTCGCACAACACCAGGTTATAGTCCAACAGATTTATTTAATTTTACAAGCTTTCGGAGCTGTCGCTCCTTCGTCAGGTAAGTTAGCAATGAGAGAATCTCCCAGAATTCACAATTTAAACCCAGACAAAATCTATTCACATTATTCGCTACAACAAAGAGCACAGCCAAGACAATGAGATGTGTCCCAGGGGGTTCAAAAAAGCAAACCAAGCACTAGGGTTTATTTCTAGAGGGATAGAATTGAAAAGTAGGGAAGTTATGCTAAACCTGTATCGAACCTTGGTTAGACCACACTTGGAGTACTGCGCACAGTTCTGGTCACCATATTATAAAAAGGATATGGAGGCACTGGAGAGGGTGCAGAGAAGATTTACAAGGATGATACCAGAAATGCGAGGGTATACCTATCAGGAAAGGATGAACAGGCTGGGTCTCTTTTCTCTTGAATAAAGAAGGCTGACGGGTGACCTGATAGAGGTCTTTAAAATGATGAAAGGTTTTGATAGAGTGGATACAGAGAGAATGTTTCCACTTGTGGGGAAGAGCATAACTAGAGGCCATCAATATAAGATAGTCAGCAAGAAATCCAATCAGGAATTCAGAAGAAACTTCTTTACCCAGAGAGTGGTGAGAATGTGGAACTCGCTACCACAGGGAGTGGTTGAGGCGAATTGTATGGATGCATTTAAGGGGAGGCTGGACAACCACATGAGGGGGAAGGGAATAGAGAGTTACGCTGATAGAGTTAGATGAGGAAAGACAGGAGGAGGCTCGAGTGGAGCATAAACACCAGCATGGACTGGTTGGGCCGAATGGCCTGTTTCTGGGCCGTATGTAATCCTATGTAATCTCACCCCATCAACATATCCTTCAAAAATCCTTTCTCCCTCTTGTGTTTATGTATCTTCCCCTTAAATGCATCTCTGCCTCTTTTGAGCGCATCCATTTGCGTTACTGCTGCAGTCGTGTTTTTGACGTGTCGAGGTCCGCCTCGGTCCTTTCGTCAGACGCTTGCACCTAAACAAAAGAGGGCGTGAAAAATCAGAATGAATCAGCGGAAGAGGAAAACAAATAGCAGTCGCAAAATGTTAGTAAAGAGGAACGCTAAGGTGGTGAATGAAAAGCAGCTTACTTTCTGGTACTGGCGATCATTCACTTCCGGTACTGTGCAATGAAAAAAGCAAGAAAACATGTTAAATGGGCGAACACTTCCAGCAAAATCGATTTGTTTTATTTCGCAACCTCTTGTGGGAACAGATCTGCTACTCGAGATCACGAATTAATATTGCTGCATTCGTACCTGATTCGTTTCCCCACGATTTAGGAAAGGGTATTAAGCTGAAGGCTTTTGGACTTTTCAATTCCAGTTCGATGCTCCAGAGTAATTGCTTACTGAAGGAGCTGAGTTTGGCTAAAAGTATTAATTCCACAAAGGAACTGTTAAGCTGACTGTTCAAGGTGGCATTCTGGGAATGCTCGGTGTTAAGCACTCACACCTCGTTTCTCAAATAACAACCGAAAATGCTGGAAACACTCAGGCAGCATCCGTGGAGAGAGAAAAAGAGAGTTCATGTTTCAGGAGGAACGGTTGAGCAGGTTGGGCCTTTACACACTGAAGTTTAGATGAATGAGAGGTGATCTTATTGAAACATATAATAGGGGGGGAAAATTCAGTTGGTTGCGCCTCCCGTTAGCACCTTAAGAGGGCGCTAATGGGGCGCAAAGCAACTGGCGCCCGGGCGCGGCGATGTTTGCGCCGCTGGCGAAATTAACTACACATTTTGCGGCGGCGCTAAACACTACCGCCACGATCACCTGCGCCGGCAGATCGTGACGTCAGTCGAGTGCGCAATGCCCCGGTAGCGCCCTGGAGCGGATATTGAGTGGCGCCCCCTGCCTTACCGCCTGCCGCTAGCAACGACAGGTTGAGGGGAGCGTTTTGCAGTCGGCCGCTTCCTGCCTTTTATTGTTGGTGACATTTTTGAACCACGCATTCTGAGAGAGAGAGCGAGAGACTTCTGGAGAGATTCAACGCTGTGTGAAGGAGTTCTGGGTACTGAGCAGCACTTTGCTAGGTTCATTTTGATTTGCCCTTCCTTATATCGATTTAGAAGAGACTGTGGAGGCTGCACTCTGAGCTCTTTCCCTGGGCCTCTCCATTGTTCTTTCCAGCAGATTTGATGTACAAGTCTCTCCAGGCCGAGATTCAAGGCTGCAATGAGCAGGATGTGAATGGAAAGCAAGATCAACCCTCCCCTTTAAGAACTGGCCCGTGCCATTGTGTGTGAGTTCCATTGCTGACTGACATCACATGAGCTTCGCCAGCGCTCTGAGGTAGGGCCTCGCTCCTCGGCCTTTGCGTCTTAAGAGAGGTGTGTAGCGCCTGATTTAGCGCTCCAATCACCTCCAGGGGCGATAAAAGTCAAGTTTGCAGTCAGAGGCGATAATTAGCGCCAGGCGCTAAACTTTGCGCCTGGCCGATAATTGCGCCCCAAATGGGGCAATACTGAATTTCTCCCCCATAAGATTCTGAAGGGGCTCGACAGGGTAGATGCAGAGAAGATGTTTCCCCTAGTGGGGGAATCTAGAACTTGGGGGCATAGTTTCAGAATAAGGGGTCGCCCATTTAAAATGGAGATGAGAAGAAATTTCTTCTCTCAGAGGGTCGTGAATCTTTGGAATTCTCTACCCCAGAGAGCTGTGGAGGCGGAGTCATTGGGTATATTCAAGGCGGAGATAGATACATTTTTGTTAAACCGGGGAGTCAAGGGTTATGGGGAGCGGGCGGGAAAGTGGAGTTGAGGCCAAGATCAGATCAGCCAAGACCTTATTGAATGGCGGAGCAGGCTCGAGGGGCCGAATAGCCAACTCCTGCTCCTATTTCTTATGTTCTTATGCAACAGGTTTGAAGCAAGTTTAGGGGCAGGGAAAGGGAGGAGGGGAGGAAAGAACAAAATGGACGGTCTGTGATAGGGTGGTGGGTAAAGTGTTGCAAATGGGGCTGGCAGAATCATCAACAGCTGTCATGTGAAAAAATAGGGGCAGAGGTTATGGTCTGAAATTGTTGAACTCAATGTTGAGTCCAGAAGGCTGTAAAGTGCCTCATCGAAAGATGAGGTGCTGTTCCTCGAGCTTACGTTGAGCTTCATTGGAACAGTGTAAGAGGCTGAGGACGGAGCGGTCAGAGTGGGAGTGGAGCGGAGAATTAAAGTGACAGGCGACCGGAAGCTCGGGGTCACACTTGCGGACTGAACGGAGGTGTTCCACAAAGCCTTCTTTTTCCTCTGGTTCACAGCAACTCATTTCGAGTAAGCACGAGACTTTGTAGTGGAGTACACGGAACAGACTTTATTGATACAAGTAAAAGGTGATCGGCCTTTACCTCGACCCGAGAGTGGATATTTGGTTTGTGTTTCATTCGAGTACACTCGGAAAAACTGTTGAAAACCATGCTCCTTTATAAACCATATTTTGACCACATCAAAGGAAAATGTCAAAATGATGTATCTATTTCCCAAATCCTCTGGAAACAGACTATCTATGTAAACGGTTTGCAATTGTTTACCTCAGAACCTCTTCCTTTAAACAATACTTCCTTTACCTACTGTTATCTTTAGCAAATGGACTCATAACCCTTCACAGAATCCCCACAATGCAGATAGAGGCCATTTTGGCCCATCGAGCCTATCCCCGTAACCCCACGTATTTAATCCCCCCTAACACTAAGGGTCAATTTATCATAGCCAAATCAACCTAACCTGCACATCTTTGGACTGTGGGAGGAAACCGGAGCACCCAGAGGAAACCCACGCAGACACGGGGAGAATGTGCAGACTCCACACAGACAGTCACCCGCGGCCGGATTCGAACCCGGGTCCCTAGCGCTGTGAGGCAACAGTGCTAACCACTATGCCACCATGCTATTACGTACAATTATTCCCTTACACGAGCACTTCAAATTTTGGGAGGACTAACAAGGCAAGGGAATACACAATGAATGGTCGGACCCTAGGAAGGACAGAGGATCAGGGGGACCTTGGTGTGCACGTACATAGATCCCTGAAGGCAGCAGGACAGGTAGATAAGGTGGTTAAAAAGGCATATGGGATACTTGCCTTCATTAGCCGAGGCATAGAATATAAGAGCAGGGAGGTTATGATGGAGCTGTACAGAACGCTAGTTAGGCCACAGCTGGAATACTGTGTGCAGTTCTAGTCGCCACACTACAGGAGGGATGTGATTGAGTTGGAGAGGGTGCAGAGGAGATTCACCAGGATGTTACCTGGGCTGGATCGCTTCAGCTATGAAGAGAGACTGGACAGGCTGGAGTTGTTTTCCTTAGAGCAGAGAAGGCTGAGGGGGGGACCTGATTGGGGTGTACAAAATTATGAGGGGCATAGATAGGGTAGATAGAAAGGAACTTTTCCCCTTAGTAGAGGGGTCAATAACCAGGGGGCATAGTTTCAAGGTAAGGGGCAGGAGGTTTAGAGGGGATTTGAGGAAAAACTTTTTCACCCAAAGGGTGGTTGGAATCTGGAACTCACTGCCTGAAAGGGTGGTCGAGGCAGGAACCCTCACAACATTCAAGAAGCATTTAGATGAGCACTTGAAACGCCATAGCATACAAGGCTACGGACCAAGTGCTGGAAAATGGGATTAGAATAGGCAGGGCTTGATGGCCGGCGCGGACACGATGGGCCGAAGGGCCTCTTTCTGTGCTGTATAACTCGATGACTCTATGACGATGAGCGATCGAATCAAAGGAGCAGTATGAAGACGATCGCGGTGTGTATTTTGGAGATTTCGGCAGCACCTCCCAAACCTGCGACCTCTTCCACCTAGAAGGACAAGGGCAGCAGGCGCATGGGAACACCACCACTTTCAAGTCCCCCTCTGAGTCACACACCATCCTGACTTTCATCGTCGCTGGTTCAATATCCTAGAACTCCCTCCCTAACAGCACTGTGGGAGGACTGCAATTATATCGGGCCCTGGTGAGACCACACCTGGAGTATTGTGCACAGTTTTGGTCTCCTTACTTAAGGAAGGATATACTTGCCGGAGAGGGAGTGCAAGCGAAGGTTCACCAGACTGGCTCCTTGGTTGGTGGGTGGTTGTATTCTGAAAAAGAAAGGAAAAAAGAAAGACCTGCATTTATATAGCGCCTTTCACAACCACCAGACATCTCAAAGCGCTTTACAACCAATGAAGTATTTTTGAAGTGTGGTCACTGTTGTAATGTAGGAAATGCGGCAGCCAGTTTGCGCACAGCAAGCTCCCACAAACAGCAATGTGATAATGACCAAATAATCTGTATTTTGTTATGTTGGTTGAGGGATAAATATTGGCCCCAGGACACCGGGGAGAACTCCCCTGCCGACAGATTGAGTAGACTAGGCCTATATTGTTTGGAGTTCAGAAGAATGAGAGGTGATCTCATTGAAACATACAAAATTCTTACAGGGCTTGACAGGGTAGATGCAGGGAGGATGTTTTCCCTGGCTGGGGAGTCTTGAACCAGGGGTCACAGTCTCAGAATAAGGGGTAGGCCATTTAGGACTGAGATGAGGAGGAATTTCTTCACTCAGAGGGTGGTGAATCTTTGGAATTCTCTGCCTCAGAGGGCTGTGGAGGCTCAGTCGTTGAGTATATTCAAGACAAAGATCAATAGATTTGGGGATATTAAGGGAATCAAGGGATATGGGGATAGTTCAGGAAAGTGGAGATGGTGTAGAAGATCAGCCATGATCTTATTGAATGGCGGAGCAGGCTCGACGGGCCAAATGGCCGACTCCTGCTCCTACGTCTTATGTTCTAGGTATCTTCAACTCACAGACTTCTGCGGTTCAAGAAATTTGACTCTTCACACTCGGTGTGTGTAATAGCTGGCACATTGGCACCTTACACTAAACATTCGTAAGACAAAGGTCCTCTACCAACCTGCCCCCGCCAAACAGTACTGCCCCCCTGATTATCAAAATCCACGACAAGGCCTTGGACAACGTGGACCACTTTCCATACCTCGGGCACACATCGACGATGAAGTCCAACACCGCCTTCAGGGTGCGAGTGCAGCCTTCGGTCGCCTGAGGAAGAGAGTGTTGGAAGACCAGGACCTCAAACCCGGCACTAAGCTCATGGTCTACAGAGCAGCAGCGATACCCGCCCTGCTGTATGCTTCAGAGACATGGACCATGTACAGCAGGTACCCCAATGCACTGGAGAGGTACCACCAACGCTGTCTCCGCAAGATCCTGCAAATCCATTGGCAGGATAGGCGCACCAACGTCAGTGTTCTTGCTCAGGCCAACATCCCCAGTATTGAAGCTTTGACCACGCTCGATCAGCTCCAATGGACGGGCCACATCATCCGCATGCCCGATACGAGACTCCCAAAACAAGTGCTCTACTCGGAGCTCCGACACGGCAAGAGAGCCCCAGGTGGGCAGAGGAAACGCTTCAAGGACACCCTCAAAGCCTCCTTGAAAAAGTGTAACATCCCCACCGACACCTGGGAATCCCTGGCCCCAAGACCGCACAAAGTGGAGGAGAAGCATCCAGGAAGGCGCCGAACACCTCGAGTCTCTTCGCCGGGAGCAAGCGGAAGCCAAGCGCAGACAGCGCAAGGAGCGCACGTCAACCCAAGCACCCCACCCACCTGTTCCTTCAACCACCGTCTGCCCCACCTGTGACAGAGACTGTAGGTCCTGCATTGGACTCATCAGTCACCTGAGAACTCATTTTTAATGTGGAAGCAAGTCATCCTCGGTTCGAGGGACTGCCTAAGAGACATTGGCACCACACACCTGAAACTGCTCAAGTCTCTAGAGGGGGACTTGAACTCTCAACCTTCTAACTCAGTAGGTGAGAGTGCTACCCATTGATCTACGGCTGACACCAGCCCAGTAAAAACCCATTACCCCATTAAAAGTTAGACTCATTTGGATTGGGTGTAACTGGGGTTTTAACAGCGTAATGACTGCTGAACAAACGTTATGGCCCTGAAAAACTGATTTTAATTTTGTCAAATTTTTCCATTTTAAGAAAAATTACAACCTTTAAGACACTTTGGGTCAGAAATTCGGCTCCCTGGCTTCCCGCGGGTGCAAGGATCGCGCGCGCACCGACCTACCGCGCCTGCCGTTGACCTCTGGGCCCACGGGGACTTCAGCTCCTGGGCCTCCAGCAGCTGCCGGCGCGCAGTGCTTGCGTATCCCAGGGGCGTAGTTAGTGCGATGCGTCCCCTGGGATCACGTGGGCCATGGAGAGCCAATGGCAGCAGACCATCTTTCATTCATAGATTTGACAGACCTGTCAAATCTATGAATACAAATCGGCCCCAAAACCTCCCTAAAACTACAAATAAATTTTTAAAAAATCACATTTTTAAAATAACTCTAAATTACATGAATTAACTATTTTAAACAAAAATTTAAATTTTTGAAAACATTAATTACATTTTTTAATGGGGCTAAAACTAAACTTACCTTTCTTTAAAGTAATTAAAAAAGATAAATCTGTGAAAAAAATGTTTAAATTTTAATAAAATCAACACTTACCTTGTAACCGAGTGCGGAACTTGGCTATCAGTTTCTGCTCTATGATTTTGCGCTGTCGTGTATCCCGAAGGCCGCCTTGGAGAACGCTTACCCGCAGATCCGAGGCTGAATGCCCCTGACTGCTGAAGTGTTCCCCGACTGGGAGGCAACCCTCCTGCCTGGCGATTGTTGCGCGGTGTCCGTTCATACGTTGTCTCAGTTTCTGCATGTGTCAATCGCGATATCGGGTTCATGTCACGATACAGAACGTGACTTGACAACATGGCCGGTCTTTCCAGGTGTTTTTTTTTAAAAGACTAACACAAGAACCAACACAAATTGACAGGATATGCAGCCAGCAGGTGTTTTGACACGTTGGACCCCCTGGGACACATCTCATTGTCTTGGCTGTGCTCTTAGTGTGTTTTTGATGTAGGGAAAGATTTGAATAGATTTTTTCTGTGCATATATTGTGAATCCTGGGAGATTCTCTCACAGCTACTCTACCTGAGGAAGGAGCGAACAGCTCCGAAAGCTTGTAAAATTAAATAAATCTGTTGGACTATAACCTGGTGTTGTGCGACTTCTCATTTTTGTTAAAAGAAGGCCTTGCGCATCCTTTTTCAAAGTGTATCTTCTCCGTGCTTATCCTCACGGAGGAAACTGTAAAAACACCCGAAGTGCGCGGCGAACACGCTGGCCCTCCAGCGTGCGCGTTCGACCTCTGAACTCCTTTCCTCAGGGGAATGGAAGTGTCGGTTTCCCGCGCATGCGCAGTGCATGCAAGAAACCGGCACTTTCATTCCATCCACGGGTGAGTACACGGTGCGTACTCACCCGACAACAGCCGAATTTCTGCCCCTTTATATTTTTTTTTAGAAGATTGTTCATCTTTATTTCAGGTTTGCCTTTTCCCCATGTGAGAGCTCCAAATCTTTGTTTTTGCTCTCTACAACATTTGAAAAAATTCAGAATAAAAGCAGCTTCTTCACTTTATAGTTCTCGGTCTGTGAGAATTCTGCATTGTGACTTGCTGCTTAGACAGCTTGCTGACGTCATGACAGAGCGCGCGCTATGGGATTCCCACTGAACCTGTAACACTGTCATGGTAAACTTGACTGAATCTAAAAGTGACTAAACGTACCGACAAGCTTTGAGGGCAAGAGACGGCTTGGCTAAAACATTTGTAAAATCAGTGATGTGCTGGTACTTTTCCTTCAAAAGATAAGATCTTGAAAATTCTGCGAGAACCGCGAGTCAACAAGGCTGCAGATTTGAAAAACAATGGCCCGTCATTTCCGATAGGAGGTTTCTTGCGTGCGGATGCCTCCTAGCGGGAAAAAAATCGACGCTCTTTCCTGAGGGCTCCCGAGTTCCGGACACTTCTGATCCTGGGCCTCTGCACAGTCGGAATGCGCAGGGCCCACGTATCCCAGGGGCGCAGGCGGTTCACAGGCGTCCCTGGGATCATGTGGGCCATGGGGAGCCAATGGGAGAAGGGAATCTCCCTTCATACTTTAGACAGATCGACCCGTCAAATATAAGAATGGAGATCACCCCAAAAAGACACCAAAACATTAAATAAATGCATTAAAATTACATTAAATTAAATATTTTAAACAAAAATTTTATTTTTTGAAAAAGATAATTCAAGTTTTTTACGGAGCTAAAAATAAACTTATCTTTTTAAAAGTATTTTTAAATTATAAATGAGTGAAAAAAATATATATTTTTTAACTTTTTTAAACTCTTATGCTGGTAAAAGCAGGCGTTTTTAACCAGCATAATGTTTTTAAAGGATTTCAGTGGGTGGAGGTTCGGCAGGAAGCGGAACTCTCCCCCTCTGCAGAGGCCCTTCTCCAGGGCAGGCGTCCGATCTGTCAAGAGGATTTTTGACAGATCGGAAATGCCGGTTTTCAGCGCACGCGCTTGGCATGCCTGAAACCGGCATTTCCGATGTCTCTGCGGGTGTGTACACATCTCGTACACAACCCGTAGGCATCGGAAAATACGGGCAGATATCTTTTAGCGATATGCTCGATATTAAGCAATCGATCTCTCTCTCGGTCAGATCACAAGCTGGCCAATAGATTCTCTCCAATCCTTGAATGACTGGCCTTGGTTAACAAAGCATCAAAGAGAGAGAGAGAGAGAGAGAGGGGAATACAACAAATGGCCCAGAAATTCGGCTCCCTGGCTTCCCATGGGTGCAAGGATCCCGTGCGCACCTACCTACCGCGCCTGCCGTTGACCTCTGGGCCCACGGGGACTTCAGCTCCTGGGCCTCCTACAGCTGCCGGCGCGCAGTGCTTGTGTATCCCAGGGGCGTAGTTAGTGCGATGCATCCCCTGGGATCACGTGGGCCATGGACAGCCAATGGCAGCAGACCATCTTTCATTCATAGATTTGACAGACCTGTCAAATCTATGAATACAAATCGGTCCCAAAACCTCCCAAAAACTACAAATAAATTTTTTAAAAATCACATTTTTAAAATAACTCTAAATTACATGAATTAACTATTTTAAACAAAAATTTAAATTTTTGAAAAAATTAATTACATTTTTTAACGGTGCTAAAACTAAACTTACCTTTCTTTAAAGTAATCAAAAAAGATAAATCTGTGAAAAAGGTGTTTAAATTTTAATAAAATCAACACTTACCTTGTTAAAAGAAGGCCTTGCGCCTAAAACCCAAAGTGCGAGGCGAACGCGCTGGCCCTCTGCGCGTTCGACCTCTGAACCCCTTTCCTCAGGGGAACGGTAGTGCCGGTTTCCCGCGCATGCGCAGTGCGTGCAAGAACCGGCACTTTCGTTCCGTCCACGGGTGAGTACACGGTGCGTACTCACCCGACAACAGACGAATTTCTGCCCCTATTATTCACACAGTTTGGGACAGGAATGCTGTGGGCCAGTTGCCAAGTTCGGGGGTTTTCCTTATAATCACCTGAGCTTAAAGTAAATGATTTTAGATGCTTGCTTGCGATAAGTACATGAATTGAGTACAGTTTGTATTAAACATAGAAACATAGAAGATAGGAGCAGGAGTAGGCCATTCGGCCCCTCGAGCCTGCTCCGCCATTCGATGATATCATGGCTGATCATCCAAACTCAGTACCCTGTACCTGCCTCCTCCCATATCCCTTGATACCTTTAGCTTTAAGAAATATATCTAACTCATTCTTGAATATATTTAATGACTTGGCCTCAACTACCTTTTGTGGTAGAGAATTCCACAGGTTCACCACTCTCTGGGTGAAGAAATTCCTCCTCATTTCTGTCCTAAATGGCTTACCCCTTATCCTTAGATTATGACACCTGGTTCTGGACTCTCCGACCATCGGGAAAATTCTTCCTGCATCTAGTTTGTCCAGACCTGTCAGAATTTTATATGTTTCGATGAGATCTCCTCTCATTCTTCTAAACTCCAGCGAGTATAAGCCCAATCGACCCAATCTCTCCTCATATGTCATTCCTGCCATCCCAGGTATCAGCCTGGTGAATCTTCGCTGAACTCCCTCCATGGCAAGAACATCCTTCCTCAGATAAGGCGACCAAAACTGCACACAATATTCTGGAAATTACTTGTGACTACTTGCTGATGTTTAAGTAACGGAACGCTCACAGATTGATCGGGTTTTGTGTCGCCTGTTCCATGGGTCGGAACTCTCTAAACTGTCGGACAATCAGAACATCTTGCAAGCCACAGTGATCTGAACTCCACGCCGAACTTCTTGCCACAGAGATCGGGAGATCTTTGTGCGCAGCTTACTCTGGGGCCGCTCACCACAGATTACGGGCCAATCAGTTTGAGGGCGATAGCGCTTGGTTTCTCTGTAGATTAAAATCTCTTACCCTTTTCTTTAAATACCTATCAAAGTAAGCAGATGTGAAGAAAAATCACGTCAATTAATTTAAACGCAACTGTGTCGGTTAAATTTAGTTTCGTGTCAGCATTATACATTCTGGATACTCACCAATATATCCCGAGTGCGACAGCAACTATGATAATAATTATAATTACAAATATAGGTATCAATATATGATCTGCTCTGTTTTCTGCATCACACAACGAGTAAGGTTCACCTGTAAAGGACATGGAAGATTGCAAATTACCTTCAAGTTGTCAGAGTGGCAGCACTAAGCGCAAACCATGCATCCTTTCCAATTATGTTGTCATTTGCTATCGGGAGAGGGACACCAGTGGAACCATTATCAACACTACAACAGTGACAACACCTCAACAATACCTTTGCCTGTAAAGCGCTTTGGGATGTCCTGAGGTCTTGAGCGGCGCCAGGTAAATGCAGGTTCAATCTTTCTAAGGCTAACGCTGTGCATAACCGCCAAATTCTCCAATCTTATTATGAACGTCACCTGGTTGTGGCAGCAGCCATAACCTTAAAAGACCGCCTACTTCCACCTTCATAACATCGCCTGTCTCCGCCCCTGCCTCAGCTCATCCGCTGCTGAAACCCTCATCCATGCCTTTCTTACCTCTAGACTTGACTATCCCAACGCTCTCCTGGCCAGCCTCCCACATCCCACCCTACGTAAACTTGAGCGCATCCAAAACTCGGCTGCCCCGTGTCCTAACTCGCACCAAGTCCCGTTCACCCATCACCCCTGTGCTCGCTGACCTACATTGGCTCCCGGTTAAGCAGCGCCTCGATTTCAAAATTCTCATCCTTGTTTTCAAATCCCACCATGGCCTCCTCGCCCCTCCCTATCTCTGTAATCTCCTTCAGCCCCACAACCCCCCCCCGCCAAGATATCTCCGCTCCTCTAATTCTGCCCTCTTGAGCATCCCTGATTATAATCGCTGAAACATTGGTGGCCGTGCCTTCTGTTGCCTCGGCCCTAAGCTCTGGAATTCCCTGCCTAAACCTCTCCGCCATCTCTACCTCTCTTTCCTCCTGAGATCACACCTTGAGTATTGTGTGCAGTTTTGGTCGCCTTATCTGAGGAAGGATGTTCTTGCCATGGAGGGAGTGCAATGAAGATTCACCAGACTGATACCTGGGATGGCAGGAATGACATATGAAGAGAGATTGGGTCGATTAGGCTTATATTCGCTAGAATTTAGAAGAATGAGAGGGGATCTCATTGAAACTTATAAAATTCTAACAGGACTAGACAGACTAGATGCAGGAAGGATGTTCCTGATGGCGGGGGAGTCCAGAACCAGAGGTCACAGTCTAAGGATAAGGGGTAAGCCATTTAGGACTGAGATGAGGAGGAATTTCTTCACCCAGAGAGTGGTGAACCTGTGGAATTCTCTACCACAGAAGGCAGTTGAGGCCAATTCATTAAATATATTCAAGAAGGAGTCAGATATATTTCTTAAGGCTAAAGGGACCAAGGGATATGGGGAGAAAGCAGGGACAGGGTACTGAATTTGGATGATCAGCCATGATCTCATTAAATGGCGGAGCAGGCTCGAGGGGCCGAATGGCCGACTCCTGCTCCTATGGCTTATGTGCTAGGTACCTTCAACTCACGGACATCTGCGGTTCAATAAATTTGACTCTTCACACTTGGTGTGTGTAATAGGTGGCACATTGGCACCCTACACTAAACATCCGTAAGACAAAGGTCCTCTACCAACCTGCCCCCGCCACACAGTACTGCCCCCCGATTATCAAAATCCACGACAAGGCCTTGGACAACGTGGACCACTTTCCATACCTCGGGAGCCTACTATCAACAAGGGCAGACGTCGACGACGAAGTCCAACACCGCCTTCAGTGTGCAAGTGCAGCCTTCGGTTGTCTGAGGAAGAGAGTGTTGGAAGACCAGGACCTCAAACCCAGCACTAAACTCATGGTCTACAGAGTAGTGATACCCGCCCTGCTGTATGCCTCAGAGACATGGACCATGTACAGCAGGCACCTCAACGCACTGGAGATGTACCACCAACGCAGCCTCCGCAAGATCCTGCTCCTATCTTCTATGCTTCTATGCTAAGACGCTCCTTAAAACCTACCTCATTGACCAAGCCTTTGGTCTCCTGCCCTAAATTATCCTTATGTGGCTCGGTGTCAAATTTTCAGTCTTAAAATACTCCTGTGAAGCGCCTTGGGATGTTTGACTACGTTAAAGGCGCTAGCTAAATACAAGTTGTGGTTGCTGTTGTGTAACATAACTTCCTTGCTTTTGTCTCTATGTCTCTATTTCTAAAACTGAGGATGCCGTATGCTTTTTAACAGCCTCATCAACTTCTCCTGCAACCTTCAAAGATGTGCAGATGAAAGAAAGTGCTTCATTTCTGTAGCACCTCCTGGGAGATGCCCAAAGGTGCGTTAAATCAAAGGGTTACTTTGCTGCTATGTAGGCAAGCGCGACGTGCACTCAGAACCCATAACCGGAAACTTATCTCTCAATGGGGTTGGTGCGCCGTTCTCCTCCCTTTGTGTAGTCAGTATTAGAAAGAACCAGACTCTACAGTCACAATAAAGCATCAGTAACATGTCTTTCTGACTCAGAAAAAGAAAGACTTGCATTTCTATAGCGCCCTTCACGACCACCGGACGTCTCAAAGTGCTTTACAGCCAATGAAATACTTTTTGAAGTGTGGTCACTGTTGTAATGTGGGAAACGTGGCAGCCAATTTGCGCACAGCAAGCTCCCACAAACAGCAACGTGATAATGACCAGATCATCTGGTTTATTTGTTATGTTGGTTGAGGGATAAATATTGGCCCCAGGACACCGGGGATAACTCCCCCCCTGCTCTTCTTCGAAATAATGGCCGCGGGATATTTTACGTCCACTTGAGAGGGCAGACGGGACCTCGGTTTAACGTCTCATCCGAAAGACGGCACATCCGACAGTGCGGCGCTCCCTCAGTACTGCCCCTCCGACAGTGCAGCGCTCCCTCAGTACTGCCCCTCCGACAGTGCGGCGCTCCCTCAGTACTGCCCCTCCGACAGTGCGGCGCTCCCTCAGTACTGCCCCTCCGACAGTGCGGCGCTCCCTCAGTACTGCCCCTCCGACAGTGCAGCGCTCCCTCAGTACTGCCCCTCCGACAGTGCGGCGCTCCCTCAGTACTTCCCCTCCGACAGTGCGGCGCTCCTTCAGTACTGCCCCTCCGACAGTGCGGCGCTCCCTCAGTACTGCCCCTCCGACAGTGCGGCGCTCCCTCAGTACTGCCCCTCAGACAGTATGGCGCTCCCTCAGTACTGCCCCTCCGACAGTGCAGCGCTCCCTCAGTACTGCCCCTCCGACAGTGCGGCGCTCCCTCAGTACTTCCCCTCCGACAGTGCGGCGCTCCCTCAGTACTGCCCCTCCAACAGTGCGGCGCTCCCTCAGTGCTGGCACTGGAGCCTAGAATTTGGTGCTCAAGTTTCTGGAGTGGGACTTGAACCTTAACCATCGGACTCAAGACGCGAGAGTGCTACCCACTGAGCCACGACTGACGCCCTGAACGCGCACACCCGATGCAGGATTCAAAATAATACCAGTTCTTCTCCTGTGGCATTACACCGAGGGATAGAAAGCCATGTGTACCCTTCAGATGCAGTACGGTTAGAGAGCGTGTTGTAATTCCACCAGGCAGTGTTTCGCTGCAGTTGGGCCGTAGTTTGTCAATGGGGAGCTTTTGGAGGTGGGACTCCCACTTGTCAGGTTTTAGTCCCGCCTCCATCAACCTGTGGCCAATCCGCGCTATTTTCCCTTGATTGACCTTGTTAAGCCCAGCGGGCTTAGCGGGCCAATTAAGGGGAAGCCGGTTGCAGAGAAGGTCAGCGAGTGACGTTTCATCAGTCAAGAGCTTTTGACAGCTGAATTGTCATTGTTTGAGAGCTCTGTGAAGCTGTCAAACACTGACAATCTTGTAAGTTGAGTCCTTACTCAAGACTCAATTAGGAAGCCTTCCTGAGCAGAAAGCAGAAGGCTGCAGCTTTTGACAGTTCAGCGGCCAAATCTGCTTTCTGTGCCGGTGGATCAGGGACTCCCGAGACCTGAAGGGATGACTAATCCCCTTCCCAACTCGAGGAAACGGGACCCAGCGCGGGTCGGGTACCCGCCTCCTGGGAAGATGGCACGGAGACGGCTTGGGGGCGGGATGGGTACCCGCCTCCAGATTCTGCCATTTTCCCAGCAGTTCCGCCTCCAAACCCGCCTCCCCAGGGCTGGCAAGATCGCCCCCCAAGAGTTTGTCTGCAGTACTGGTCGAGGGGTTGGGAGCCATGTAACTAGGGGGCAATTACACCATGTCAAGTTCACATAGGCAATTCCCCTTATAAATTAAGCTGCAGAATCTTATAGTGGAAGTGATGGAAGATTTACTATTTTATGGAGGAGAAATTCAGTATTGTCCCGTTTGGGGCGCGATTATTGGCCAGGCGCAAAGTTTAGCGCCTGGCGCTAATTATCGCCTCCGACTGCAAACTTGGCTTCTATCGCCCCTGGAGGTGATTGGAGCGCTAAATCAGGCGCTACACACCTGTCTTAAGGCGCAAAGGCCGAGGAGCGAGGCGCTACCTCAGAGCGCTGGCAAAGCTCATGTGATGTCAGTCCGCAATGGAACACAGACACACTGGCGCCGGCCAGTTCTTAAAGGGGAGGGTCGATCTTGCTCTCCATCCACACACTGCTCATTGCAGCCTTGAATCTCGGCCTGGAGAGACCTGTACATCAATTCTGCTGGAAAGAACAATGGAGAGGTCCAGGGAAAGAGCTCAGACTGCAGCCCCCAAAGTCTCTTCTAAATCGATGCAAGGAAGATCAAATCAGAAAGAACCTGCAAAGTGCTGCTCAGTACCCAAAACTCCTCAACGCAGCTTTGAATATCTCTCGCAGTCTCTCTCTCTCACTCAGAATGCGTGGTGCAATAATTTCGCTGACAAAAAAAGGCAGGAAGCGGTCGCCTTTAAATAGCGCTCCCCGTCCCTTCCTGACTGCAGAACGCGCCCCTCAACCTGTCGTTGCTGGCGGCAGGCGGTAAGACAGGGGGCGCCACTCAATATCCGGTCCGGGGCGCTACCGGGGCGTTGCACTCTCGACTGACGTCACGATCTGCAGGAGATCGCGGCGGTAGTGTTTAGCGCCGCCGTAAAATGTCTCATTAATTTCGCGAGCGGCGCAAACATCGCCGCACACGGGCGCTAGTTGCTTTGCGCCCCATTAGCGCCCTCTTAAGGCGCTAATGGGAGGTGCAAAGCAACTGAATTATTCCCCATTAATATTTTATCGATATAGACTTCTTTCAAGCAGTAGCATTGCATTCAACAATTCTTCATCTTCAGATTTTTTTTTTTTGCTCATTACAAACCTGACATATTGAAGTGGTTCTCCTCCTGATTAAGGTCATTTTTAACGATGCACTTGTACGAGCCACAGTCAGAAGACGTTATTTTAGTCACTGTCAGAACTCTGCCATGTTCTGATATTGAGTGCCTGCTTTCGTTGCCCAAGATTTGACTATCCTTTTCCCAGATAAATGCCGGTTCTGTTCCCTTTTCGATCTCACATGTTAAGTTAAGATTAACACCTTTCTCGAGAGTGTCCGGGTACGATTCGATACTGGGCCTTGAGACAGATTCTGCGAATAGCAAGAGGGTTTAATTAAAAGCAGAACTCTTCCTTCTTTTACAAATGCATCAAGAAATATTGAACAGCATTTCTCAATAAAACCTGCTGAGAAATAAGAGCCACGGAGATCCAGAACCAGACTCGAGGTGGTGAGCCGCCTTATTGAATAAGTGGCTCGCTGGGCCATTTCAGAGAGTCAGTTAGGAGTCAGCCACATTGCTGTGGATCTGGAGTCACGTATAGGCCAGACCAGGTAAGGACGGCAGATTTCCTTCTCTAAAAGGACACTTTTACAACAATGGTCACCATTTTTCTTTAATTCATTCTTAGGTTCTGGGCGTCGCTGGCAAGGCCAGCATTTATTGCCCATCCCTAATTGCCCCTTGAGAAGGTGGTGGTGAGCCGCCTTCTTGAACCGCTGCAGTCCGTGTGGTGAAGGTGCTCCCACAGTGCTGTTCGGGAGGGAGTTCCAGGATTTTGACCCAGCGACGATGAAGGAACAGCCGATATATTTCCAAGTCAGGATGGTGTGTGACTTGGAGGGGAACTTGAGGTGGTGGTGTTCCCATGCGCCTGCTGCCCTTGTCCTTCTAGGTGGAAGAGGTCGCGGGTTTGGGAGGTGCTGCCAAAGAAGCCTTGGCGAGTTGCTGCAGTGCATCTTGTAGATGGTACACACTGCAGCCACGGTGTGCCAGTGGTGGAGGGAGTGAATGTTTAAGGTGGTGGATGGGGTTTCTAATCATAGCGGGCTGCTTAGTCTTGGATGGTGTCAAAAGCGGTTCTTCAGTGTTGTTGGAGCTGCACTCATCCAGGCAAGTGGAGAGTATTCCATCACACTCCTGACTTGTGCCTTGTAGATGGTGGAAAGGCTTTGGGGAGTCAGGTGGTGAGACACTCGCCGCAGAATACCCAGCCTCTGACCTGCTGTTGTTGCCACAGTATTTATGTGGCTGGTCCAGTTAAGTTTCTGGTCGATGGTGACCCCCAGGATATTGATGTTGGGTGATTTGGCGATGGTAATTCCATTGAATGTCAAGGGGAGGTGGTTAGACTCTCGCTTGTTGGAGATAGTCATTGCCTGACACTTGTGTGGCACGAATGTTACCTGCCACTTATCAGCCCAAGTCTGAATGTCGTCCAGGTCTTGTTGCATGTGGGCATGGACTGCTCCATTATCTGAGGAGTTGCGAACGGCACTGAACACTGTGCAGTCATCAGCGAACATCCCCACTTCTGACCTTTTGATGGTGGGAAGGTCATTGATGAAGCAGCTGAAGATGGTTGGGCCTAGGGCACTGCCCTGAGGAACTCCTGCAGCGATGTCCTGGGACTGTGATGATTGACCTCCAACCATCACAACCACCTTCCTTTGTGCATTACTGATCCTAGTTTGAACTTAATTCCCCAGCAGCTGTCGAGGGATTTGAACTGATGTCTCACGGATCATTAGTCCCGGCCTCTGGATTACGAGTCCAGTAAAATTATCACTTCCCTATCGTACTTTATGGACAGACTAGGGTTCTCAAGTGAAGTACATTATTTCTAAAGCTACCTTAAGTCACTTTTATAAATGAAAGTGGATGGATATTTGAAGGGGAGAGATCAAGTGCAAACCACTTCTCTTAGAGCGCTAAAGTCCGAGATCAGGGCGGTAGCAGAAGAGCGCTAAACAATTTCGAGCGCTTTGCGAAGGACGCTCTTTCATCACAGAGGCTGCTTCCCTCGCTTAAAGGGGAGGGCCATTGATGCTGCACAAGCTAGTTGTCGTCAGTCCTGTTTTGCCAGGACATCTCGCACCAATGAAACGTTTAAAAACTTTGCGCAGGCCACAGACTGGTGCAATTAATAAAGGCAGCGTGAGCCGAAGAGCGTTCCCCTTCAATTACCGCTCCCGAAGCGGCCAGCCGAGGTCACAGCGCCTCCTCTTGCTGGCGTTGTCGATAAAGCGGGGGGAGCGAATGAATTTTCCGTCCGGGGCGCTGCGCACTTTGTGACGTCGCGATCTGCGAGGGGCGAGAGGCCCTGCCGCTAAGAGTTAACTGGCACTGCAGATCGCGGGCGCTAACCGCTTGGCGCCCCCGTCAGGCACTAACGGGAGGTGTTAACATACCGAATTTCTAGCCCCAAGTTTAAAAAGGGTATATAGAAAGGCGGTGGGGGGGGGGGGAAATGGGCAGAAGGGGATAATTCTTTCAGAAAGACAGCTTGGGTGTGATGGGGCAAATGCGTTCCTTCTGGCTTGTAAAGTTATATTGGGCCGTATTTGTGCGACCCCAACGGGTGCGTACGAGGTGCCGTAAGGGGCCGCACAAGTTTTGGGTTTAGGCATGTGTGGCACATGCGCGAAAACCCGGAAATTGGGATCTGTCAAGAATCTTCTATGATTCTATGACTAACTGTGTGCAATGACACAGGAGGTCATAGAATCATCATAGAATCTTAGAAATTCACAGTAGAGAAGGAGGCCATTCGGCCCATCTTGTCTGTGCCGGCCAACAAAGAGCTATTCAGCCTAATCCCACTTTCCAGCACTTGGTCCGTAGCCTTGTAGGTTTCAGCACTTCAAGTGCATATCCAAGTACTTTTTAAATGTGATGAGGGTCTCTGCCTCTACCACTCTTTCAGGCAGTGAGTTCCAGACCCCCACCACCCTCTGGGTGAAAAAAGTTCTCCTCAACTCCCCTCTAAACCTCCGACCAATTACTTTAAATCACTGCCCCCTGCTTATTGACCCTTCTGCTAAGGGAAATAGGTCCTTCCTATCCACCATATCTAGGCCCCTCATCATTGTATACACCTCAATTAGGTCTCCCCTCGGCCTCCTCTGTTCCAAAGAAAACAACCCCAGCCTCTCCAATCTTTCCTCATAGCTAAATTTCCCCAGTCCAGGCAACATCCTCGTAAATCTCCTCTGTACTCTCTCTGGTGCAATCACCTCCTTCCTGTAATGTGGTGATCAGAACTGCACGCAGTACTCTAGCTGCGGCCTAACTAGTGTTTTATACAGTTTAAGCATAACCTCCCTGCTCTTATATTCTATGCCTCGGCTAATAAAGGCAAGTATCCCGTATGCATTCTTAGCCACTTTATCTACCTGTCCTGCTACCTTCAGGGATCTGTGGACATGCACTCCAAGGTCCCTCTGACCCTCTGCACTTCTCAGTGTCCTACCATTTATAGTGTATTCCCTTGCCTTGTTAGCCCTCTCCAGAGATTGTCTAATGATACATGAGCTTTCATTTGTCTGCACACATTTCCTGTCAATGCCCACATATAAAATGGAAATGGCTGATGTAAACTGGTCAATATGTTCTCCCACAAGTGGATGCATTGAAGTACCTTAGTACTTGTCTCCCATCTCATCATCGCCACTGAAAATAAACCTCGGTTCACCAACCAGCTCCAGTCTACTACTTCCCAAATTTATCTACGGATCTCAATATATTACAAAGCCTATAAGAACATAACAATGTAAGAAATAGGAGCAGGAGTCGGCCTTGGAGCTCCTCGAGCCTGCTCCGCCATTCAATCAGACCATGACTGATCTTCGACCTCAACTCCACGTTCCCGCCCGGTCTCCACAACCCTCGATTCACCTAGAGGTTTTAAGGAGCGTCTTAAAGGAGGAAAGAGAGGTAGCGAGGCGGAGAGGTTTAGGCAGGGAATTTCAGAGCTTGCGGCCTAGGCAACAGAAGGCACGGCCACCAAAGGTTGAGCGATTATAATCAGGGATGCTCAAGAGGTTGGTGGAAAAACACGCAGGGTTTTAAAAAAAAAAAATTCAGAACTTTCTGCACCGTGCAGAGTATTTGTTTACATGTGGGAATGACGATTAATAAGTCACTTTAATTCTCCGCTCCACTCCCACTCAGACCTCACCGTCCTCGGCCTCTTACATTGTTCCACTGAAGCTCAACGTAAGCTCGAGGAACAGCACCTCATCTTTTGATTAGGCACTTTACAGCCCTCTGGACTCAACATAGAGTTCAACAATTTCAGATCATAACCCCGGCCCCTATCATATATATATTTTTTCACACTTTTTTTTTCTTTTTGTCTGTCTTTTTTTCTTCTCTCTCACATGGCAGCTGTCTTTCATTCTGCCAGCGCAATTTACACTTCATCGAGAGCCATTCTTTGTTTCTTAACCTGTCCCAATACCATCTCCTCTTGCCTTGAATATCTCTTAATGTCTCTTAACCTCTCCTGCCTTCTATCCTATCACAGACCTTCCCTTTTGTTCTTTCATCCCTTCCCACTTTCCCAGCCCCTACCCTTGCTTAAAAATCTGTTCCATTTCCTGCTTTTTTCCAGTTCTGACGAAGGGTCATCGACCTGAAACGTTAACTCTGTTTCTCTCTTCACAGATGCTGCCTGACCTGCTGAGTATCTCCAGCATTTTCTGTTCTATTTATTATGATTAATAAATTGGATTCCCAGGATAAAAGCTAAAAACGTACTGTATTTTAAAGGCGGTAGTAGTAATGAGTATTCTGGTAATCTAAATGAATGAGTGACAATTTGTTTTCGCTTTGGAATGTATGATTTGGACAAGTTGGGTGATTGGGCAGATGCACGGCAGATGCAGTATAATGTGGATAACTGCGAGGTTATCCACTTTGGTGGCAAAAACAGGAAGGCAGATTATTATCTGAACGGCAATAGATTGGGAAAAGGGGAAGTGCAACGAGATCTGGGAGTCCTTGTGCACCAGTCGCTGAAGGTACGCATGCAGGTACAGCAGGCGGTTAAGAAGGCAAATGGTATGTTGGCCTTCATAGCGAGAGGATTCAAGTACAGGAGCAAGGATGTCTTGCTGCAGTTGTACAGGGCCTTGGTGAAACCACACCTTGAGTATTGTGTGCAGTTTTGGTCGCCTTATCTGAGGAGGGATGTTCTTGCCATGGAGGGAGTGCAGCGAAGATTCACCAGACTGATACCTGGGATGGCAGGAATGACGTATGAAGAGAGATTGGGTCGATTAGGCTTATATTCGCTAGAGTTTAGAAGAATGAGAGGGGATCTCATTGAAACTTATACAATTCTAACAGGACTAGACAGACTAGATGCAGGAAGGATGTTCCCGATGACGGGGGAGTCTAGAACCAGGGGTCACAGTCTAAGGATAAGGGGTAAGCCATTTAGGACTGAGATGAGGAGGAATTTCTTCACCCAGAGAGTGGTGAACCTGTGGAATTCTCTACCACAGAAGGCAGTTGAGGCCAATTCATTAAATAGATTCAAGAAGGAGTTGGATATATTTCTTAAGGCTAAAGCGATCAAGGGATATTGGGAGAAAGCAGGGACAGGGTACTGAATTTGGATGATCAGCCATGATCTCATTAAATGGCGGAGCAGGCTCGAGGGGCCGGTTGGCCTACTCCTGCTCCTATCTTCTATGCTTCTATGTAAACCAGTTTCGCGTGATACCAGGTATGTTCCCGTGCGTCCCTGGGCCATTACGCTGCCTTCCTACTCGCAGCGTCAGACCGCACGCTTTCGCCGGAGGGCCCCCATCAAGTAGGGGCGTATTCTTTTCGCCGACCGCGATTACTAGCCCAATATTCCTTCCTGGAGCTGGAGCCAGAACAGTATACTACTGCAAAGCGGTTTGTGCGAGAGGGATTCGGATCCAGCTTAAATCATCGCGCACAAATGCCCGTGCCTGCAGTGCGAAGATCCTGTGGGTGATTAAGCTGTCGCAGTCGTATCCAGGTCCTTGCGGTGATACATCCTACATTCTAGCGGAAATCAATTTGCAAGTAAATTGGTGACCTAACAGGATATGACCACACAGCTGTAGCAAAGAGCAACTATCAGATGAGAATTAAAAGGCAGATTGGTTAGATTTACATTCCATCTAACCAATACTGTCCGAGTTGCAATAGAATCTTAGGAGGGAATTACTCTGCATCTAACCCCGTGCTGTACCTGCCCTAGGAGTGTTTGATGGGACAGTGTAGAGGGAGCTTTACTCTGTATCTAACCCGTGCTGTACCTGCCCTGGGAGTGTTTGATGGGACAGTGTAGAGGGAGCTTTACTCTGTATCTAACCCGTGCTGTACCTGCCCTGGGAGTGTTTGATGGGACAGTGTAAAGGTACATTTACTCTGTATCTAACCCGTGCTGTACCTGCCCTGGGCCTGTTTGAAGGGACAGTGTGGGGGAGCTTTACTCTGTATCTAACCCGTGCTGTACCTGCCCTGGGAGTGTTTGATGGGACAGTGTAGAGGGAGCTTTAATCAGTATCTAACCCCGTGCTGTACCTGCCCTGGGAGTGTTTGATGGGACAGTGTAGAGGGAGCTTTACTGTGTATCCCACCCCGTGCTGTACCTGCCCTGGGAGTGTTTGATGGGACAGTGTAGAAGGAGCTTTATTCTGTGTCTAACCCCTTGCTGTACCTGCCCTGGGAGTGTTTGATGGGACTTTGTAGAGGGAGCTTTACTCTGTATCTAACCCGTGCTGTACCTGCGCTGGGAGTGTTTGATGGGGACAGTGTAGAGGGAGCTTTACTCTGTATCTAACCCGTGCTGTACCTGCCCTGGGAGTGTTTGATGGGACAGTGTAGAGGGAACTTTACTCTGTATCTAACCCCGTGCTGTACCTGTCCTGGGAGTGTTTGATGGGACAGTGTAGAGGGAGCTTTACTCTGTATCTAACCCATGCTGTACCTGCCCTGGGAGTGTTTGATGGGACAGTGTAGAGGGAGCTTTACTCTGTATCTAACCCCGTGCTGTACCTGTCCTGGGAGTGTTTGATGGGACAGTGTAGAGGGAGCTTTACTCTGTATCTAACCCATGCTGTACCTGCCCTGGGAGTGTTTGATGGGACTGTGTAGAGGGAGCTTTACTCTCTATCTAACCCCGTGCTGTACCTGCCCTGGGAGTGTTTGATGGGACAGTGTTGAGGGAGCTTTACACTGAATCTAACCCATGCTGTATAGCATATGTGAGGCTTATTCATTCCTGATTACTCACATCTTTGCGTTCACGTTTAGAAATAAATCTCCCAACAATTCAAATAACTGAATGTTTGTGTGTTTAATAATCACTCACCATAGAGCTTTCCTTTGAACTGAGCAGTTTCTATTTCACCATTAAATGAGGCCAGTGTGAGATTGTAATCCCCTGCATCATTCGCGCTAACGTTCCTCAGCGTCAAAGTAATTCTATCATTTTGCAGTGTGCAATTTCCTCGCCCGTCAAACCTGCCGAACCATTTCACTTCATCGGGCTTGCATGTTGCAATCGTTATCGTCTCGTCAATTTTTGTCCATCTGCCACTTTCGATGGTGTCCAAGTCGGCCAGTTCAAACCCGGCCGCCAAAGTGAAGTTGCGGCCCTGGATAACGCGAACCTCAGCCTGCTGCTTGTTAATCTTGACCGCCGCCATCACATCTGCGAAAAGAACGGCTAATGTGACTCGTTTGAAATGTGGAGGATCTGAAATTATTCGACCTCCTATTCGGCGCAGGTGGGTAGAACGATGGCTGCCTCTATTTGCAACACCATATTTCTGATTGGTCCCCTTGGAGGACCGGACCTGATTTCTGATTGGTCCCCTTTGGAGGACGAGACACACCAGACAGTTTGCCTGGAATGTGTAATTTGATCCAATCAGTGTCACAGGCAGGCTCCAGAGGGCTCAGTACGACCACTACTGCTTTCAGAGGGCAGACAGGGCTCACCCTCCCAGAGTTAATAGCACTCACAGCGCTCGCACTGCCAAGTTCAGATAGGACGAGTTGAGGCCCTGGAGGGATATTAACATGAGGCTGAAACGAGTCTTTGCAGCAGTATGGGAACAGTTTGAATAACAATTGAAGATCAATTTGGGGCAAGATTTCGTCTTGTCGCTACTCTTAGCAAAATGGTTCACACGTGTTCTTTCAACCAAATATTTTACTGGGGAATAGCAAATAAGAAAGATTCCGCCAATGTTGCCCCTCTCCCTATCTTGGCACCTGAATATTGAGCACTGAAGACTCGGGTGCGGTGTTGGTTTGTACGGTGGAATGCTCTCCAGAGTTTGAGGTTTTACTCAACTCCAGATCATAACTTGGGTGTGGTAGGGGGAGGGGGGGGTGCATATTTTTAATCAGTCCGCTGGCCCAGTCATAGCGAGAGGGTTCGAGTACAGGAACAAGGATGTCTTGCTGCAGTTGTACAGGGCCTTGGTGAGACCACACCTTGAGTATTGTGTGCAGTTTTGCTCGCCTTATCTGAGGAAGGATGTTCTTGCCATGGAGGGAGTGCAGCGAAGATTCACCAGACTGATACCTGGGATGGCAGGAATGACGTATGAAGAGAGATTGGGTCGATTGGGCTTGTATTCGCTGGAGTATAGAAGAATGAGAGGAGATCTCATCGAAACATATAAAATTCTAACAGGACTAGACAGACTAGATGCAGGAAGGATGTTCCTGATGGCAGTGGAGGCGTCCAGAACCAGGGGTCACAGTCTAAGGATAAGGGGTAAGCCATTTAGGACTGAGATGAGGAGGAATTTCTTCACCCAGAGAGTGGTGAACCTGTGGAATTCTCTACCACAGAAGGCAGTAGAGGCCAATTCATTAAATATATTCAAGAAGGAGTCAGATATATTTCTTAAGGCTAAAGGGATCAAGGGATATGGGGAGAAAGCAGGGACAGGGTACTGAATTTGGATGATCAGCCATGATCTCATCGAATGGCGGAGCAGGCTCGAGGGGCCGAATGGCCTACTCCTGCTCCTATCTTCTATGTTTCTATGTTTTATCTCAATAACGCAGACAAGGTCAGCACTCACTGTTTAAACAGAATGAATCAGAGGTTAGACAAAAGGCATCTCAGCGGTGGTCTTAGAATCATAAAATCATATCGCATGGAAAGAAGCCATTTGGCCCATCGTACCTGTGCCAACTCTTTGAATGAGCTCTCCAATTAATCCCACGCCCCCGGATCTTCCCCAAGGCCGAACAATTTTGTATTTATCCAATTCCCTTTTGAAAGTTACTACTGAATCTGCTACCACACTTTCAGGCAGCGCGTTCCAGATCACAACAACTCGCTGCGTAAAACAATTTCTCCTCATCTCCCCCTCTGGTTCTTTTGCCGATTATCTTCAATCTGTGTCCTCTGGTTACCGACCCTCCTGCCAGTGGAAACAGTCTCTCCCGATCTATCCTATCAAAACTCCTCATGATTTTGAAACCCCCTATTAAGTCTCTGCTTAACCTTCTCTGCTCTAAGGAGAACAATGCCCGCTTCTCGAAGAGCAGAACAAGAGCCAGCAACATAAGACAGTCACCAAGAAATCCAATAGGGAATTCAGAGAAACTTCTTTCCCCAGAGAGTGGTGAGAATGTGGAACTCGCTACCACAGGGAGTGGTTGAGCGAAATAGTATAGATGCATTTAAGGGGAGGCTGGACAAGCATATGAGGGAGAAGGGAATAGAGGGTTATGCTGATAGATTTTTTTTTATTCGTTTATGGGATGTGGGCGTTGCTGGCAAGGCCAGCATTTATTGCCCATCCCTAGTTGCCCTTGAGAAGGTGGTGGTGAGCCGCCTTCTTGAACCGCTGCAGTCCGTGTGGTGAAGGTGCTCCTACAGTGCTGTTAGGGAGGGAGTTCCAGGATTTTGACCCAGCGACGATGAAGGAACGGCGATATACTTCTAAGCCAATTCTGATACGCCCATCAATGTCCTCCAGTAAACCCGAGCCTGACGCTCGTGATCTGAATGAGACTGGACGCCCACCCCCCCGCCCCAAGGCAAAATATTCACCTTCTGTGCTGTTGATGGAGCCCAACTCCAACTTGGGGCGGGTGGGTAGGGTATAAGACCATTGATTCGACCTCAGCTCCTGTATTGTGTCCAATTCTGGACATCACTCTTTAGAAAGAATGTCAAGGCCTTGGAGAGGCTGTTGAGGAGATTTACCAGAATTGTACCAGGGATAAGGAGGTTCAGTTATCTGGAGAGACTACATCGGATGTACGGCACAGAAAGAGGCCATTTGGCTTAACCAGTCCATCCCGGTGTTTATGCTCCACTCGAGCCACCTCCCCTATTTCCTCATCTGGATGGGTGAAGCTCCAACAAAACTCAAGAAGCTCGACACCATCCAAGACAAAGCAGCCCGTTTGATTGGCACCCCATCCACCACCTTAAACATTCACTCCCTCCACCACCGGCGCACCGTGGCTGCAGTGTGTACCATCTACAAGATGCACTGCAGCAACTCGCCAAGGCTTCTTCGGCAGCACCTCCCAAACCCGCCACCTCTACCACCTAGAAGGACAAGGGCAGCAGGCACATGGGAACACCACCACCTCCAAGTTCCCCTCCAAGTCACACACCATCCTGACTTGGAAATATATCGGCCGTTCCTTCATCGTCGCTGGGTCAAAATCCTGGAACTCCCTCCCTAACAGCACTGTGGGAGTACCTTCACCGCACGGACTGCAGTGGTTCAAGAAGGCGGCTCACCACCAGCTTCTCAAGGGCAATTAGGGATTGGCAATAAATGCTGGCCTTGCCAGCGATGCCCACATCTCAGGAATGAATGAAAAGAAAAATCAACATGGGGGATAACGGTGAAACATAGGAAAGGGAGGAGGCCACTCAGCCAGTCTAGCCTATTCTGCCCGTCAATTAGATCCTGGCTTATCTGTATCTTCACTCCATCTACCTGCCTTCGTTTCGTAACCATTAATAACCTTACTGAACAATTCCATTCTCCCAGTTTCTCCGTCTCCGCTGCGTCTGTTCTGACGATGCCACCTTCCATACCAGTGCTTCCGACATGTCTTCCTTTTTCCTCAATCGAGGATTCCCCTCTATCGTGGTTGACACGGCCCTCGACCGTGCTGTTCTATTTCCCGCACTTCTGCTCTCACCCCTTTCCCTCCCTCCCAGAACCACGATAGTGTTCCCCTTGTCCTCACCTTTCACCCCACCAGCCTCCACATTCAACGGATCATCCTCCGCCATTTCCGCCACCTCCAACGTGATCCCACCACCAAACACATCTTCCCCTCACCTCCCCTTTCAGCATTCCGAAGGGACCGCTCCCTCTGCGACACCCTGGTCCACTCCTCAATCACCCCTAACAGCCCTTCCCCTTCACCCGGCACCTTCCCGTGCAAGTGCAGGAGATGCAGCACATGCCCTTTTACCTCCTCCCTTCCCACTGTGCAGGGCCCCAAACACCCCTTCCAGGTGAAACAGCGATTTACTTGTACTTCTTGCAATTTAGTATACTGTATTCGCTGCTCACGGTGCGGTCTCCTCTACATTGGGGAGACCAAACGCAGATTGGGTGACCGCTTTGCAGAACACCTCCATTCAGTCCGTAAGGGGGACCCCGAGCTTCCGGTGGCCTGTCACTTTAATTCTCCGCTCCACTCCCACTCAGACCTCACCATCCTCGGCCTCTTACACTGTTCCAATGAAGCTCAACGTAAGCTCGAGGAACAGCACCTCATCTTTCGATTAGGCACTTTACAGCCTTCTGGACTCAACATCGAGTTCAACAATTTCAGACAATAATCCCTGCCCCCATTTTTCATGCTGTATGATTTTGCCATTCCCATTTGCAACATTTTATCTTTCCTGCCTCTTACATAAGCACAGTATGTCCCTTCAATTCCTTCCTCCCCTCCCACCGCCCCCGCCCCCCCCCCCGCCCTGTCTCTGCACCTGCTTAATATCTGTTACATCTCCAGCTTTTTCCAGTTCTGATGAAGGATCCCAGACCTGAAACGTGAACTCTGTTTCTCTCTCCACGGATGCTGCCTGGCCTGCTGAGTTTTCCCAGCGTTTTCTGTTGTTATTTCAGATTTCCAGCATCCGCAGTAGTTTGCTAATTGTAATAATCGATCAATCTCAGGTTTGAAAATTTCAATTGACCTCCAGCCTCAAGAGCACTTTGGGGGCGAGAGTTCCAGATTTCCACCACCCTTTGTGTGAAGAAGTGCTTCCTGAAATCAGCCCTGAACGGCCTGGCTCTAATTTGAAGGTGATGCCCCCTTGTTCTGGACTGCCAACAGTACATAGAGAGAAACTCTCAACTCCTTTTAATCATCTTCAACACCTCGATTAGATCACCTCTTAATCTTCTATACTCGAGGGACTACAAGCCTAATCTGTGCAACCTGCCCTCATAATTTAACCCTCTTAGCCCGGTTAGCGTGCAGGGGAATCTGGGCTACACCCCCTCCAAGTTTGATATATCCTTCCAAAGGTGCGGGGTCCAGAACTGAACGCAGTACTTTAAACAGGGTGGGGAGTCCACGATGAGGCCTTGGACAATATGAATCACTTTCCATACCTCGGGAGCCTACTGTCAACAAGGGCAGACGTCGATGACGAAGTCCAACACCGCCTTCAGTGTGCCAGTGCAGCCTTCGCTCGAGGAAGAGAGTGTTTGAAGACCAGGACCTCAAACCAATCATCAAGCTCATGGTCTACAGAGCAGTAGTGATACCCGCCCTCCTGTGTGCCTCAGAGACATGGACCATGTACAGCAGGCACCTCAAAGCACTGGAGAGGTACCACCAACGCTGCCTCCACAAGATCCTGCAAATCCATTGGCAGGATAGGCGCACTAACGTCAGTGTTCTCGCTCAGGCCAACATCCCCAGCATCGAAGCTTTGACCACACTCGATCAGCTCCGATGGACGGGCCACATCGTCAGCATGCCCGACATGAGACTCCCAAAACAAGCGCTCTACCCGGAGCTCCGGCACGGCAAGAGAGCCCCAGGTGGGCAGAGGAAACGCTTCAAGGACACCCTCAAAGCCTCCTTGAAAAAGTGTAACATCCCCACCGACACCTGAGAATCCCTGGCCCAAGACCGCACAAAGTGGAGGAGAAGCATCCGGGAAGGCGCCAAACACCTCGAGTCTCTTCGCCGGGAGCAAGCGGAAGCCAAGCGCAAACAGCGGAAGGAGCGCACGTCAACCCAAGCACCCCACACCCACCCGTCCCCTTCAACCACCGTCTGCCCCACCTGTGACAGAGACTGTAGGTCCCGCATTGGACTCATCAGTCACCTGAGAACTCATTTTTAGTGTGGAAGCAAGTCATCCTCGGTTCCAAGGGACTGCCTAAGAAGAAGAAGGGGTAGACTTAGGGGGAAAAATTAAGTTGCTTTGCCCCTAACGCCTCCTATGAAAACCAGCTCCCTGGCGGTCCAGCAGAGCCCCGGTACGCGCTGCGCCGGGCCCCTCCACTTTAATCAGGGGAGGGAGGCCTGCAGTACCGCGGCGCTACCTGCCGACGGGCGTGGCGCTGTTGCACATAGCACCGCGATATTAAATGGAAGCGCCCCTGGAATCAGGGGGAGCGCATCCAGTAGCGCACCGCCTCCTGCCGAGGGCGCTACCACTCAAATTACGTTGCGGGGGTGCTGAATGTTTTGGGAGGCGACTTTCGAAGTTCGCGTCCACAATGAGGGCGCGGCCGAATTTTCTCCACCTTACTGTCACTTTGGATGATGCTATGAATGGTACCACTCAGCTCAAGTGTTAATGTAGAGCTATTAAACGATGCGAAGGGTAGCTAACCCTGCATCATTCAAACTAGCAATCTCTCTCCCTGAGGTAGAAACTATTGGTGATATTAAGCGAGGGACACCGAAGGAATTCTTCTTATAAATGGAGTGTCTTCCACATGCTTCATGCGACTCACCGATTCCTTCAAGATAACAAACAGTAATATTATAGCGATAGCAAAATACTGTGGATGCTGGAAATCCGACAGAACAACAGAAAACGCTGGAAAAACTCAGCAGGCCAGTAAGCATCCGTGGAGAGAGAAAGAGAGTTAACGTTTCAGGTCGATGACCTTTCATTCTGATGAAAGGTCATCGACCTGAAACGTGAACTCTCTTTCTCTCTCCACGGATGCTGCCTGGCCTGCTGAGTTTTTCCAGTAATATTATAGCATTCAGTTAAGATTGCCTCCCAAATCTCACCAGCAATTGGAGGGAGCGCCGCACTGTCGGAGGGGCAGTACTGAGGGAGCGCCGCACTGTCGGAGGGGCAGTACTGAGGGAGCGCCGCACTTTCGAAGGGGCAGTACTGAGGGAGCGCCGCACTGTCGGAGGGGCAGTACTGAGGGAGCGCCGCACTGTCGGAGGGGCAGTACTGAGGGAGCGCCGCACTCTCGGAGGGGCAGTACTGAGGGAGCTCCGCACTGTCGGAGGGGCAGTACTGAGGGAGCGCCGCACTGTCGGAGGGGCAGTACTGAGGGAGCGCCGCACTGTCGGAGGGGCAGTACTGAGGGAGAGCCGCCCTGTCGGAGGGGCTGTACTGAGGGAGCGCCGCACTGTCGGAGGGGCAGTACTGAGGGAGCGCTGCACTGTCGGAGGGGCAGTACTGAGGGAGCGCCGCACCGTCGGAGGGATAGTACTGAGGGAGCGCCGCACTGTCGGAGGGGCAGTACTGAGGGAGCGCCGCCCTGTCGGAGGGGCAGTACTGAGGAAGTTCCACACTGTCGGAGGGGCAGTACTGAGGGAGCGCCGCACTGTCGGAGGGGCAGTACTGAGGGAGCGCCGCACTGTCGGAGGGGCAGTACTGAGGGAGCGTCGCACTTTCGAAGGGGCAGTACTGAGGGAGCGCCGCACTGTCGGAGGGGCAGTACTGAGGGAGCGCCGCACTGTCGGAGGGGCAGTACTGAGGGAGCGCCGCACTGTCGGAGGGGCAGTACTGAGGGAGCGTCGCACTTTCGAAGGGGCAGTACTGAGGGAGCGCCGCACTGTCGGAGGGGCAGTACTGAGGGAGCGCCGCACTCTCGGAGGGGCAGTACTGAGGGAGCTCCGCACTGTCAGAGGGGCAGTACTGAGGGAGCGCCGCACTGTCGGAGGGGCAGTACTGAGGGAGCGCCGCACTGTCGGAGGGGCAGTACTGAGGGAGCGCCGCACTGTCGGAGGGGCAGTACTGAGGGAGCGCCGCACTGTCGGAGAGGCAGGACTGAGCGAGCGCCGCACTGTCGGAGGGGCAGTACTGAGGGAGCGCCGCACTGTCGGAGGGGCAGTACTGAGGGAGCGCCGCACTGTCGGAGGGGCAGTACTGAGGGAGAGCCGCCCTGTCGGAGGGGCTGTACTGAGGGAGCGCCGCACTGTCGGAGGGGCAGTACTGAGGGAGCGCTGCACTGTCGGAGGGGCAGTACTGAGGGAGCTCCGCACCGTCGGAGGGATAGTACTGAGGGAGCGCCGCACTGTCGGAGGGGCAGTACTGAGGGAGCGCCGCCCTGTCGGAGAGGCAGTACTGAGGAAGTTCCACACTGTCGGAGGGGCAGTACTGAGGGAGCGCCGCACTGTCGGGGGGGCAATACTGAGGGAGCGCCGCACTATCGGAGGGCAAGTACTGAGGGAGCGCCGCACTGTCGGAGGGGCAGTACTGAGGGAGCGCCGCACTGTCGGAGGGGCAGTACTGAGGGAGCGCCGCACTGTCGGAGAGGCAGGACTGAGCGAGCGCCGCACTGTCGGAGGGGCAGTACTGAGGGAGCGCCGCACTGTCGGAGGGGCAGTACTGAGGGAGAGCCGCCCTGTCGGAGGGGCTGTACTGAGGGAGCGCCGCACTGTCGGAGGGGCAGTACTGAGGGAGCGCTGCACTGTCGGAGGGGCAGTACTGAGGGAGCGCCGCACCGTCGGAGGGATAGTACTGAGGGAGCGCCGCACTGTCGGAGGGGCAGTACTGAGGGAGCGCCGCCCTGTCGGAGGGGCAGTACTGAGGAAGTTCCACACTGTCGGAGGGGCAGTACTGAGGGAGCGCCGCACTGTCGGAGGGGCAGTACTGAGGGAGCGCCGCACTGTCGGAGGGGCAGTACTGAGGGAGCGCCGAACTTTCGAAGGGGCAGTACTGAGGGAGCGCCGCACTTTCGGAGGGGCAGTACTGAGGGAGCGCCGCACTGTCGGAGGGGCAGTACTGAGGGAGCGCCGCACTCTCGGAGGGGCAGTACTGAGGGAGCTCCGCACTGTCGGAGGGGCAGTACTGAGGGAGCGCCGCACTGTCGGAGGGGCAGTACTGAGGGAGCGCCGCACTGTCGGAGGGGCAGTACTGAGGGAGCGCCGCACTGTCGGAAGGGCAGTACTGAGGGAGCTCCGCACCGTCGGAGGGATAGTACTGAGGGAGCGCCGCACTGTCGGAGGGGCAGTACTGAGGGAGCGCCGCCCTGTCGGAGGGGCAGTACTGAGGAAGTTCCACACTGTCGGAGGGGCAGTACTGAGGGAGCGCCGCACTGTCAGAGGGGCAGTACTGAGGGAGCTCCACACTGTCGGAGGGAAGTACTGAGGGAGCGTCACACCGTCGGAGGGGCAGTACTGAGGGAGCGCCGCAATTTCGGAGGGGCAGTACTGAGGACGTGCTGCACTGTTGGAGGGGCAGTACTAAGGGAGCTCTGCACTGTCGGAGGGAAGTACTGAGGGAGCGCCGCACTGTCGGAGGGGCAGTACTGAGGGAGTGCCGCACTGTCAGAGGGGCAGTACTGAGGGAGCTCCACACTGTCGGAGGGAAGTACTGAGGGAGCGTCACACCGTCGGAGGGGCAGTACTGAGGGAGCGCCGCACTGTCGGAGGGGCAGTACTGAGGGAGCGCTGCACTGTCGGAGGGGCAGTACTGAGGGAGCTCCGCACTGTCGGAGGGATAGGACTGAGGGAGCGCCGCACTGTTGGAGGGGCAGTACAGAGGGAGCGCCGCCCTGTCGGAGGGGCAGTACTGAGGGAGTACCGCACCGTCGGAGGGATAGTACTAAGGGAGCGCCGCACTGTTGGAGGGGCAGTACTGAGAGAGCGCCGCCCTGTCGGAGGGGCAGTACTGAGGGAGCGCCACACAGTCGGAGGGTTAGTGCTGAGCGAGCGCTGTACTGTCGGAGGGGCAGTACTGAGGGAGTGCTGCAATGTCGGAAGGGCAGTACTGAGGAAGTTCCACACTGTCGGAGGAGCAGTACTGAGGGAGTGGCGCACTGTCGGAGGGGCAGTACTGAGGGAGCTCCACACTGTCGGAGCGAAGTACTGAGGGAGCGCCACACTGTTGGAGGGGCAGTACTGAGGGAGCACCGCACTGTTGGAGGGGCAGTACTGAGGGAGCTCCGCACTTTCGGAGGGGCAGTACTGAGGGAGTGCTGCATTGTCGGAGGGGCAGTACTGAGGGAATTCCCCACTGTCGGAGGGGCAATACTGAGGGAGCGTCGCACTGGCGGAGGGGCAGTACTTAGGGAACGCCCCACTGTCGGAGGGCCGCACTGTCGGAGGGGCAGTACTGAGGGAGCGTCGCACTTTCGAAGGGGCAGTACTGAGGGAGCGCCGCACTGTCGGAGGGGCAGTACTGAGGGAGCGCCGCACTGTCGGAGGGGCAGTACTGAGGGAGCGCCGCACTGTCGGAGGGGCAGTACTGAGGGAGCGTCGCACTTTCGAAGGGGCAGTACTGAGGGAGCGCCGCACTGTCGGAGGGGCAGTACTGAGGGAGCGCCGCACTCTCGGAGGGGCAGTACTGAGGGAGCTCCGCACTGTCAGAGGGGCAGTACTGAGGGAGCGCCGCACTGTCGGAGGGGCAGTACTGAGGGAGCGCCGCACTGTCGGAGGGGCAGTACTGAGGGAGCGCCGCACTGTCGGAGGGGCAGTACTGAGGGAGCGCCGCACTGTCGGAGAGGCAGGACTGAGCGAGCGCCGCACTGTCGGAGGGGCAGTACTGAGGGAGCGCCGCACTGTCGGAGGGGCAGTACTGAGGGAGCGCCGCACTGTCGGAGGGGCAGTACTGAGGGAGAGCCGCCCTGTCGGAGGGGCTGTACTGAGGGAGCGCCGCACTGTCGGAGGGGCAGTACTGAGGGAGCGCTGCACTGTCGGAGGGGCAGTACTGAGGGAGCTCCGCACCGTCGGAGGGATAGTACTGAGGGAGCGCCGCACTGTCGGAGGGGCAGTACTGAGGGAGCGCCGCCCTGTCGGAGAGGCAGTACTGAGGAAGTTCCACACTGTCGGAGGGGCAGTACTGAGGGAGCGCCGCACTGTCGGGGGGGCAATACTGAGGGAGCGCCGCACTATCGGAGGGCAAGTACTGAGGGAGCGCCGCACTGTCGGAGGGGCAGTACTGAGGGAGCGCCGCACTGTCGGAGGGGCAGTACTGAGGGAGCGCCGCACTGTCGGAGAGGCAGGACTGAGCGAGCGCCGCACTGTCGGAGGGGCAGTACTGAGGGAGCGCCGCACTGTCGGAGGGGCAGTACTGAGGGAGAGCCGCCCTGTCGGAGGGGCTGTACTGAGGGAGCGCCGCACTGTCGGAGGGGCAGTACTGAGGGAGCGCTGCACTGTCGGAGGGGCAGTACTGAGGGAGCGCCGCACCGTCGGAGGGATAGTACTGAGGGAGCGCCGCACTGTCGGAGGGGCAGTACTGAGGGAGCGCCGCCCTGTCGGAGGGGCAGTACTGAGGAAGTTCCACACTGTCGGAGGGGCAGTACTGAGGGAGCGCCGCACTGTCGGAGGGGCAGTACTGAGGGAGCGCCGCACTGTCGGAGGGGCAGTACTGAGGGAGCGCCGAACTTTCGAAGGGGCAGTACTGAGGGAGCGCCGCACTTTCGGAGGGGCAGTACTGAGGGAGCGCCGCACTGTCGGAGGGGCAGTACTGAGGGAGCGCCGCACTCTCGGAGGGGCAGTACTGAGGGAGCTCCGCACTGTCGGAGGGGCAGTACTGAGGGAGCGCCGCACTGTCGGAGGGGCAGTACTGAGGGAGCGCCGCACTGTCGGAGGGGCAGTACTGAGGGAGCGCCGCACTGTCGGAAGGGCAGTACTGAGGGAGCTCCGCACCGTCGGAGGGATAGTACTGAGGGAGCGCCGCACTGTCGGAGGGGCAGTACTGAGGGAGCGCCGCCCTGTCGGAGGGGCAGTACTGAGGAAGTTCCACACTGTCGGAGGGGCAGTACTGAGGGAGCGCCGCACTGTCAGAGGGGCAGTACTGAGGGAGCTCCACACTGTCGGAGGGAAGTACTGAGGGAGCGTCACACCGTCGGAGGGGCAGTACTGAGGGAGCGCCGCAATTTCGGAGGGGCAGTACTGAGGACGTGCTGCACTGTTGGAGGGGCAGTACTAAGGGAGCTCTGCACTGTCGGAGGGAAGTACTGAGGGAGCGCCGCACTGTCGGAGGGGCAGTACTGAGGGAGTGCCGCACTGTCAGAGGGGCAGTACTGAGGGAGCTCCACACTGTCGGAGGGAAGTACTGAGGGAGCGTCACACCGTCGGAGGGGCAGTACTGAGGGAGCGCCGCACTGTCGGAGGGGCAGTACTGAGGGAGCGCTGCACTGTCGGAGGGGCAGTACTGAGGGAGCTCCGCACTGTCGGAGGGATAGGACTGAGGGAGCGCCGCACTGTTGGAGGGGCAGTACAGAGGGAGCGCCGCCCTGTCGGAGGGGCAGTACTGAGGGAGTACCGCACCGTCGGAGGGATAGTACTAAGGGAGCGCCGCACTGTTGGAGGGGCAGTACTGAGAGAGCGCCGCCCTGTCGGAGGGGCAGTACTGAGGGAGCGCCACACAGTCGGAGGGTTAGTGCTGAGCGAGCGCTGTACTGTCGGAGGGGCAGTACTGAGGGAGTGCTGCAATGTCGGAAGGGCAGTACTGAGGAAGTTCCACACTGTCGGAGGAGCAGTACTGAGGGAGTGGCGCACTGTCGGAGGGGCAGTACTGAGGGAGCTCCACACTGTCGGAGCGAAGTACTGAGGGAGCGCCACACTGTTGGAGGGGCAGTACTGAGGGAGCACCGCACTGTTGGAGGGGCAGTACTGAGGGAGCTCCGCACTTTCGGAGGGGCAGTACTGAGGGAGTGCTGCATTGTCGGAGGGGCAGTACTGAGGGAATTCCCCACTGTCGGAGGGGCAATACTGAGGGAGCGTCGCACTGGCGGAGGGGCAGTACTTAGGGAACGCCCCACTGTCGGAGGGCCGCACTGTCGGAGGGGCAGTATTGAGGGAGCGCCGCACTGTCGGAGGGGCAGTAATGAGGGAGCGCCGCACTGTCGGAGGGGCAGTACTGAGGGACCGCCGCACTGTCGGAGGGGCAGTACTGAGGGAGCGCCGCACTGTCGGAGGGGCAGTACTGAGGGAGCGCAGCACTGTCGGTGGGGCAGTACTGAGGGAGCGCCGCACTGTCGGAGGGGCAGTACTGCGAGAGCGCCGCATTGTCGGAGGGGCAGTACTGAGGGAGCGCCGCACTGTCAGAGGGGCAGTACTGAGGGAGCGCTGCACTGTCGGAGGGGCAGTACTGAGGGAGCGCCGCACTGTCGGAGGGGCAGTACTGCGAGAGCGCCGCACTGTCGGAGGGGCAGTACTGAGTGAGCGACGCACTGTCAGAGGGGCAGTACTGAGGGAGCGCCGCACTGTCGGAGGGGCAGTACTGAGTGAGCGCCGCACTGTCGGAGGGGCAGTACTGAGGGAGCGATGCACTGTCAGAGGGGCAGTACTGAGAGAGCGCTGCACTGTCGGTGGGACGGTACTGAGGGAGCGTTGCACTGTCGAAGGGGCAGTCTTGAGAGAGCGCCGCAGTGTCGGAGTGGCAGTCCTGAGGGAGCACCGCACTGTCGGAGGGGCAGTAATGAGGGAGCACAGCCCTGTCGGTGGGGCAGTACTGAGGGAGCGCCGCACTGTAGGAGTGGCAGTACTGAGGGAGCGCCGCACTGTCGGAGGGGCCGTACTGAGGGAGCGCCGCACTGTCGGAGGGGCAGTACTGAGTGAGCGACGCACTGTCGGAGGGGCAGTACTGAGGGAGCGCTGTACTGTCGGAGGGGCAGTACTGAGGGAGCGCTGCAATGTCGGAGGGGCAGTACTTAGGGAACGCCGCACTGTCAGAGGGACAGTACTGCGGTAGCGCTGCACTGTCGGAGGGGCAGTACTGAGGGAGCGCCGCACTTTCGAGGGGGCAGTACTGAGGGAGCGCCGCACTTTCGGAGGGGCAGTACTGAGGGAGCGCCGCACTGTCGGAGGGGCAGTACTGAGGGAGCGCCGCACTCTCGGAGGGGCAGTACTGAGGGAGCTCCGCACTGTCGGAGGGGCAGTACTGAGTGAGCGCCGCACTGTCGGAGGGGCAGTACTGAGGGAGCGCCGCAATGTCGGAGGGGCAGTACTGAGGGAGCGCCGCACTGTCGGAGGGGCAGTACTGAGGGAGCTCCGCACCGTCGGAGGGATAGTACTGAGGGAGCGCCGCACTGTCGGAGGGGCAGTACTGAGGGAGCGCCGCCCTGTCGGAGGGGCAGTACTGAGGAAGTTCCACACTGTCGGAGGGGCAGTACTGAGGGAGCGCCGCACTGTCGGGGGGGCAATACTGAGGGAGCGCCGCACTGTCAGAGGGGCAGTAGTGAGGGAGCTCCACACTGTCGGAGGGAAGTACTGAGGGAGCGTCACACCGTCGGAGGGGCAGTACTGAGGGAGCGCCGCACTTTCGGAGGGGCAGTACTGAGGACGTGCTGCACTGTCGGAGGGGCAGTACTAAGGGAGCTCTGCACTGTCGGAGGGAAGTACTGAGGGAGCGCCGCACTGTCGGAGGGGCAGTACTGAGGGATCGCCGCACTGTTGGAGGGGCAGTACTGAGGGAGCACCGCAATCTAGGAGGGGCAGTACTGAGGGAGCGCCGCACTGTCGGAGGGGCAGTACTGAGGGATCGCCGCACTGTCGGAGGGAAGTACTGAGGGAGCGCCGCACTGTCGGAGGGGCAGTACTGAGGGATCGCCGCACTGTTGGAGGGGCAGTACTGAGGGAGCACCGCAATCTAGGAGGGGCAGTACTGAGGGAGTGCCGCACTGTCGGAGGTGCAGTACTGAGGGAGCGCCGCACTGTCGGAGGGGCGGTACTGAGGGAGCTCCACACTGTCGGAGGGAAGTACTGAGGGAGCGTCACACCGTCGGAGGGGCAGTACTGAGGGAGCGCCGCATTGTCGGAGGGGCAGTACTGAGGGAGCGCTGCACTGTCGGAGGGGCAGTACTGAGGGAGCTCCGCACTGTCGGAGGGATAGGACTGAGGGAGCGCCGCACTGTTGGAGGGGCAGTACAGAGGGAGCGCCGCCCTGTCGGAGGGGCAGTACTGAGGGAGTACCGCACCGTCGGAGGGATAGTACTAAGGGAGCGCCGCACTTTGGAGGGGCAGTACTGAGGGAGTACCGCACCGTCGGAGGGGCAGTACTGAGGGAGCGCCGCACTGTTGGAGGGGCAGTACTGAGAGAGCGCCGCCCTGTCGGAGGGGCAGTACTGAGGGAGCGCCACACAGTCGGAGGGTTAGTGCTGAGCGAGCGCTGTACTGTCGGAGGGGCAGTACTGAGGGAGTGCTGCAATGTCGGAAGGGCAGTACTGAGGAAGTTCCACACTGTCGGAGGAGCAGTACTGAGGGAGTGGCGCACTGTCGGAGGGGCAGTACTGAGGGAGCTCCACACTGTCGGAGCGAAGTACTGAGGGAGCGCCACACTGTTGGAGGGGCAGTACTGAGGGAGCACCGCACTGTTGGAGGGGCAGTACTGAGGGAGCTCCGCACTTTCGGAGGGGCAGTACTGAGGGAGTGCTGCATTGTCGGAGGGGCAGTACTGAGGGAATTCCCCACTGTCGGAGGGGCAATACTGAGGGAGCGTCGCACTGGCGGAGGGGCAGTACTTAGGGAACGCCCCACTGTCGGAGGGCCGCACTGTCGGAGGGGCAGTATTGAGGGAGCGCCGCACTGTCGGAGGGGCAGTAATGAGGGAGCGCCGCACTGTCGGAGGGGCAGTACTGAGGGACCGCCGCACTGTCGGAGGGGCAGTACTGAGGGAGCGCCGCACTGTCGGAGGGGCAGTACTGAGGGAGCGCAGCACTGTCGGTGGGGCAGTACTGAGGGAGCGCCGCACTGTCGGAGGGGCAGTACTGAGGGAGCGCTGCAATGTCGGAGGGGCAGTACTTAGGGAACGCCGCACTGTCAGAGGGACAGTACTGCGGTAGCGCTGCACTGTCGGAGGGGCAGTACTGAGGGAGCGCCGCACTTTCGAGGGGGCAGTACTGAGGGAGCGCCGCACTTTCGGAGGGGCAGTACTGAGGGAGCGCCGCACTGTCGGAGGGGCAGTACTGAGGGAGCGCCGCACTCTCGGAGGGGCAGTACTGAGGGAGCTCCGCACTGTCGGAGGGGCAGTACTGAGGGAGCGCCGCACTGTCGGAGGGGCAGTACTGAGGGAGCGCCGCAATGTCGGAGGGGCAGTACTGAGGGAGCGCCGCACTGTCGGAGGGGCAGTACTGAGGGAGCTCCGCACCGTCGGAGGGATAGTACTGAGGGAGCGCCGCACTGTCGGAGGGGCAGTACTGAGGGAGCGCCGCCCTGTCGGAGGGGCAGTACTGAGGAAGTTCCACACTGTCGGAGGGGCAGTACTGAGGGAGCGCCGCACTGTCGGGGGGGCAATACTGAGGGAGCGCCGCACTGTCAGAGGGGCAGTAGTGAGGGAGCTCCACACTGTCGGAGGGAAGTACTGAGGGAGCGTCACACCGTCGGAGGGGCAGTACTGAGGGAGCGCCGCACTTTCGGAGGGGCAGTACTGAGGACGTGCTGCACTGTCGGAGGGGCAGTACTAAGGGAGCTCTGCACTGTCGGAGGGAAGTACTGAGGGAGCGCCGCACTGTCGGAGGGGCAGTACTGAGGGATCGCCGCACTGTTGGAGGGGCAGTACTGAGGGAGCACCGCAATCTAGGAGGGGCAGTACTGAGGGAGCGCCGCACTGTCGGAGGGGCAGTACTGAGGGATCGCCGCACTGTCGGAGGGAAGTACTGAGGGAGCGCCGCACTGTCGGAGGGGCAGTACTGAGGGATCGCCGCACTGTTGGAGGGGCAGTACTGAGGGAGCGTCACACCGTCGGAGGGGCAGTACTGAGGGAGCGCTGCACTGTCGGAGGGGCAGTACTGAGGGAGCTCCGCACTGTCGGAGGGATAGGACTGAGGGAGCGCCGCACTGTTGGAGGGGCAGTACAGAGGGAGCGCCGCCCTGTCGGAGGGGCAGTACTGAGGGAGTACCGCACCGTCGGAGGGATAGTACTAAGGGAGCGCCGCACTGTTGGAGGGGCAGTACTGAGAGAGCGCCGCCCTGTCGGAGGGGCAGTACTGAGGGAGCGCCACACAGTCGGAGGGTTAGTGCTGAGCGAGCGCTGTACTGTCGGAGGGGCAGTACTGAGGGAGTGCTGCAAAGTCGGAAGGGCAGTACTGAGGAAGTTCCACACTGTCGGAGGAGCAGTACTGAGGGAGTGGCGCACTGTCGGAGGGGCAGTACTGAGGGAGCTCCACACTGTCGGAGCGAAGTACTGAGGGAGCGCCACACTGTTGGAGGGGCAGTACTGAGGGAGCACCGCACTGTTGGAGGGGCAGTACTGAGGGAGCTCCGCACTTTCGGAGGGGCAGTACTGAGGGAGTGCTGCATTGTCGGAGGGGCAGTACTGAGGGAATTCCCCACTGTCGGAGGGGCAATACTGAGGGAGCGTCGCACTGGCGGAGGGGCAGTACTTAGGGAACGCCCCACTGTCGGAGGGCCGCACTGTCGGAGGGGCAGTATTGAGGGAGCGCCGCACTGTCGGAGGGGCAGTAATGAGGGAGCGCCGCACTGTCGGAGGGGCAGTACTGAGGGACCGCCGCACTGTCGGAGGGGCAGTACTGAGGGAGCGCCGCACTGTCGGAGGGGCAGTACTGAGGGAGCGCAGCACTGTCGGTGGGGCAGTACTGAGGGAGCGCCGCACTGTCGGAGGGGCAGTACTGCGAGAGCGCCGCATTGTCGGAGGGGCAGTACTGAGGGAGCGCCGCACTGTCAGAGGGGCAGTACTGAGGGAGCGCCGCACTGTCGGAGGGGCAGTACTGAGGGAGCACCGCACTGTCGGAGGGGCAGTACTGCGAGAGCGCCGCACTGTCGGAGGGGCAGTACTGAGTGAGCGACGCACTGTCAGAGGGGCAGTACTGAGGGAGCGCCGCACTGTCGGAGGGGCAGTACTGAGGGAGCGCCGCACTGACTGAGGGGCTGTACTGAGTGAGCGCCGCACTGTCGGAGGGGCAGTACTGAGGGAGCGATGCACTGTCAGAGGGGCAGTACTGAGAGAGCGCTGCACTGTCGGTGGGACGGTACTGAGGGAGCGTTGCACTGTCGAAGGGGCAGTCTTGAGAGAGCGCCGCAGTGTCGGAGTGGCAGTCCTGAGGGAGCACCGCACTGTCGGAGGGGCAGTAATGAGGGAGCACAGCCCTGTCGGTGGGGCAGTACTGAGGGAGCGCCGCACTGTAGGAGTGGCAGTACTGAGGGAGCGCCGCACTGTCGGAGGGGCCGTACTGAGGGAGCGCCGCACTGTCGGAGGGGCAGTACTGAGTGAGCGACGCACTGTCGGAGGGGCAGTACTGAGGGAGCGCTGTACTGTCGGAGGGGCAGTACTGAGGGAGCGCTGCAATGTCGGAGGGGCAGTACTTAGGGAACGCCGCACTGTCAGAGGGACAGTACTGCGGTAGCGCTGCACTGTCGGAGGGGCAGTACTGAGGGAGCGCCGCACTTTCGAAGGGGCAGTACTGAGGGAGCGCCGCACTTTCGGAGGGGCAGTACTGAGGGAGCGCCGCACTGTCGGAGGGGCAGTACTGAGGGAGCGCCGCACTCTCGGAGGGGCAGTACTGAGGGAGCTCCGCACTGTCGGAGGGGCAGTACTGAGGGAGCGCCGCACTGTCGGAGGGGCAGTACTGAGGGAGCGCCGCAATGTCGGAGGGGCAGTACTGAGGGAGCGCCGCACTGTCGGAGGGGCAGTACTGAGGGAGCTCCGCACCGTCGGAGGGATAGTACTGAGGGAGCGCCGCACTGTCGGAGGGGCAGTACTGAGGGAGCGCCGCCCTGTCGGAGGGGCAGTACTGAGGAAGTTCCACACTGTCGGAGGGGCAGTACTGAGGGAGCGCCGCACTGTCGGGGGGGCAATACTGAGGGAGCGCCGCACTGTCAGAGGGGCAGTACTGAGGGAGCTCCACACTGTCGGAGGGAAGTACTGAGGGAGCGTCACACCGTCGGAGGGGCAGTACTGAGGGAGCGCCGCACTTTCGGAGGGGCAGTACTGAGGACGTGCTGCACTGTCGGAGGGGCAGTACTAAGGGAGCTCTGCACTGTCGGAGGGAAGTACTGAGGGAGCGCCGCACTGTCGGAGGGGCAGTACTGAGGGATCGCCGCATTGTTGGAGGGGCAGTACTGAGGGAGCACCGCAATCTAGGAGGGGCAGTACTGAGGGAGTGCCGCACTGTCAGAGGGGCAGTACTGAGGGAGCTCCACACTGTCGGAGGGAAGTACTGAGGGAGCGTCACACCATCGGAGGGGCAGTACTGAGGGAGCGCCGCACTGTCGGAGGGGCAGTACTGAGGGAGCGCTGCACTGTCGGAGGGGCAGTACTGAGGGAGCTCCGCACCGTCGGAGGGATAGGACTGAGGGAGCGCCGCACTGTTGGAGGGGCAGTACAGAGGGAGCGCCGCCCTGTCGGAGGGGCAGTACTGAGGGAGCTCCGCACCGTCGGAGGGATAGTACTAAGGGAGCGCCGCACTGTTGGAGGGGCAGTACTGAGAGAGCGCCGCCCTGTCGGAGGGGCAGTACTGAGGGAGCGCCACACAGTCGGAGGGTTAGTGCTGAGCGAGCGCTGTACTGTCGGAGGGGCAGTACTGAGGGAGTGCTGCAATGTCGGAAGGGCAGTACTGAGGAAGTTCCACACTGTCGGAGGAGCAGTACTGAGGGAGTGGCGCACTGTCAGAGGGGCAGTACTGAGGGAGCTCCACACTGTCGGAGCGAAGTACTGAGGGAGCGCCACACTGTTGGAGGGGCAGTACTGAGGGAGCACCGCACTGTTGGAGGGGCAGTACTGAGGGAGCTCCGCACTTTCGGAGGGGCAGTACTGAGGGAGTGCTGCATTGTCGGAGGGGCAGTACTGAGGGAATTCCCCACTGTCGGAGGGGCAATACTGAGGGAGCGTCGCACTGGCGGAGGGGCAGTACTTAGGGAACGCCGCACTGTCGGAGGGCCGCACTGTCGGAGGGGCAGTATTGAGGGAGCGCCGCACTGTCGGAGGGGCAGTAATGAGGGAGCGCCGCACTGTCGGAGGGGCAGTACTGAGGGACCGCCGCACTGTCGGAGGGGCAGTACTGAGGGAGCGCCGCACTGTCGGAGGGGCAGTACTGAGGGAGCGCAGCACTGTCGGTGGGGCAGTACTGAGGGAGCGCCGCACTGTCGGAGGGGCAGTACTGCGAGAGCGCCGCATTGTCGGAGGGGCAGTACTGAGGGAGCGCCGCACTGTCAGAGGGGCAGTACTGAGGGAGCGCCGCACTGTCGGAGGGGCAGTACTGCGAGAGCGCCGCACTGTCGGAGGGGCAGTACTGAGTGAGCGACGCACTGTCAGAGGGGCAGTACTGAGGGAGCGCCGCACTGTCGGAGGGGCAGTACTGAGTGAGCGCCGCACTGTCGGAGGGGCAGTACTGAGGGAGCGATGCACTGTCAGAGGGGCAGTACTGAGAGAGCGCTGCACTGTCGGTGGGACGGTACTGAGGGAGCGTTGCACTGTCGAAGGGGCAGTCTTGAGAGAGCGCCGCAGTGTCGGAGTGGCAGTCCTGAGGGAGCACCGCACTGTCGGAGGGGCAGTAATGAGGGAGCACAGCCCTGTCGGTGGGGCAGTACTGAGGGAGCGCCGCACTGTCGGAGTGGCAGTACTGAGGGAGCGCCGCACTGTCGGAGGGGCCGTACTGAGGGAGCGCCGCACTGTCGGAGGGGCAGTACTGAGTGAGCGACGCACTGTCGGAGGGGCAGTACTGAGGGAGCGCTGTACTGTCGGAGGGGCAGTACTGAGGGAGCGCTGCAATGTCGGAGGGGCAGTACTTAGGGAACGCCGCACTGTCAGAGGGACAGTACTGCGGTAGCGCTGCACTGTCGGAGGGGCAGTACTGAGGGAGCGCCGCACTTTCGAAGGGGCAGTACTGAGGGAGCGCCGCACTGTCGGAGGGGCAGTACTGAGGGAGCGCCGCACTCTCGGAGGGGCAGTACTGAGGGAGCTCCGCACTGTCGGAGGGGCAGTACTGAGGGAGCGCCGCACTGTCGGAGGGGCAGTACTGAGGGAGCGCCGCACTGTCGGAGGGGCAGTACTGAGGGAGCGCCGCACTGTCGGAGGGGCAGTACTGAGGGAGCTCCGCACCGTCGGAGGGATAGTACTGAGGGAGCGCCGCACTGTCGGAGGGGCAGTACTGAGGGAGCGCCGCCCTGTCGGAGGGGCAGTACTGAGGAAGTTCCACACTGTCGGAGGGGCAGTACTGAGGGAGCGCCGCACTGTCGGGGGGGCAATACTGAGGGAGCGCCGCACTGTCAGAGGGGCAGTACTGAGGGAGCTCCACACTGTCGGAGGGAAGTACTGAGGGAGCGTCACACCGTCGGAGGGGCAGTACTGAGGGAGCGCTGCACTTTCGGAGGGGCAGTACTGAGGGAGCTCTGCACTGTCGGAGGGAAGTACTGAGGGAGCGCCGCACTGTCGGAGGGGCAGTACTGAGGGATCGCCGCACTGTTGGAGGGGCAGTACTGAGGGAGCACCGCAATCTAGGAGGGGCAGTACTGAGGGAGTGCCGCACTGTCAGAGGGGCAGTACTGAGGGAGCTCCACACTGTCGGAGGGAAGTACTGAGGGAGCGTCACACCGTCGGAGGGGCAGTACTGAGGGAGCGCCGCACTGTCGGAGGGGCAGTACTGAGGGAGCGCTGCACTGTCGGAGGGGCAGTACTGAGGGAGCTCCGCACCGTCGGAGGGATAGGACTGAGGGAGCGCCGCACTGTTGGAGGGGCAGTACAGAGGGAGCGCCGCCCTGTCGGAGGGGCAGTACTGAGGGAGCTCCGCACCGTCGGAGGGATAGTACTAAGGGAGCGCCGCACTGTTGGAGGGGCAGTACTGAGGGAGCTCCACACTGTCGGAGCGAAGTACTGAGGAAGCGCCACACTGTTGGAGGGGCAGTACTGAGGGAGCACCGCACTGTTGGAGGGGCAGTACTGAGGGAGCTCCGCACTTTCGGAGGGGCAGTACTGAGGGAGTGCTGCATTGTCGGAGGGGCAGTACTGAGGGAATTCCCCACTGTCGGAGGGGCAATACTGAGGGAGCGTCGCACTGGCGGAGGGGCAGTACTTAGGGAACGTCGCACTGTCGGAGGGCCGCACTGTCGGAGGGGCAGTATTGAGGGAGCGCCGCACTGTCGGAGGGGCAGTAATGAGGGAGCGCCGCACTGTCGGAGGGGCAGTACTGAGGGACCGCCGCACTGTCGGAGGGGCAGTACTGAGGGAGCGCCGCACTGTCGGAGGGGCAGTACTGAGGGAGCGCAGCACTGTCGGTGGGGCAGTACTGAGGGAGCGCCGCACTGTTGGAGGGGCAGTACTGCGAGAGCGCCGCATTGTCGGAGGGGCAGTACTGAGGGAGCGCCGCACTGTCAGAGGGGCAGTACTGAGGGAGCGCCGCACTGTCGGAGGGGCAGTACTGCGAGAGCGCCGCACTGTCGGAGGGGCAGTACTGAGTGAGCGACGCACTGTCAGAGGGGCAGTACTGAGGGAGCGCCGCACTGTCGGAGGGGCAGTACTGAGTGAGCGCCGCACTGTCGGAGGGGCAGTACTGAGGGAGCGATGCACTGTCAGAGGGGCAGTACTGAGAGAGCGCTGCACTGTCGGTGGGACGGTACTGAGGGAGCGTTGCACTGTCGAAGGGGCAGTCTTGAGAGAGCGCCGCAGTGTCGGAGTGGCAGTCCTGAGGGAGCACCGCACTGTCGGAGGGGCAGTAATGAGGGAGCACAGCCCTGTCGGTGGGGCAGTACTGAGGGAGCGCCGCACTGTCGGAGTGGCAGTACTGAGGGAGCGCCGCACTGTCGGAGGGGCCGTACTGAGGGAGCGCCGCACTGTCGGAGGGGCAGTACTGAGTGAGCGACGCACTGTCGGAGGGGCAGTACTGAGGGAGCGCTGTACTGTCGGAGGGGCAGTACTGAGGGAGCGCTGCAATGTCGGAGGGGCAGTACTTAGGGAACGCCGCACTGTCAGAGGGACAGTACTGCGGTAGCGCTGCACTGTCGGAGGGGCAGTACTGCGGGAGCGCTGCACTGTCGGAGGGGCAGTACTGCGGGAGCGCTGCACTGTCGGAGGGGCAGTACTGAGGGAGCGCTGCACTGTCGGGGGGCAGTACTGAGGGAGCGCTGCACTGTCGGGGTCAGCACTGAGGGAGCGCTGCACTGTCGAAGGGGCAGTACTGAGGGAGCGCCGCACTGTCGGAGGGTTAGTTGTGAGGGAGCGCCGCATTGTCGGAGGGTTAGTTGTGAGGGAGCACCGCACTGTCGGAGGAGCGTTACTGAGGGAGCGCTGCACTGTCGGAGGGGCAGTACTGAGGGAGCGCCGCACTGTCGGAGGGGCAATACTGAGGGAGCGCCGCACTATCGGAGGGCCATAACTGAGGGAGTGCCGCACTGTCGGAGGGGCAGTACTAAGGGAGCTCTGCACTGTCGGAGGGAAGTACTGAGGGAGCGCCGCACTGTCGGAGGGGCAGCAGTGTGGGATCGCCGCACTGTCGGAGGGAAATACTGAGGGAGTGCCACACAGTCGGAGGGGCTGTGCTGAGGGATCGCCGCACTGGCAGAGGGGCAGTACTAAGGGAGCTCCGCACTTTTGGGGGGTCAGTACTGAGGGAGCGCTGCACTGTCAGAGAGGCAGTACTGAGGGAGTTCCGCACTGTCGGAGGGGCAGTACTGAGGGAGTGCTGCATTGTCGGAGGGGCAGTACTGAGGGAGCGTCGCACTGTCGGAGGGGCAGTACTGAGGGAGCGTCGCACTGTCGGAGGGGCAGTACTTAGGGAACGCCGCACTGTCGGAGGGCCGCACTGTCGGAGGGGCAGGACTGAGGGACCGCCGCACTGTCGGAGGGGCAGTACTGAGGGAGCGCCGCACTGTTGGAGGGGCAATAGTGAGGGAGCGCCGCACTGTCGGAGGGGCAGTACTGAGGGAGCGCAGCACTGTCGGTGGGGCAGTACTGAGGGAGCACCGCACTGTCGGAGGGGCATTACTGCGAGAGTGCCGCACTGTCGGAGGGGCAGTACTGAGGGAGCGCCGCACTGTCGGAGGGGCAGTACTGACTGAGCAACGCACTGTCAGAGGGGCAGTACTGAGGGCGGTCCGCACTGTCGGCTGGGCAGTACTGAGGGTGCCCTGCATTCTCGGAGGGGCAGTACTGATGAAGCGCTGCACTGTCAGAGGGGCAGTACTGAGGGAGCGCTGCACTGTCGAAGGGGCAGTCTTGAGAGAGCGCCGCAGTGTCGGAGGGGCAGTCCTGAGGGAGCACCGCACTGTCGAAGGGGCAGTCTTGAGAGAGCGCCACACTGTCGGAGGGGCAGTACTTAGGGAGCGCCGCACTGTCGGAGGGGCAATACTGAGGGAGCGCCGCACTGTCGGAGGGGCAGTACTGAGGGAGCGCAGCACTGTCGGAGGGGCAGTACTGCGAGAGCGCCGCACTGTCGGAGGGGCAGTACTGAGGGAGCGCACCATTGTCGGAGGGGCAGTACTGAGGGATCACCGCACTGTCGGAGAGGCAGTACTGAGGGAGCGCTGCACTGTCGGTGGGACAGTACTGAGGGAGCGCCGCACTGTCGAAGGGGCAGTCTTCAAGAGCGCCGCAGTGTCGGAGGGGCAATCCTGAGGGAGCACCGCACTGTCGGAGGGGCAGTCCTGAGGGAGCGCCACACTGTTGAATGGGCATTTCTGAGGGAGCGCCGCACTGTCGTAGGGGCAGTATTGAGGGATCGCCGCACTGTCGGAGGGGCTGTAATGAGGGAGCGCCGCACTTTCGGAGGGGCAGTACTGAGGGAGCGCCGCACTGTCGGAGGGGCAGTACTGAGGGAGCGCCGCACTGTCGGAGGGGCAGTATTGAGGGAGCGCCGCACTGTCGGAGGGGCAGTACTGAGGGAGCGACGCACTGTCAGAGGGGCAGTACAGAGGGAGGGACGCACTGTCGGAGTGGCAGTACTTAGGGAATTCCACACTATCGGAGGGGCGGTACTGAGGGAGCGCCACACTGTCGGACGGGCAGTACTGAGGGAGCCACATTGTCGGAGGGGCAGTACTGAGGGAGCGCCGCACTGTCGGAGGGGCTGTATTGAGGGAGCGCCGCACTGTCGGAGGGGCAGTCCTGTGGGAGCACCGCACTGTCGGAGGGGCAGTACTGAGGGAGCGCTGCACTGTCGGAGGGGCAGTACTGAGGGAGCGCTGCACTGTCGGAGGAGTGTTACTGAGGGAGCGCCGCACTGTCAGAGGGGCGGTCTTCAGGATTAGACGTTAAACCAAGGTCTCATCTGCCCTCTCAGGTGGACGTAAAATATACCACAACCACTATTTCGAAGAAGAGCAGGGGAATTATGCCCGGTGTCCTTGGGCCAATATTTATCCCTCAACCAACATCACTAAAACCGATTATCTGGTTATTATCACAGTACTGTTTGTGGGAGCTTGCTGTGCGCAATTTGGCTTCCGCGTTTCCTACATTACAACAGTGGCTACACTCCAAAAAGTACTTCATTGGCTGTAAAGCGCTTTGGGACGTCCTGACGTTGTGAAAGGCGCTATAGGAATGCAAGTCTGTCTTTCTTTTCTCATGGTTTCCTGTTTGATTTTTTTACATCTGTTCCTCATTTTTCAACGACAGTTTTAATTGACATCACGTCACGTTTGAATTCCTCTCTCTGACACAGACTAGAACTACAGTAAGAATGATGCCCAACTGGTTCTGACGGCATTTCTTTAATAGGCAGTGTCCTTCCTTCATTTCGAGTGGATTTCATGCCTCAATGTTAACTTTATGTCAGCACAGCTGATGGATAGATACAAATACAACACTGAAGACCATCAGTGCTCAGTGCTCTAAGTGCACCGTGTGACGTGGGACTGGCCCGCCCAGATCATTAAAGTCAGTGCGGAGTTCTCTGTCATCACCTGCCCCTGAGCTAGGGCAGGAGGGAAAGAGGGGGACAGAGAGGGGAGAAAGTAGAAGAGAGATGGGAGGAGAGAGAGAGAGCGAGAGAGGTGGAGAGGGAGAGAGGAGGAAAGAAGAGAGAGTGGGGCGCGAGAGAGTGGGGGAAGGGAGAACGTGGGTGCAGAAGAGAATTGGGTAAAGAGGGGTAGAGTGTGGGGGAAGAGAAAGGAAGGAAGGAAGGAAAGAAAGAGAGAAAGAGAGGGAAACAAAGAATGAAAGATAGAGAAAGATAAAGAGAAAGAAAGAGAGAGAAAGAGAGAAAGAAAGAGGGAGAGAGAGAGAGATAAAAAGGGAGAAAGAAAGATACAAAGAAAGAAAGAGAGAAAAAGAGAAAAAAGAGAAAGAAAGAAAGATAGAAAGAGAGAGAAAGAAAAAGAGAGAGAAAGAGAGAAAGAGAGAGAAAGAAAGAGATAGAAAGAGAGAGAAGAAAAAGAGAGAGAGAGAGAAAGAGAGAGAAAGAAAGAGAGAAAGAGAGAAAGAGAGAAATAGAGAGAGAGAAGTAGAGAGTAAGAGAAATTAAGAAAGAGAAAAAAAGAGAAAAAAAGAGAGAAATAAAGAAAGAGAGAGGAAATGAAGGAAAGAAAGAAAGAGAGTAAGAAAGAAAGAAGGAAAAAAGGAAAGAAAGAAAGAGAGATCCGAACTTACTGGCGGAGAACAGGGAGCAAATAAACAGGAACTGATAATTGTATTGGCAGAGTTATTCGGAGTTTTCTCTTTGTTAGTGGGCTAGGCTCGTGGTTACGTTACTGAACTGATAATCTAGAGGTCGAGACTACTAATACCTAGGACGTGAGTGTTATTCCCACCAGTGCACTTTGTGAATTTAATTTTTTTTTAAATCAGGAAGTAAAAAGCTGGTACCAGTAACAGTGACCATGAAGCCGTCAGATTGTTGTAAAAACCCAGCTGTTTCACTGATGCCCCTTTCGGGACGGAAATCTACAGTTCTTACCCCGTCTGGCCTATATGTGACTCCAGTCCCACACCATCGTGGTTGACTCTTAGCTGCCTTTATAAATTGGCCTAGGAAGCCATTCCGGTCTCATAGAATCACAGAAATTTACAGCACAGAAGGAGGCCATTCGGCCCATCGTGTCCGTGCCGGCCGACAAAGAGCTATCCAGCCAAATCCCACTTTCCAGCTCTCGGTCCATGGCCCTGTAGGTTACAGCACCTCAAGTGCATATCCAAGTACTTTTTAAATGTGATGAGGGTTTCTGCCTCTACCACCCTTTCAGGCAGTGAGTTCCAGACCCCCATCACCCTCTGGGTGAAAGAAGTTCTCCTCAAATCCCCTCTAATCCAATTACTTTAAATCTCTGCCCCCTGGTTATTGACCTCTCTGCTAGGGGAAATAGGTCCTTCCTATCCACTCTATCCAGGCCCCTCATCATTTTATACACCTCAATTAAATCTCCCCTCAGCCTCCTCTGTTCCAAAGAAAACAACATCAGCCTATCCAATCTTTCCTCATAGCTAAAATTCCCCAGCCCAGGCACGATCCTCGTAAATCTCCTCTGAACCCTCTCCAGTGCGATCACATCCTTCCTGTAATGTGGTGACCAGAACTGCACGCAGTATTCTAGCTGCGGCCTAACTAGTGTTTTATACAGTTCAAGCATAACCTCCCTGCTCTTGTATTCATAACCTCGGCTAATAAAGGCAAGTATCTCGTATGCCTTCTTAACCAAACTCTATGCTACTAGAGATAGGCAATAAATGCTAGCCTTGTCAGTGGCACCCATATACCCAGGGTGCGTAACAAAGCATTGAGCCTGGATTTAAAAGGCTAACATTATAGGAGCAGGGGAGGCTATTCAGCCCCTCGAACCTGTTCCGTCTTTGTATTGGATCGTGGCTGCCCTGTATCTTAACTTCATTTGCACGCCTTTGCTCCATATCCCTTGATGCCCTTGCCCAACAAAAGTCTACCTATCTCAGTCTTAAATGTTTCACATCAGCCCAGCGTCCACAGCCTTTTTGGGGGGGAGATAGTTCCCCATTTCCACCACCCTCTGGGGAAAAAAGTGTTTCCTGACTTCACTCCTGAACGGCCTAGTTCTAATTTTAAGCTTATGCCCCCGGTTCTGGATTCCCCCCACCCACCAGGGGAAATCGCTTCTCTATCGAATCCATTTATCATTTTAAACACCTCGGTTATATCATAGAGTCATAGGGGGAAATATTCAGTTGGTTTGCGCCTCCCATTAGCGGCTTAAGAGGGTGCTAATGGGGCGCAAAGCAACTAGCGCCCGGGTGCCGCGCCGCCCACGCCTCCAGCGAAATTCAGCGGGAGGTTAGCGGTGGCGCTAACTGGTAACGCCCTGTGGCGCTGCGCGCCGGCGATGACGTCGTCGTCGTGCGCAGCGCCCCGCTCACGCTCCGGCCGCGATCTTCGGTAGCGCCCCTTGACTTACCGCCGGACGCTATGTCCGACGGGGTCAGGGGGGGCCTACCTGCGGCCGGGGCGGCGCTAGTTAAAGGGGAGGTGGCGGGCGGCCATTTTTGTTGCTGGCCGCCTGCCAGCACCTGCCCCCGTTGCTGTCCCGGCCCCCGTGAAGCCCCCCGCGGAGTTCCGGCTGCGCTCCAAGAGCCCGGCACTTCTCTTGAGTGCCGGGCTCTTTTGCCGGCACTCCCGATCCCCGGGGCCCAGATGGGCCCCAGTTCGCGCTGCGCAAGGCCCCTCCCCTTTAAGAAGGGGAGGAAGGCCTGCAATACCGCGTAGCAACGTGCCGCAGCGACTGGCGCTGCAGCACGTAGCGCCACGATATTGACTCGCAGCTTCCAGTAGTGCCCCGCTTCCCTCTTGGGGCGCAACCACTCAATTTCTGGCGCGGGGGCACTAATTTTTATGGGGCGGTAAAAGTAGCGCCCCAGCGAAGTTAGCACCCCAAAGGGGGCGCAACTCAATTTTTCCCCCATAGAGTTTTACAACACAGAAGGAGGCCATTTGGCCCATCGTGTCCGTGCCGGCCGACAAAGATCTATCCAGCCGAATCCCACTTTCCAGCTCTTGGTCCGTAGCCCTGTAGGTTACGGCTCTTCAAGTGCATATCCAAGAACTTTTTAAATGTGATGAGGGTTTCTGCCTCTACCACCCTTTCAGGCAGTGAGTTCCAGACCCCCACCACCCTCTGGGTGAAAAAAGCCCACCTCAACTCCCCTCTAAACCTCCGACCAATTACTTTAACTCGATCTACCCCTTCAACTCTGCAAGCTCGAATAAACACAAGCCAAATCATGGTCCGCGCCAGTCTCGGTATACTGGCTTCAATTTGAAAACTTGGTGGGATTTGAACTACAACAGCTGCTTCAGTTGTTAGTCCAGTAGCACAATCACTTGGCCACGTACCCATCTGGCTAACACCTCTCGCCGTCTCCCGTCAAAAATGATTTCCGTCAGCGATTTTTACAAAATTATTTGCAAAACGAAAAGGCGCCCAAATTGGACAGCAGCTCACCGCCAACACCTCCTGATTCTGGGGCCAAGATTTCAAACAATACAATGGATCATAGAATCATAGAAAGTTACAGCACGGAAGGAGGCCGTTTCCGCCCATCGTGTCCGCGCCAGCCAACAAAGAGCTATCCGGCCTAATCCCACTTCCCAGCTCTTGGTCCGTAGCCCTGCAGGTTACAGCATCCCAAGTGCATATCCAAGTACTTTTTAAATGTGGTTCAGGTTTCTGCCTCTACCACCCTTTCAGGCAGTGAGTTCCAGACCCCCACAACCCTCTGGGTGAAGAAATTTTCCCTCAAATCCCCTCTAAACCTTCCACCAATTACTTTAAATCTGTGCCCCCTGGTTTTTGACCCCTCTGCTAAGGGAAATAGTTCCTTTCTATCCACTTTATCTAGGCCCCTCATAATTTTATACACCTCAATAAGGTCTCTCCTCTGCCTCCTCTGTTCCAAGGAAAACAGACCCAGCCTTTCCAGTCTTTCCTCATAGCTACGATTCTCTACTCCCAGCAACATCCTTGTAAATCTCCTCTGTACCCTCTCTAGTGCAATCACATCCTTCCTGTAATGTGGTGGCCAGAACTGCACGCAGTACTCTAGCTGAGGCCTAACTAGTGTTTTATACAGTTGAAGCATAACCCCCCCTGCTCTTGTATCCTATGCCACGGCTAATAAAGGCAAGTATCCCATATGCCTTCTTAACCACCTTATCTACCTGGCCTGCTACCTTCAGGGATCTGTGGACATGCACTCCAAGGTCCCTTTGTTCCTCTACACTACTCAGTGTCCTACCATTTAATGTGTATTCCCTTTCCTTGTTAGCCCTCCCCAAATGCATTACCTCACACTTCTCCGGATTGAATTCCGTTTGCCACTGGAGACTTACTTTCAGAAAACAGGAGCACCAGGAGAGACCAGATGAGCCAGCGTCCGATCGGCGTTTGTCGCCCGCAACCGAAAGTACATCCTCGAAGGAAGAAGCCCATCACTGCATCCACAAGGGAAGGACAACACTCACGATGGTCTTATTAATGCGACGCGATGCTTCGAAGTGCACTCCAATCGAGCTGGCCGTTGACTAATGTACATATTGTATGCTTTGCTCTCTGAAACACAATGCGAAGAATTATGCTCATGACGGAATACTATGAGGAAACTCTGCTTAGAAAGAGTCATGAAATTCCAGAAATATTTGATATTTTTTTTAAATCCAGAGAGCTCTATCGCCTTAGTGTTTGTTTAGCTGATTCATTCTCTGGAATTAATTACCTCTTAAATATTATAAAATTGCAGACAGGTAACCTGTGCATTTACATATCTCATAGAGTCATAACGGCACAGAAGGAGGTCATTCGGCCCATCGAGTCCGTGCCGGCTCTCTGTAGAGCAATCCAGTCAGTCCCATTCCCCCCGCTCTATCCCCCGTAGCCCTGCAAGTTTATTTCCCTCAAGTGCCGATCCAGTCTCCCCTTGAAAACATTGAGTGTCTCCGCTTCCACCACTTCCGTCGGCAGCGAGTTCCAGGTCACCACCACTCGCTGCGTAAAAAAGTGTTTCCTCATGTCCCCCCTGTATCTCTTGCCCAAAACCTTAAATCTGTGTCCCCTAGTCCTTACCATCAACTAGTGGGAACAGCCTTTCCCCGTCTAGCCTATCCAAACCCGTCATAATCTTGTCCACCTCTATCAAATCACCCCTCAACCTCCTTTGCTCGAATGAAAACAAATCCAGCTTCTCCAACCTGTCCTTGTAGCTAAGATCCCCCATCCCCGGAACCATTCTGGTAAATCTCCTCTGCACCCTCTCAAGGGTCTTCAAATCCTTCCTGAAGTGTGGTGACCAGAACTGAACGCAATACTCCAGTTGTGGCTTTATAAAGGTTCAGCATAACTTCTCTATCAAATCTAATCAAATAGTCCAAATCAATTGCAGCCACTATAGAAAGAACCAAAAAAAGTCCAAAAATGTGCGGGTTAGGTTGATTTGGCTATGATAAATTGACCCTTAGTGTTAGGGGGGGATTAAATATGTGGGGTTACGGGGATAGGATAGGAAGGGATATGTTAGGGGGAATTAAATACGTGGGGTTACGGGGATAGGGTGGGATATGTGTCGGTGCAGGCTCGATGGGGATTCTGTGTGAGAAAGCAGGGACAGGGTACTGGATTTGGATGATCAGCCATGATCGTATTGAATGGTGGAGCAGGCTCGACGGGCCGAATGGCCTACTCCTGCTCCTAGTTTCTATGTTTCTATGTTTCTAACCCTTCCGAACCAAAGCTTTAACAGTCAAATCATCTCTTCTCTCCTTTATTCTCTGATACCGGCCGAGTATACTTCGGAACGACTCTGAGATATTGGTCTACGAACTTTTAACAGTCATGCTGAAATAACTCGGAAGTCTTGTGAAATTAATGACTTACATTTGCATAGCGCCTTTAACGTGGCAAGAGATCCCAAGGTGCTGCACGGGAGCGATTACCAAACACAATTTGACACCGAGCCACATCTTGAGATATTAGGACAGATTGGTCAAAGAGGTGGGTTTTAAGGAACCTCTCAGAGGTGGAGAGAGAGAGGTCGAGCGGTTTAGGAGGATTCTGCTTCAGAAAATTATCCCAAGTGAAATCAATAATTCTGTTCTAAGTTAGATGTAAATCCCGGGCGGGATAAGTGAGCTCAAAACCAAGAAATTCACCAGGGATGGATGCTATTTATCGCAGCGATCGGACGGAGACACGAGGCTCTTTCATATGTTTCAATGAGATCACCCTCTTATTCTAGGTAATACAGACCTAGTCTACTCACTCTCTCCTCATAGGGCAATCCCCTCACTCCAGGAACCAGTCTGGGGAACCTTCGTTGCACTCCCTCTATGACAAGTATATCCTTCCTTAGGTAAGGAGACCAAAACTGTGCACAATACTCCAGGTGTGGTCTCACCAAGGCCTTATATAATTGTACTAAGACTTCTTTACTCTTGAACTCCAATCCCTTTGTAATAAAGTTTAACCTTTGCTTTCCTAATTGCTTGTTGGACCTGTCGAACAGGCTGGGGAGCTCTATTCTCGAACTAAGGAAAGGCTGCTTACCTGATATAGATCTTTAAGCTAATTATCGGGTTTGACAGCGGAGTTGTAGAAAAAATTTCCCACTTGTTAGGGGGGGGAGGGGAGGAGACTAAAAACAGGGGGCGTTAATATAAGACAGTCACTAATAAATCCAATCGGGAATTCAGGAGAAACTTCTTTACCCGGAGGGTGGTGAGAACGTGGAACTCGCTACCACAGGGAGTGGTTGAGGCGAATAGCAGAGGTAGAAAGAAAAGAAAGACTTACATTTCTATAGCGCCTTTCACGACCACCGGACGTCTCAAAGCGCTTTACAGCCAATGAAGTACTTTTAGGAGTGTAGTCGCTGTTGTCATGTGGGAAACGCGGCAGCCAGCTTGCGCACAGCAAGCTCCCACAAACAGCAATGTGATAATGACCAGCTAAACTGCTTTTGGTTATGTTGAGTGAGGGATAAATATTGGCCCCAGGGATAAATATCCCCCTACTCTTTTTCGAAATAGTGCCATGGGATCTTCGACGTCCACCTGAGAGGGCAGATGGAGCCTCAGGTTTAATGTCTCATCGAATAGACGGCACCTCCGACTGTACAACGCTCCCTCAGCACTGCACTGGGAGTGTCAGCCTAGATTTGTGCTGAATCATTTAAGGGGAGGCAATGCTAAACATATGAGGGAGAATAGAATAGCAGGATATGCAGATTGGGTGAGATGAAGAGGGGTGGGAGGAGGCTGGTGTGGAGCATAAAGACCGGCACGGACCAGTTGGGCTGTGTGACCTGTTGCTATGCTGTAGACTCGATCTAATTCTATGTTATACTGCCTTTCATTTACATTAGTAATCTGCATACAGAACCTCAATGCAAAGAGCACAAACATGCGGATGGTACCAAAGTGAGAAGTGCCTGAAACAGAAAAGACAGCTCGGAAATGATGGAGTGAGGTCTTTTTTTCCGTGTATGGGATGTGGGCGTCGCTGGCAAGGCCGGCATTTATTGCCCATCCCTAATTGCCCTTGAGAAGGTGGTGGTGAGCCGCCTTCTTGAACCGCTGCAGTCCGTGTGGTGAAGGTGCTCCCACAGTGCTGTTAGGGAGGGTGTGCCAGGATTTTGACCCAGCGACGATGAAGGAACGGCTGTTATATTTCCAAGTCAGGATGGTGTGTGACTTGGAGGGGAACTCGGAGGTGGTGGTGTTCCCATGCGCCTGCTGCCCTTGTCCTTCTAGGTGGAAGAGGTGGCGGGTTTGGGAGGTGCTGCCGAAGAAGCCTTGGCGAGTTGCTGCAGTGCATCTTGTAGATGGTACACACTGCAGCCACGGTGCGCCGGTGGTGGAGGGAGTGAATGTTTAAGGTGGTGGATGGGGTGCCAATCAAACGGGCTGCTTTGTCCTGGATGGTGTCGAGCTTCTTGAGTGTTGTTGGAACTGCACTCATCCAGGCAAGTGGAGAGTATTCCATCACACTCCTGACTTGTGCCTTGTAGATGGTGGAAAGGCTTTGGGGAGTCAGGAAGTGAGACACTCACTGCAGTCATTTCTCCTTATGTGGCCCAGTGTCAAACTTTTTGTCTTATAATACTCCTGTGAAGCACCTTGGGATGTTTTACTGTGTTAAAGGAGCTATATAAATACAAGGGGGTAAAAATTAGGTCGCGCCCCATTTGGGGCGCAAATATCGTCTGGACGCAAATATTAGCGCCTGGCGCTAATTATCGGCACTGACTGGAAACTTCACTTTTACCGCCCCGGGAGGTGAGTGGAGCGCTAAATCAGGCGCTGCACACCTGTCTTAAGGCGCAAAGGCCAAGGAGTGAGGCGCTACCTCAGAGCGCTGGCGAAGCTCATGTAATGTCAGTAAGCAATGGAACACACACACAATGGCACGGGCCAGTTCTTAAAGGGGATGGTTAATCTTGCTTTCCATCCACATCCTGTTCATTGCAGCCTTGAATCTCGGCCTGGAGAGACTTGCACATCAAATGTGCTGGAAAGAACAATGGAGAGTACCAGGCAAAGAGCTCAGAGTGCAGCCCCCACAGTCTCTTCTAAATCGATACAAGGAATGGCAAATCAAAATGAACCTGCAAAGTGCTGCTGAGTACCCAAAACTCCTTCACACAACGTTGAATCTCTCCAGAAGTCTCTCCCTCTCTCTCTCAGAATGCGTAGTTCAAAAATGCCACCAACAATAAAAGACAGGAAGAGGCCCCCTTTAAATAGCGCCCCCCCCAGCCCCACAGCGATTGATAGCGTTCCAGTCTTCTGGTCGTTGGATGCGCCAGGCGGTAAGGCAGGGGGCGCCACTCAATTTCCGCTCCGGGGCGCCACAAGGGCGTTGCACCATGGAATGACGTCACAATCTGCGCGCGCAGGTGGCCGCAGCGGTAAGTTTTAGCGCCGCCGCACAATCTCTAGTTAAGTTCCCGAGCGGCGCAAACATTGCTGCACCCGGGCGTTAGCGGCTTTGCGCCCCATTAGCACCCTCTTAAGGCGCTAACGGGAGGCGCAACCAACTGAATTTTTACCCCAAGGTATTGTTGCTGCAATGGGGCATTAGAATGTGTCTGGATTAGGGAATTAAGATGGACCGAATGGCCTTGCTCATCCGTGACTGTCTTGTGATGTATTTTACTTGTATCTTTTTTAACTATGAGGTTAAACCAGCACATATCTATTTCAGGAACTGGTTGGCCCAGTCATTTTTTTTTACTCCCTTTGTTATGTTGATTGAAGTTTATGCCGTTACTGGGATACAACACTGGCCAGAGGCCAGGAATCCGATACACACTGTGGCACGCACACACACGCACACACACTCTGACGCACACCATCAACACAAGGCATAGCCTTTAATAAATGCCCTTGGCACAACAACACAGACCTGTGTCTGGGAATAACGCCCCTCGCACTCCTGCGCAAGGTACAGGGAGGGGTAATCCCCAGCCTCTGTTTCTTGTCTCTCACCCTCCCTCTCATCACGACTATTGACTATATATATTAATGATCTAGACGAGGGAACTAGATATAATATCTCCAAGTTTGCAGATGAAACAAAGCTGGGGGGGCGTGTGTGCTGCGAGGAGGATGCCGAGAAACTCCAGTATGAGTTGGGTGAGTGGGCAGAAGCGTGGCAGATGCAGTATAATGTGGATAAATGCGAGGTTATCCACTTTGCTGGCAAAAACAGAAAGGCAGATTATTATCTGAACGGCAATAGATTGGGAAAAGGGGAAGTGCAACGAGACCTTGGTGTCCTTGTGCACCAGTCGCTGAAGTTAAGCATGCAGGTGCAGCAGGCGATTAAGAAGGCATATGGTATGTTGGTCTTCATAGTGAAAGGGTTTGAGTACAGGAGCAAGGATGTCTTGCTGCAACTGTACTGGGCCTTGGTGAGACCACACCTTGAGTATTGTGTGCAGTTTTGGTCACCTTATCTGAGGAAGGATGTTCTTGCCATGGAGGGTGTGCAGCGAAGATTAACCAGACTGATACCTGGGATGGCAGGAATGACGTATGAGGAGAGATTGGGTCGATTGGGCTTATACTCGCTGGAGTTTAGAAGAATGAGAGGGGATCTCATTGAAACTTATCAAATTCTAACAGGGCTAGACAGACTGGATGCAGGAAGGATGTTCCCGATGGTGGGTGAGTCCAGAACAAGAGGTCACAATCTAAAGATAAGGGGTAGTAAGCCATTTAGGACTGAGATGAGGAGGAATTTCTTCACCCAGAGAGTGGTGAACCTGTGGAATTCTCTACCACAGAAGGCAGTTGAGGCCAAGTCAGTAAATATATTCGAGAAAGAGTTAGATATATTTCTTAAGGATAAAGGGATCAAGGGATATGTGGAGAAGGCAGGGACAGGGTACTGAATTTGGATGATCAGCCATGATCTCATTGAATGGTGGAGCAGGCTCGAGGGGCCGAATGGCCTACTCCTGCTCCTATCTTCTATGTTTCTATGACTTGACAAATCACGTTAAATCGAAAGAATATGTCTCGAGCAATTCTAATTCTGCAGTTTCCCCATTTTTTTATGGGGTGGGGGGAGCTATCCCAACTCGCAATTGTTAACGTTACCACAACATATAGAAACTTCACCAGTGCTATATAATTAGCGTATTGCAGGACAGTCTGATTAACCTTTGCCTTACAGGTATGGTCTTAAGGTGAAGTGGAGAGTTGAGGGTAGGAAGAGAGGTGCTGTTCCAAAACTCAAGCTGGGATGAGGAGGGATTGGGCAATGGAGAGGTGTTGTTCCAGGTGCACAGCGCACACTTTTGGTCTCCTTATCTAAGGAAAGATATACTTGCCTTGGAGGCGGTGCAACGAAGGCTCACTAGATTGATCCCTGGGATGAGAGGGTTGTCCTATGAGTAGTGATCGAGTAGATTGGGCCTATACTCTCTGGATTTTAGAAGAATGAGAGGTGATCTCATTGAAACATGTAAGATTCTGAGGGGGATTGACAGGGTCGATGCTGAGAGGTTGTTTCCCCTGGCTGGAGTGTATAGAACTAGGGGGCATAGTCTCAGGATAAGGGGTCGGCCATTTAAGACGGAATTGAGGAAAGCAAATTGTGAAGAGGGCAGAAGAAGGCTGCAAAGGGATATAGATAGGTTAAATGAGTGGGCAAAGATCTGGCAAATGGAGTATAATGTGGGAAAATGTGAAATTGTCCATTTTGGCAGGAAGAATAAAAAAGAAGCATTTTATCCAAATGGTGAGAGATTGCAGAGCTCTGAGATGCAGAGGGATCTGGGTGTCCTAGTGCATGAATCGCAAAAAGTTACCACGCAGGTACAGCAAGTAATATGGAAAGCTAATAGAATGTTACCGTTTATTGCGAGGGGAATTGAATACAAAAGTAGGGAGGTTATGCTTCAGTTATCCAGGGCTTTGGTGAGACCACATCTGGAGTACTGTGTATAGTATTGGTCTCCTTATTTAAGGAAGGATGTAAATGCATTGGAGGCAGTTCAGAGAAGGTTTACTAGACTAATACCTGGAATGGGCGGGTTGTCTTATGAGGAAAGGTTGGACAGGCTGGGCTTGTATCCGCTGGAGTTTAGAAGAGTAAGAGGTGACTTGATTGAAACGTATAAGATTCTGAGGGGTCTGGACAGGGTGGATGTGGAGAGGATGTTTCCTCTTGTGGGAGAATCTAGAACTAGGCGTCACTGTTTAAAAATAAGGGGTCGCCCATTTAAGACAGAGATGAGGAGAAATTTTTTCTCACAGAGGGTCGTGAGTCTTTGGAACTCTCTTCCTCAGGGGCGGTGGAAGCAGAGTTTTTGAATATTTTGAAGGCAGAGGTAGATAGATTCTTGGTAAGCAAGGGGGTGAAAGGTAATCGGGGGTAGGCGGGAATGTGGAGTAATCAGATCAGCCATGATCTTATTGAATGGCGGAGCAGGCTCGAGGGACGAGTGGCCAACTCCTGCTCCTAATTCGTATGTCCGTAATTTCTTCACTCAGAGGGTTGTGAATCTTTGGAATACTCTACCCCTAAGGGCTGTGGATGCTGAGTTTTTGAGTATATTCAATGCTGAGATAGATAGATATTTGGACTCTAGGGGAATCAAGGGATTTGGGGATTGGGTGAGAAAGTGGAGTTGAGGTCGAAGATCAGCCATGATCTTATTGAATGGCGGAACAGGCTCGAGGGGCCGTATGGCCTACTCATGCTCTTAATTCTTAAGTTCTCATGTTACAAATGCTGAGGGGGTATTGGGTAATGATATGGTTGTCACAGATGGTGTTCGGGGGTATTAGAGAATGGGAGGTGATGTCACAGATGGTGTTCAGGGGGATTAAAGAATGGAGAGGTGATGTCACATATGGTGTTCGGGGGTATTAGAGAATGGGGAGGTGATGTCACAGATGGTGTTCGGGGGTATTAGAGAATGGGGAGGTGATGTCACAGATGGTGTTCGGGGTGATTAGAGAATGGGAGGTGATGTCACAGATGGTGTTCAGGGGGATTAGAGAATGGGGAGGTGATGTCACAGATGGTGTTCGGGGGTATTAGAGAATGGGGAGGTGATGTCACAGATGGTGTTCGGGGTGATTAGAGAATGGGAGGTGATGTCACAGATGGTGTTCAGGGGGATTAGAGAATGGAGAGGTGATGTCACATATGGTGTTCGGGGGGATTAGAGAATGGGGAGGTGATGTCACAGATGGTGTTCAGCGGGATTAGAGAATGGGAGATGATGTCACAGATGATGTTCAGGGGGATTAGAGAATGGGAGGTGATGTCACAGATGGTGCTCAGGGGGATTAGGGAATGGGGAGGTGATGTCACAGATGGTGTTCAGGGGTATTAGAGAATGGGGAGGTGATGTCACAGATGGTGTTCGGGGTGGATCAGAGAATGGGGAGGTGATGTCACAGATGGTGTTCGGGGGGATTAGAGAATGGGGAGGTGATGTCACAGATGGTGTTCGGGGGGATTAGAGAATGGGGAGGTGATGTCACAGATGGTGTTCAGGGGGATTAGAGAATGGGAGGTGATGTCACAGATGGTGCTCAGGGGGATTAGAGAATGGGGAGGTGATGTCACAGATGGTGTTCAGCGGGATTAGAGAATGGGAGATGATGTCACAGATGATGTTCAGGGGGATTAGAGAATGGGAGGTGATGTCACAGATGGTGTTCGGGGTGGATCAGAGAATGGGGAGGTGATGTCACAGATGGTGTTCGGGGGATTAGAGAATGGGGAGGTGATGTCACAGATGGTGTTCGGGGGGATTAGAGAATGGGGAGGTGATGTCACAGATGGTGTTCAGGGGGATTAGAGAATGGGGAGGTGATGTCACAGATGGTGTTCAGGGGGATTAGAGAATGGGGAGGTGATGTCACAGATGGTTTTCGGGGGGATTAGAGAATGGGGAGGTGATGTCACAGATGGTGTTCGGGGGGATTAGAGAATGGGGAGGTGATGTCACAGATGGTGTTCGGGGGGATTAGAGAATGGGGAGGTGATGTCACAGATGGTGTTCAGGGGTATTAGAGAATGGGAGGTGATGTCACAGATGGTGTTCGGGGGGATTAGAGAATGGGGAGGTGATGTCACAGATGGTGTTCAGGGCTATTAGAGAATGGGGAGGTGATGTCACAGATGGTGTTCGGGGATATTAGAGAATGGGTAGGTGATGTCACAGATGGTGTTCGGGGGGGATTAGAGAATGGGGAGGTGATGTCACAGATGGTGTTCAGGGCTATTAGAGAATGGGGAGGTGATGTCACAGATGGGGTTCAGGGGGGAGGGTGGGGAATGGGGAGGTGATGTCACAGATGGGGTTCAGGGGGGAGGGTGGGGAATGGGGAGGTGATGTCACAGATGGGGTTCAGGGGGGAGGGTGGGGAATGGGGAGGTGATGTCACAGATGCGGTTCAGGGGGGAGGGTGGGGAATGGGGAGGTGATGTCACAGATGGGGTTCAGGGGGGAGGGTGGGGAATGGGGAGGTGATGTCACAGATGGGGTTCAGGGGGGAGGGTGGGGAATGGGGAGGTGATGTCACAGATGGGGTTCAGGGGGGAGGGTGGGGAATGGGGAGGTGATGTCACAGATGGGGTTCAGGGGGGAGGGTGGGGAATGGGGAGGTGATGTTACAGATGGTGTTCGGGGTGGGGGGAGGTTGGGGAATGGGGAGGTGTTGTTACAGACAGTGTTCAGTGCACACTGTCCACCCTCAATTTCCCGCATATTTCTTCCCTTTCCAACATTGACGCTCGAATCAAATCCGGATATCTCAAGCATGAGGTATACTTGGAGCACTGTGTACAATTCTGGTCGCCATCAAAAGAAGAAAGAAAGAAAGACTTGCATTTATATAGCGCCTTTCACGACCACCGGACGTCTCAAAGCGGTTTACAACAAATGAAGTACATTTGAAGTGGGTCACTGCTGTAATGTGGGAACCTTGGAGTACTACATACAATTCTGGTCGCCATATTATAAAAAGGATATAGAGGCACTGGAGAGGGTGCAGGGAAGATTTACAAGGACGATACCAGTTATGCGAGGGTATACATATCAGGAAAGGATGAACAGGCTGGGTCTCCTTTCTCTTGAAAAGAGAAGGCTGAGGGGTGACCTAATAGAGGTCTTTAAGATTATGAAAGGTTTTGATAGAGTGGATACAGAGAGAATGTTTCCACTTGTGGGGAAGAGCATAACTAGAGACCATCAATATAAGATAGTCACCAAGAAATCCAATCGGGAATTCAGAAGAAACTTCTTTACCCAGAGAGTGGTGAGAATGTGGAACTCGCTACCACAGGGAGTGGTTGAGGTGAATAGTATAGATGCATTTAAGGGGAGGCTGGACAAGCATATGAGGGAGAAAGGAATAGAGGGTTATGCTGATAGTTTTAGATGAGGAAAGACGGGAGGAGGCTCGAGTGGAGCATAAACTGGTTGGGCCGATGGCCTGTTTCTGTGCCGTATATCCTATCCTGCCCGATACGAGTCTCCCAAAGCAAGCGCTCTACTCGGAGCTCCGACATGGCAAGAGAGCCTCAGGTGGGCAGAGGAAATGCTTCAAGGACACCCTCAAAGCCTCCTTGAAAAAGTGTAACATCCCCACCGACACCTGGGAATCCCTGGCCCAAGACCACACAAAGTGGAGGAGAAGTATCCGGGAAGGCGCCGAACACCTCGAGTCTCTTCGCCGGGAGCAAGCGGAAGCCAAGCGCAAACAGCGGAAGGAGCGCACGTCAACCCAAGCACCCCACACCCACCCGCCCCCTTCAACCACCGTCTGCCCCACCTGTGACAGAGACTGTAGGTCCCGCATTGGACTCATCAGTCACCTGAGAACTCCTTTTTTGTGTTGGAAGCAAGTCATCCTCGGTTCCGAGGGACTGCCTAAGAAGAAGATATTCTTTGTAATCCTATGTAATGTCTCAAACCCTTAAGACCTGCAATTCAGGGCCCCATTCTCTACCGAACGTCCGCGAGAGCATTCAGTAAACAGCATTAAGTACCTTCCATCCCTCTGTCGGGTACTACCCCAGCCCTCCCCGCCTCACCCTAGAGTTTAGAAGAATGAGAGGGGATCGCATTGAAACTTATAAAATTCTAACAGGACTAGACAGACTAGATGCAGGAAGGATGTTCCCAATGGCAGGGGAGTCCAGAACTAGGGGTCACAGTCTAAGGATAAGGGGTAAGCCATTTAGGACTGAGATGAGGAGGAATTTCTTCACCCAGGGAGTGGTAAATCTGTGGAATTCTCTACCACAGAAGGCAGTTGAGGCCAATTCATTAAATATATTCAAGAAGGAGATAGATATATTTCTTAAGGCTAAAGGGATCAAGGGATATGGGGAGAAAGCAGGGACAGGGTACTGATTTTGGATGATCAGCCATGATCTCATTAAATGGCGGAGCAGGCTCGAGGGGCCGAATGGCCTACTCCTGCTCCTATCTTCTATGTTTCTATGTTATACAGACCCAAGAAGTGTCTCGCCCACTCCCGGACATCCCTTTCCCCAATATGGATATTTGAGTGGATTCCACCTACCAGAGACAGATAATCCGAAGTATTGAACCAGTCGTCTTTCAATTCAAACTAAGCATACTTGGAGATCCCGCGGTCCTCACAGATTGTTGTTCCGCGCTGTAACGTGTATCAATCCCAAGAGTTCTGCAGCAGCACCGATTGTAGCTTCCTTCACTGAAACTGAAAGCACTTGCACCTTGTTGTCCCCGTCTCTTAGCAATCGAGGCAAGGCCCAAAACCCTCTCCTTACCTCAACAAGTACAGCAGCTCAAACAACCCACACAGGGAAAAGAAACGTCTGGTTATGTAGGAACACCAGGGCCCAGAAATTCGACTCCCTGGCTTCCCGCGGGTGCAAGGATCGCCCACGCACCTACCTACCGCGCCTGCCGTTGACCTCTGGGCCCACGGGGACTTCAGCTCCTGGGCCTGCTCCAAGTGCCGGCGCACAGTGCTTGCGTGTCTCAGGGGCGCAGTTAGTGCGATGCGTCCCCTGGGATCATGTGGGCCATGGAGAGCCAATGGCAGCAGACCATCTTTCATTCATAGATTTGACAGCAAGACCTGTCAAATCTATGAATACAGATCAGCCCCAAAACATCCCTAAAACTACAAATAAATTTTAAAAATCACATTTTTAAAATAACTACATTAATTAACTATTTTAAACAAAAATTGAAATTTTTGAAAAAGTTAATAAAAATTTTAACGGGGCTAAAACTAAACTTACCTTTCTTTAAAGTAATTAAGAAAGATAAATCAGTGAAAAAAATGTTGAAATTTTAATAAAATCAACACTTACCTTGTTAAAAGAAGGCCTTGCGCTCCTTTTTCAAAGTGTATCTTCTCCGTGCTTACCCTCACGGAGGAACCTGTAAAAAAATCCGAAGTGCGCGGCGAACGCGCTGGCCCTCCGGCGTGCGCGTTCGACCTCTGAACCCCTTCCTCAGGGGAACGGAAGCGCCGGTTTCCCGCGCATGCGCAGTGCGTGCAAGAAACCGGCACTTTCGTTCCGTCCACGGGCGAGTACACAGTGCGTACTCCCCCGACAACAGCCGAATTTCTGCCCCCCGTGTGGGGAAAAAATTGGGGTGCTTTGCGCCTCCTGTTAGCACCCCGGCCGCAAACTTCGGCTGCGCCCCGCTGACCTATCGCCGGATGATAAGTCCGACAGGGTCAGGGTGGCGTTTTTGCATCGGCGGCGGGCAGCGCAGGTTAAAGGTCAGGTGTCGGGCGGCCATTTTCTTTTGGGCCGCCTGCCAGCACCTGCTCCCCTTTCCCCTTTTTTATTCGGGGTGCCGGGCCGCGATCGCTCAGCCCGGCGCTCCTCTTTAATCGGGGGAGGGAGGCCCGCAATACCGCGGCGCTACTTGCCGACCCGCGTGGCGCTGTTGCACGTAACGCCGCCATATTCACTTGTAACACCGCAGGAATGAGGGGGAGCACCTCCAGTAGCGCCCCGCCTCCTGCTGGGGGCGCCACCACTGAATTTATGGCGCAGGGGCGAAGTTAGCGACCCAAAGGGGGCGCCACCGAATCATTCCCCCCGTGGGTTTTAATGATCGAACACAGACCACAACACTTTGCCAAACTTAAGATCGAAATGGTATTTATTTAACGTCGTTCACAGGGTCAGGAGGCCCCCAAAGTGCTTTATAGCCAATTAAGCACTTTTTCAAGTGTAGCCCCTGCTATAACGAGAAATGTCGTCACTGTTCCATCTTTCCCGCAACTCCATGTTTGAACCCCTCCAATCAAGTTACTGTCCCCTGCCACAAGTACCGAAACGGCGCTCATCAAATGATGTCATTTGTGACTGTGACAAAGGTAAATTCTTACTGGGCTTGACAGGTTAAACATAGAAACATAGAAGATAGGAGCAGGAGTAGGCCATTCGGCCCCTCGAGCCTGCTCCGCCATTTAATGAGATCATGGCTGGTCATCCAAATTCACTACCCTGTCCCTGCTTTCTCCCCATATCCCTTGATCCCTTTAGCCTTAAGAAATATATCTAACTCCTTCTTGAATATATTTAATGAATTGGCCTCAACTGCCTTCTGTGGTAGAGAATTCCACAGGTTCACCACCCTCTGAGTGAAGAAATTCCTCCTCATCTCAGTCCTAAATGGCTTACCCCTTATCCTTAGACTGTGACCCCTGGTTCTGGACTCCCCCGCCATCGGGAACATCCTTCCTGCATCTAGTCTGTCTAGTCCTGTTAGAATTCTATAAGTTTCAATGAGATCCCCTCTCATTCCTCTAAACTCCAGTGAATACAAGCCCAATCGACCCAATCTCTCTCCAAACGTCATCCCTGCCATCCCAGCCATCAGTCTGGTGAATCCTCACTGCACTCCCTCCATGGCAAGAACATCCTTCCTCAGACAAGGCGACCAAAACTGCACACAATACTCAAGGCGTGGTCCCACCAAGGCCCTGCACAACTGCAGCAAGACATCCTTGCTCCTGTACTCGAATCCTCTCGCTATGAAGGCCAACATACCATCTGCCTTCTTAACCGCCTGCTGCACCTGCATGCCTACCTTCAGCGACTGGCACACAAGGACACCCAGGTCTCGTTGCACTTCCCTTTTTCCCAATCTATTGCTGTTCATAGATGCAGGGAGTGCGTTTCCCCTGGCTGGGGAGTCTAGAACCAGGGTTCACAGTCTCAGATAAGGGGTCGGCCATTTAGGACTGAGATGAGGAGAAATTTCTTCACTCAGAGGGTGGTGAATCTTTGGAATTCTCTACCCCAGAGGGCTGTGGAGGCTCAGTCGTTGAGTATATTCAAGGCTGAGATCGATAGATTTTTGAATATTAAGGGATCAAGGGATATGGGGATAGTGCAGGAAAGTGGAGATGAGGTCGAAGATCGGCCATGATCTTATTGAATGGCGGAGCAGGCTCGAGGGGCCAAATGGCCTCTTCCTGCTCCTATTTCTTATGTTCTTATGTTCTTAAACTATCCCTCCTCGTCCTTCTTGACTTGTCTGCAGCCTGTGACACATTGACCACTCCATCCTCCTCCAACGCTCTCCACCGTCGTCCAGCTGGGTGGGACAGCACTCGCCTGGTTCCATTCTTATCTATCCAATCGTAGCCAGAGAATCACCTGCAACAGCTTCTCTTCCCACTCCCGCATCGTTACCTCTGGTGTCCCCCAAGGATCTATCATTGGCCCCCTCCTATTTCTCATTTACATGTTGCCCATCTGAGACATCATCTGAAAACACAGCGTCAGTTTCCACATGTACGCTGACGACACCCAGCTCTACCTCACCACCTCTTCTCTCGACCCCTCCACGGTCTCTAAATTGTCACACTGCTTGTCCGACATCCAGTTCTGGACGAGCAGAAATTTCTTCCAATTAAATATTGGGAAGACCGAAGCCATTGTCTTCGGTCCCCACCAAAAACTCCGTTCCCCAGCCACTGACTCCATCCCTCTCCCTAACATCTGTCTGAGGCTGAGCCACACTGTTCGCAACATTGGTGTCATATTTGACCCTGAAATGAGCTTCTGACCACATATCCGCAGCATAAAAAAGACCGTCTATTTCCACCTCCGTAACATCGCCCGTCTCCACCCTTGCCTCAGCTCATCCGCTGCTGAAACCCTCAACCATGCCTTTGTTACCTCTAGACTTGACTATTCCAACGCACTCCTGGCCGGCCTCTCACATTCCACCCTACGTAAACTTGAGGTCATCCAAAACTCGGCTGCCCCGTGTCCTAACTCGCACCAAGTCCCGTTTGCCCATCACTCCTATGCTCGCTGACCTACACTGGCTCCCGGTTAAGCAGCGCCTCGATTTCAAAATTCTCATCCTTGTTTTCAAATCCCTCCATGGCCACCTCACCACCTCCCATCTCTGTAACCTCCTCCAGCCCCTACAAGACTCCGAGATCTCTGCACTCCTCCAATTCTGCCCTCTTGAGCATTCCCGATTTCCATCGCTCCACCATTGGCGGCCGTGCCTTCAGCCGCCTGGGCCCTAAGCTCTGGGATTCCCTCCCTAAACCTCTCCGCCTCTCTCTCTCCCCCTTTAAGACGCTCCTTAAAACCGACCTCTCTGACCAAGCTTTTGGTCACATGTCCTAATATCTCCTTATGTGGCTCGGTGTCAAATTTTGTTTGATAACCGCCCCTGTGAAGCACCTTGGGACATTTTACTACGTTAAAGGTGCTATATAAATGCAAGTTGATATTGTTGTTGAAATGTAATCACTGCAGCAACGCAAGGAAACCCGGCAGCCAACATGTGCACAGTAAGCTCCCACAAACAGTAGCGAGAGGAGAGTATAGATGCATGAATACTTATATTATATATTTTAAAGTGATGTTAACTGTAAATAAACCTACATTATTTGTGTTTAGCTCCAGGACCATGGAGACAGCGATGGAGAGAGTCCTCACAACTTCTCATTCGGACGATCAGAGCAGAGTGGAGTGTGGGAACCAGGGCATTTTCAGATCACCGCTTCACCTGACGAAGGAGCAGCGCTCCGAAAGCTTGTGATTTCAGATAAAGCTGTTGGACTCTAACCTGGTGTTGTGCGACTTCTCACTTTTGTCCACCCCAGTCCAACACCGGCATCTCTGCATCATTTGCAGATCAGTTCAAGAGCCAGGTGGAAATAAAAACGGAGAGAGGCTGCTCACTCGCTCTGGCCCGTGTTACACTTTTGCACAAAGTCCAGATCTAACAGGGAAATCAAGGGTGCGCCTATTAGGAAATATATTTGTTGACTTCGCTTCTTAGGCAGAAAGAAGTGAATTCCGTGGGCTTACTCATATCCTGATTGCTCAAGCCCAGCACCTTATCTGTTGGCAAACGGGACAGAACAATTCATTTCGTCATTAGCTTCCAACAGTTCAATAGATCAAAAGCTCCCCGTTACTCTGTAGCGCGTTTGGCAATGACTCGTTGAAAGAGTTCAAACAGAACGGAATCTCACACAGGGCGCCGGGCACAACTTCGCCAGGAAATCACAGCCTCACCTTTGGACTTTAAGGAATGAGGTGGGACCAGGGACAGGGAGTAGGGCTTCAAAATCGAGACAACTGGTGCCACTGACCTGCCTTGTTTCCTGGTCTGTAGCGGCGTCAACACTGGGGATCCAGTTAACTAATTCTCACACAAATTGACCTCTGACACCTCGAGATTGAATGGGAAAGGCCAATATCTCCCTCTTCAATCAGTCAACCATTATTGCACAATCAGTAAAGTGTGAACACAATCATCAGTGTTTGCAAATGAGACTCACGCACGCACTCATACAGACATATTGGGGGGAAAATTCAGTTGGTTGCGCCTCCCGTTAGCGCCTTAAGAGGGCGCTAATGGGGCGCAAAGCAACTAGCGCCCGGGCGCGGCGATGTTTGCGCCGCTCGGGAAATTAACTAGACATTTTGCGGCGGCGCTAAACACCACCGCCACGATCTCCTGCGCCGGCAGATCGTGACGTCAGTCGAGTGCGCAACGCCCCGGTATCGCCCCGTAGCGGATATTGAGTGGCGCCCCCTGCCTTACCGCCTGACGCAAGCAACGACAGGTTGAGGGGAGCGTTCTGCAGTCATGAAGGGAAAGGGGGAGCACTATTTAAAGGTGACCGCTTCCTGCCTTTTATTGTTGGTGCCATTTTTGAACTACGCATTCTGAGAGAGAGAGGAGAGAGACTTCTGGAGAGATTCAATGCTGTGTGAAGGAGTTTTGGGTACTGAGCAGCACTTTGCAGGTTCATTTTGATTTGCCATTCCTTGTATCAATTTAGAAGAGACTGTGGGGCTGCACTCTGAGCTCTTTGCCTGGTACTCTCCATTGTTCTTTCCAGCAGATTTGATGTGCAGGTCTCTCCAGGCCGAGATTCAAGGCTGCAATGAGCAGAATGTGGATGGAAAGCAAGATTAACCCTCCCCTTTAAGAACTGGCCCGTGCCATTGTGTGTGTGTTCCATTGCTGACTGACATCACGTGAGCTTCGCCAGCGCTCTGAGGTAGCGCCTCGCTCCTCGGCCTTTGCGCCTTAAGACAGGTGTGAAGCGCCTGATTTAGCGCTCCAATCACCTCCAGGGGCGATAAAAGTCAAGTTTGCAGTCGGTGGCGATAATTAGCGCCAGGCGCTAATCTTTGCGCCCGGCCGATAATTGCGCCACAAATGGGGCGATACTGAATTTTTCCCCCATTGGAACTTACGCTCGATCGAACGAACGAACGAACAATTGAATGAATGATCGAATGATCGAACGAACAATGCCAGTAGGACTGGCGTAAAACAGGTTTTCTTTTCTTGGTTTATTGGAATAAGTGTTATCTGTAGCATTTAATTGGATTATGATGGTGCTATGTGTTTGTACACTGTGGTGTTGAAATGGTTTCTGTTTTATGTGGAGTTAACTTTGAGATTTATTATTTTAAATCTAAAAAGTTGTGTGGAATTGTTTCAGGGTATTTGTACTGTAAACATTCTTGATTATTTGTAAAATTAATCATTGCATTTATATTAACTATAAGGCTGTTTTTAAGGCTTTATTTTTTACTGTGATGGATGAATGTAATGGATTTACTAAATAAAAAATCATCAGTGTTTGCTGCACTATTGTAGAACACTATTCTAGAATCATAGAATCTTACAGCACAGAAGGAGACCATTCGGCCCATCGTGCCTGTGCTGGCTCTTTGAAAGAGCTCTCCGATTAGCCCCACTCCTCCCTGCTCCTTCCCCATGGCTCTGTAATATTCTAAGAATTTTGTGTTGGTTGGTCCATTAGCACTTCATGTCTCAGCCGTGATTCAGTGGGAGCACTCTCACCTCTGAGTCAGAGGGTCGAGGGTTCAATCCCACTCCAGAGACTTGAGCACGAAAATCCAGGCTGACACTACACTGCAGTACTGAGGGAGCGCCGCACTGTCGGAGGGGCAGTACTGAGGGAGCGCCTGCACTGTCGGAGGGGCAGTACTGAGGGAGCGCCGCACTGTCGTAGGGGCAGTACTGAGGGAGCGCCGCACTGTCGAGGGGCAGTACTGAGGGAGCGCTGCACTGTCGGAGGGGCAGTACTGAGGGAGTGCCGCACTGTCGGAGGGGCAGTACTGAGGGAGCGCCGCACTGTCGGAGGGGCGGTACTGAGGGAGCGCCGCACTGTCGGAGGGGCAGTACTGAGGGAGCGCCGCACTGTCGTAGGGGCAGTACTGAGGGAGCGCCGCACTGTCAGAGGGGCAGTACTGAGGGAGCGCTGCACTGTCGGAGGGGCAGTACTGAGGGAGTGCCGCACTGTCGGAGGGGCAGTACTGAGGGAGCGCCGCACTGTAGGAGGGGCAGTACTGAGGGAGCGCTGCACTGTCGGAGGGGCAGTACTGAGGGAGTGCCGCACTGTCGGAGGGGCAGTACTGAGGGAGCGCCGCACTGTTGGAGGGGCAGTACTGAGGGAGCTCTGCACCGTCGGAGGGGCAGTACTGAGGGAGTGCTGCACTGTCGGAGGGGCAGTACTGAGGGAGCGCTGCACTGTCGGAGGGGCAGTACTAAGGGAGCACCGCACTGTCGGAGGGACAGTACTGAGGGAGCGCCGCACTGTCGTAGGGGCAGTACTGAGGCAGCGCCGCACTGTCGGAGGGGCAGTACTGAGGAAGCCCCGCACTGTCAGAGGGGCAGTACTGAGGGAGCGCCGCACTGTCGGAGGGGCAGAACTGATGGAGTGCTGCACTGTTGGAGGGACAGTACTGAGGGAGCGCCGTACTGAGGGAGTGCTGCACTGTCAGAGTCAACGTCTTTTGGATGATTAAACCGAGGCCCCATCTGCTCTCTCAGGTGGATGTAAAAGATCCTGTGGCACTAGTTCGAAGAAGAGCAGGGGAGTTCTCCCAAGTCATTTGAGAATATTTATCCATCATCCAACATTACTAAAATAAATTATCTGGTCATTATCACATTGCTGTTTGTGGGAGCTTGCTGTGTGCAAATTGGCTGCCATGTTTCCTACATTCCTACAAAGCTAACATGCAGGTAGAGCAAGCAATAAGGAATGCAAATGGCATGTTGGCCTTTATTGCAAGTGGGTTGGAGTATAAGAGTAAGGAAGTCTTGCTACAATTGTACAGGGCCTTGGTGAGTCCACACCTGGAGTACTGTGCACAGTTCTGGCCTCCTTCTCTAAGGAAGGATATACTTGCCTTGGAGGCGGTGCAACGAAGGTTCACTAGATTGATTCCTGGGATGAGAGGGCTGTCCTATGATGAGAGATTGTGTAGAATGGGCCGATACTCTCTGGAGTTTAGAAGAATAAGAGGTGATCTCATTGAAATATATAGGATTCTGAAGGGGATTGACAGGGTAGATGCTGAGAGGTTGTTTCCCCTGGCTGGAGAGTCTAGAACTAGGGGTCACAGTCTCAGGATAAGGGGTCGGCCATTTAGGACTGAGATGAGGAAGAATTTCTTCACTCAGAGGGTTGTGAATCTTTGGAATTCTCTGCCCCAGAGGGCTGTGAATGCTGAGTCTTTGAGTATATTCAATGCGGAGATCGATAGATTTCTGGACTCTAGGGGAATCAAGTGATAAGGAGATCGGACGGGAAAGTGGTGATGAGGTCGAAGATCAGCCATGATCTTCTCGAGGGGCCGAATGCCGACTCCTGCTTTTACTTCTTATGTTCTTATTACAACCGTGACTACTCTTAAAAAAGTACTTCATTAGCTGTAAAGCGTTTTTTGGAAGTCCGGTGGTCGTGAAAGGCGCTATATAAATGCAAGTCTTTCTCTCTTTTCACTTAACGTCTTCCTATGTCAATCCTCTTCCTCTGATTTGAAACACAGTTGTTAGCTTCTTTACTTTAAAGGAGATAAAGGGCCAGAAATTCGGCACTTGCCAGGTGAGTACGCGCTGTGTACTCACCCGTAAGGCCTCCTGAAGTGCCAGTTTCCCGCATGCACTGCGCATACGCGGGAAACCGGAACTTCCGGTCTGGTGAAGGGAGCAGTTCAGAGGTGAACCGCATACGCGGGAGAATCTGCGCGCACGCAGCAAACTTAGGTTTTTTTTCAGGTTTCTCCGGGAGGGTAAGTATTGAAGAACCTACGCTTTTAAAAAGGAGGCACAGGATCTGTTTTCAACAAGGTAAGTGGTTAATTAATTACAATTTAAAAAAATTTCAACAGGTTTATCTTTTTTAGATACTTTAAAGAAAGGTAAGTTTATTTTTAGCACTGTTAAAAAGTATTTTAATTTTTTCATAAATTTAAATTTTTGTTTAAAGTAGTTAATTTATTTAACTTATAGTTATTTTATAAATGTGATGGGCTTTTTTAATTTATTTGAAGTTTAGCTGTTCTTTTGGGGCCGATTTCAATTCATAGATTGGACAGGTCTTCCTGTCAAATCTATGAATGAAAGATGGTCTGCTGCCATTGGCTCTCCATGGCCCACGTGATCCCAGGGGACGCATCGCACTAACTGCGCCCCTGGGACACGCAAGCACTGCGCGCCGGCACTTGGAGCAGGCCCAGGAGCTGAAGTTCCCATGGGCCCAGAGGTCAACGGCAGGCGCGGTAGGTCAGTGCGCGCGCGATCCTTACCCCCGCGGCAAGCCGGAGAGGCGAATTTCAGGGCCAACGCTTCAACTAAATAGTGAACAATAGAACTTCATATGTGTGCACTGTACATCCATCGACTAATATTACCAGCAGTCATGTCTAGGCAACGTTACTAGTTGGTCAGGAAGTATTAATACTTACCAATACTCATGAATCCCTTAGTGATGTATCCCATCAACTATCACTCAGAACACTAACCTGTGGCAGGTTAGACTTACTCTGGTTACTACTCACTACCAACTTTATAAGCACAGTGACCAAACTTCATATCTTCTGACTTTCTACCAAAATGGAAGTAGCCTTCTAAGCAAATGTGTTTATTTTCAGCAGAAATATGAATTTGCCCATTAATTTCAGAATACTGCTAGCGCGTGGCAAGCAGAATCAGTGTCTCTCCCGTTACTATGTTTTGATTTCACGCGATCGGATTAATACATTCAGGCTAACAGTAACAATCAGGATTTATTTAACAATAGACAATTACACAGACAGAGAAAACAAACACTGCAAGTAACAAACATTACAATACTTGACTTGTACAACACGTAATCTGTTCCTAAACAATGACGAGGCTGAGGAGTGAGTGAAAAACTTCCTTAATTAAATCTCTGATAGATTTTAAATAGTTCGGACCTCTCTGGAGATGCTCCTCTGCTGACACTGCAGAGGAGAGGAAGAAGGGAAGAGAGGGGAAGAGAGGTGAGAACTGAGACAACAAACGTACTGTCATCACTGTCATTAACAGTACAACCACGGCACCTCGAATTCAATAGCTTTTATATTTGGCCCTGTTATAATGTGAATTCTGGGAGCCCAGAATTTACATTCCTGGCTCCCTTATCCTGACAGAAGACTTGGAAAAACGTGTTTTTTTGTTGTTCTGGCTCTATGCAACTACCATCAGGATGAGAGAGTTGGATTTTGTGGGTTAAATGTGAGGGTGCAGCTGGCTCTGGGGTAACCTGGAGCAAGCTAGCTCAATAGAGCACCAGCCCATCCCGTACAGCTAGCAGCAATACCCGAGTACCATGGAGGAGGAGTCCCCTTTGTGATACCCCATGCACACTCCTCCTCCACCCCAGTACTTCCCACTGTCCATCCAACAGCAACTTCTCATGCCACCATCAGACCTGCCACACCTGTTTAGTCCCATCCGGCCACACTTCCATCCAGGTCCCAGATCCTACTTCCGGATACGTGCACTGCCTCTGATCCTGTACAATCAATGTCAAATTTGGGAAACACGGTGGCATAGTGGTTAGCACTGTTGCCTCACAGCGCCAGGGACCCGAGTTCGAAACCGGCCCAAGGGTGACTGTCTGTGTGGAGTTTGCACATTCTCCCCGTGTCTGCGTGGGGGTGCTCCGGTTTCCTCCCACAGTGCAAAGATGTGCGGGTGAGGTTGATTTGGCTATGATGAATTGACCCTTAGTGTGAGGGGGATTAAATGCGTGGGGTTACGGGGATAGGGTGGGATATGTGTCGGTGCAGGCTCGATGGGCCGAAATGGCCTCTATCTGCACTGTGGGGGTTCTGTGATTCTGTGACATGGGGAAACCAAACACAGATTAATTCCAAAGGGACCGCTCCCTCCGCGACACCCTGGTCCACTCCTCTATCACCCCCAACACCCCTTCCCCTTCTCCCGGCACTTTCCCATGCAAGCGCAGGAGATTCAACTTTTACCTCCACCCTTCCCACTGTCCAGGGCCCCAAACACCCCTTCCAGGTGAAACAGCGATGTACTTGTACTTCTTGCAATTTAGTATACTGTATTCGCTGCTCGCGATGCGGTCTCCTCTACATTGGGGAGACCAAACGCAGATTGGGTGACCGCTTTGTGGGACACCTCCGTTCAGTCCGTAAGGGGGACCCCGAGCTTCCGGTCGCCTGTCACTTTAATTCTCCGCTCCACTCCCACTCTGACCTCTCCGTCCTCGGCCTCTTCCATTGTTCCACTGAAGCTCAAAGTAAGCTCGAGGAACAGCACCTCATCTTTCGATTAGGCACTTTACAGCCTTCCGGACTCAACATAGAGTTCAACAATTTCAGATCATAACCTCTGCTCCTATCCTTTTTTTCCATTTTTTTTCTCTCTCTCACATGGCAGCTGTCCATCATTCTGCCATCGCCATTTACACTTCATCTAGAACCATCTTTTGTTTCTTAACTTGTCCCATTACCATTTCCATTTGCCTTGCACCATCTCTTAATCTCTCTTAATGTCTCTTAACCTCTCCTGCCTTCCATCCTATCACAGACCTTCCCTTTTGTTCTTTCCTCCCCTCCCCCCTTTACCGGCCCCTACACTTGCTTAATAACCTGTTCCATCTCCAGCTTTTTCCAGTTCTGACGAAGGGTCATCGACCTGAAACGTTATTTCTGTTTCTCTCTCCACGGATGCTGCCTGACCTGCTGAGCATTTCCAGCATTTTCTGTTTTTATTACAGATTAGTTCAACCCTTCTCTGACCATCTCTGTTCTGTCTACGAGTAGGACCCTAACCTATGGCTTGTCACCTCAACTGCCCCATCCATTCTCACTCGGACCTCTCCACCTTCAGTCTCTTGCACCGTTACAATGACGTTCCATGCAACCTCCAGGAACATAGCCTTATCTTTCTACTTGGCACCATGCAGCCTACTGCTTTCAACTCTGAACTTTCAGGAACCACACGGGACTGCAGCGGTTCAAGAAGGCGGCTCACCACCACCAACTTCTCAAAGGCAATTAGGGATGGTCAATAAATGCTGGTCTTCCCTGCAATGCCCACATTCCGTGAATGAATAATACAAAACTCCCGACCAGAGCTATATCCTCTAAGAACATAAGAATTAGGAGAGGAGTAGGCCATTCGGCCCCTCGAGCCTGCTCCACCATTCAATAAGATCATGGCTGATCTTCTACCTCATCTCCACTTTCCTGATGTCATGAAAGGTGCTGTATAAATACAATTTCTATCTTTCTTTCAGCTGAGCACTGTGAGGAGTGACACAGAAACCCACACGGCTGGTAAAGCACAGCAGGCAAATCAGCAGTTGAGGGAAAAGGTTTAGTTGAGGCTTAAGATGTGACAGCTCATCACAGTGTCTTGCCAACAGTCAGCGTCATTCTCTTCTTGTAGCGGCCACACTAACTTCCTGTCGTTGTCGCGCTCACTTCCTGTAGCGGCCACACTCACTTCCTGTCGTTGTCGCGCTCACTTCCTGTCGTTGTCGCGCTCTCTTCCTGCAGCGGTCACACTCACTTCCTGTCGTTCTCACACTCACTTCCTGTTGTTTCCACACTCACTTCCTGCAGCGGCCGCACTCACTTCCTGCAGCGGCCGCACTCACTTCCTGTAGCTGTCACACTTACTTCCTGTCACAAGATGCTTGTCACACTTTGCTGCTAACGGCCCGACCGTTATGAAATATGCTCTGACTGAGGATGAGCAATGCCACGGGACATTTGGAATTTATTGCTATATATTAAATATCTGGTATATATACATACAATAACAACAATAAATAATCTAGAGGTTGCCTTGTTCAGTGCCTGTTTCCATGAGAGATGCACGTATGCTGGTGCAGTGTTCAATTGCCCTCTGTACCATTTCGCACCTCCCTTCGAAATATCCTCTCAATTGTATTCAGTTCCATTGCAGCAGACTCATTTCTCTCTTGTATGTCCCTGTTGTTCCATCGTTCTTTCTGCTGAGTCTGGAGGAGATACTGGACTGGGCGTAATGCTGTTTGATCTGCTGAGGCTCATGAGACTTGAAGGTAGAAGCCCTATCCTCCAGCTGTGACTCGTCCAACCGCCATCCTTCCTGATGTTAAAGACCTCCCGATGTGCCGGCCCGTATCTGCACAAGGGACAATGGAGGTTAGTCCATCTTTCAGAGATAAAATACTGTCCTATTGTAAATTCTGTTCATAAGAACATAAGAAATAGGAGCAGGAGTAGGCCAGTCGGCCTCTCGAGCCTGCTCCACCATTCGATAAGATCACGGCTGATCTGAACTTGGCCTCAACTCCACTTTCCCGCCCGCTCTCCATAACCCTTGACCCCCCCTGTTTTTCAAATATGTGTCTATCTCTGCCTTAAATATATTCAATGACCCAGCCTCCACTGCTCTCTGGGGTAGAGAATTCCAAAGTTTCACGACCCCCTGAGAGAAGAAATTCCTCCTCATCTCTGTCTTAAAAGGGTGCCCTCTTATTCTGAAATTATGCCCCCTAGTTCTAGATTCCCCCACAAGGGGAAACATCCTCCCTGCATCCACCCTGACAAGCCCCCTCAGAATCTTATGGGGGAAAAATTCAGCTGCTTGCGCCTCCCGTTAGCGCCTTAAGAGGGCGCTAATGGGGCGTAAAGCAGCTAACGCCCGGGCGCAGCGCCGCCCACGCCTCCCGAAAAATTTAGTGGGAGGTTAGCGGCGGCGGCAGCTGGTAGCGCCCTGTGGCGCTGCGCCGCCGGCGATGACGTCATCGCCGTGCGCAGCACCCCGCTCGCGCCCCGGCCGTGATCTTCAGTCGCGCCCCCTGATTTACCGCCAGACGCTATGTCCGACGGGTTCAGGGAGGCGTACGTGCGGCCGGGGCGGCGATATTTAAAGCGGAGGTGGCAGGCGGCCATTTTTGTTGCTGGCCGCCTGCCAGCACCTGCCCCCGGCCCCCGTGAAGCCCCCCCACCGTGAAGTGCCGGCTGCGCTCCAAGAGCCCGGCACTTCTCTTGAGTGCCGGGCTCTTTTGCCGGCACTCCCGATCCCTAGGGGCCCAGCTGGGCCCCGGTTCGCGCTGCGCAGGGTCCCTCCCCTTTAAGAAGGGGAGGAAGGCCTGCAATACCGCGGCGCGACGTGCCGCAGCGCATGGCGCTGCGGCACGTAGCGCCAGGATATTCACTCGCAGCGCCCCAAGAGGGATGCGGGCTGCTTCCAGTTGCGCCCCGCTTCCCTCTTGGGGCGCAACCACTGAAGTTCCGGCGCGGGGCCGCTAATTTTTTCGGGGCGCTAAAAGTCGCGCCCCGGCGAGGTTAGCGCCCCAAATGGGGCGCGACTGAATTTTTACCCCTATATGTTTCAATAAGATCACCTCTCATTCTTCTAAATTCCAATGAGGAGAGGCCCAACCTGATCAACCTTTCCTCATAAGTCAACCCTTTCATCTCAGGAATCAACCTAGTGAACCTTCTCTGAACTGCCTCCAATGCAAGTACATCCTTCCTTAAATAAGGAGACCAAAACTGTACGCAGTACTCCAGGTGTGGTCTCACCAGCGCCCTGTACAGTTGTAGCGGGACTTCCCTGCTTTTATACTCCAGCCCCCCTTGCAATAAAGGCCAACATTCCATATGCCTTCCGAATTACTTGCTGTACCTGCATGCTAACTTTTTGTGTTTCATGTACGAGGACTCCCAGATCACTTTGTACCGCAGTATTCTGCCGTCTCTCTCCAGCAGTTGCTGGTAATAATTCTGCTGTTGCCATTTACACCTCCTCTAGAGCCATCTTTGGTTTCTTTACATGCCGCATTACCATCTCCTTTTGCCTGGTACCATCATCCCTTTTGTCATTAAATCTCTCCTGCCTTTCACCCTATCACAGACCATCTCTTTTGTTCTTTCCTCCCCCCTCAACTTCCCCGGCCCCTGCAACTGCTTAAAAACCTATTGCATCTCCAACCTTTTCCGATTCTGACGAAGGGTCATCGGCCTGAAACGTTGACTCTGTTTCTTTCTCCACGGATACGACGCGATCTGTTGAGCGTTTCCAAAATTTTCTCTTTATCAGTCCAGGGTTCGAGAATGAGGAGTCACAGTCTCAGGATAGAGGGTAGGACATTTAACATAGAAACATAGAAGATAGGAACAGGAGTAGGCCATTCGGCCCCTCGAGCCTGCTCCGCCATTTAATGCGATCATGGCTGATCATCCAAACTCAGTACCCTGTCCCTGCTTTCTCCCCATATCCCTTGATCCCTTTAGCCTTAAGAAATATATCCAACTCCTTCTTGAATATATCTAATGAATTGGCCTCAACTGCCTTCTGTGGTAGAGAATTCCACAGGTTCATCACTCTCTGGGTGAAGAAATTCCTCCTCATCTCAGTCCTAAATGGCTTACCCCTTATCCTTAGACTGTGACCCCTGGTTCTGGACTCCCCCGCCATTGGCAACATCCTTCCTGCATCTAGTCTGTCTAGTGATCGCGTTGAATGGCGGAGCAGGCTCGCGGGGCCGAATGGCCTACTCCTGCTACTATCTTCTATGTTTCAGTCAGGTTGGTGTGGGACTGGAATCACATATCGGCCCAGACTGGGTAAGGACGGGAGGCTCCCTTCTCTGAAGGAATGGTGCTGACTGCTCCCAGACCATTGCTGGGGGTGGAGAATGACCTCTGGTCCTGACCCTGTTCACATTCTAGATTCACACGCGTCCACTTCACATCGTGAGTCACTGGATGGGTCAGGTGTGGAAACCTCAGCCGATTATTAACCTTCTTGGAGCAGTGCGGTACTGAGGGAGCGCTGCACTGTCGGAGGGGCAATACTGAGGGAGCGCTGCACTGTCAGAGGGTCAGTACTGAGGGAGTGCCACACTGTCGGAGGGGCAGTACTGAGGGAGCGCTGCACTGTCGGAGGGGCAGTACTGAGGGAGCACTGCACTGTCGGAGGGGCGGTACTGAGGGAGTGCCACACTGTCGGAGGGGCAGTACTGAGGGAGCGCTGCACTGTCGGAGGGGCAGTACTGAGGGAGCGCTGCACTGTCGGAGGGGCAGTACTGAGGCAGCGCTGCACTGTCGGAGGGGCAGTACTGAGGGAGCGCTGCACTGTCAGAGGGGCAGTACTGAGGGAGCGCTGCACTGTCGGAGGGGCAGTACTGAGGGAGCGCGCACTGTCGGAGGGGCAGTACTGAGGGAGCGCCGCACCGTCGGAGGGGCAGTACTGAGGGAGCGCCGCACTGTCTGAGGGGCAGTACTGAGGGTGCGCCGCACTGTCGGAGGGGCGGTACTGCGGGAACGCCGCACTGTCGGAGGGGCGGTACTGCGGGAACGCCGCACTGTCGGAGGGGCAGTACTGAGGGAGTGCCGCACTGTCAGAGGGGCAGTACAAAGTGAGTGCTACACTGTCAGAGGTGCCGTCTTTTGGATGAAACATTAAACCCAGGTCCCATCTGCTCTCTCAGGTAGATGTAAAAGATCCCACGGCCACTATTTCGAAGACGAGCAGGGGAGTTCTCCCCGGTGTCCTGGGCCAATATTTATCCCTCAATCAACATCACTAAAAACAGATTATCTGGTCATCATCACACTGCTGTTTGTGGGAGCTTGCTGTGCGCAAATTGGCTGCCGCGTTTCCTACATTACAACAGTGACTACACTTCAAAAGCCCTGCATTCGCTGTGAAGCGCTTTGGGACGTCCTGAGGTTGTGAAAGGCGCTATAGAAATGCAAGTCTCTCTTTTTCAGATGACAGCAGTGACACCTCCACTATTATCCTGGCTAATGTGAGCCAATTCAGCATGGAACAGAGTTTGGATCTCACGACTCAACTTATAGTTCTGTTGCACCTTGCAGGACCTCAGATCATCCCAAAGCACTTCACAGTCAACGGTGTACTGTTTTTGAAGTACTTTTTAGTCAACGTTGTAATATAGGGACAAGTTGGCAGCAAGGTCCCAGAACGGCAATCAGGAAAATAGTCTGTTTTAGTGATGCTGGTTTGAGGGATAAATATTGGCCAGCACGACGAGGAGCACTCCACTGCTGTTCTCCGAAATAGCGCTGTGCGATCTTCTACCTCCACCAGAGAAAGTAGAAGGGGGCCTCGGTTTGATGTCTCATCTGAAAGACCGTACATCCGAAAGTGCAGCACTCCCTCAGTGCTGGCGCTGAGAGTGTCAGCCTAGGATTAAGAGCTCAAGTCTTGTGACCTAGTATGTATTTTAGTACGACCTTTATTGCAAAGGGAATGGAGTATAAAAGTAGGGAAGTCCTGCTACAACTGTACAGGGCGCTGGTGAGACCACACCTGGAGTACAGCGTACAGTTTTGGCCTCCTTATTTAGGGAAGGATATACTTGCATTGGAGGCAGTTCAGAGAAGGTTCACGAGGTTAATTCCAGAGATGAAGGGGTTGTCTTATGAAGAAAGGTTGAGCAGGTTGGGCCGATACTCATTGGAGTTTAGAAGAATGAGAGGTGATCTTATTGAAACATATAAGATACTGAAGGGGCTCGACAGGGTAGATGCAGAGAGGATGTTTCCCCTCGTGGGGGAATCTAGAACTAGGGGGCATAATTTCAGAATAAGGAGGCACCCACTTAAAACGGAAATGAGGAGGAATTTCTTCTCTCAGGGGGTCGTGAATTTTTGGAATTCTCTTCCCCAGAGAGCTGTGGGGGCTGGGTCATTGAATATATTTAAGGACGGAGATTGACAGATTTTTGAATGGTAAGGGAGTGAAGGGTTATGGGGAGCGGGCAGCGAAGTGGAGTTGAGGGCAAGATCAGATCAGCCATGATCTTATTGAATGGCGGAGCAGGCTCGAGGGGCCAAATGGCCAACTCCTGCTCCTATGTCTTATGTTCTTATGCTTATACAGTGCCTTTCACGACCTCAAGACCTCCCAATGAAGTACTTTTTGAAGTGTAGTCACTGTTGTAATGTAGGGAACGTGGCAGCCAATTTGCGCACAGTAAGCTCCCACAAAGCAATGTGATAATGACCAGATAATCTGGTTTATTAGTGATGTTGATTGAGGGATAGATATTGGCCAGGGCGCCAAGGGAGAACTCCCCCTGCTTTTCTCCGAAATAGCACCGTGGGATCTTTTACCTCCACCCGTGAAAGTAGAAGGGGGCCTCGGCTTAATGTCTCATCTGAAAGACTGTTCTCCGAAAGTGCGGCGCTCCCTCAGTACTAGCACCGGGAGTGTTGGCCTGGATTATGGGCTCAACTCTCTGGAGTGGGGCTCGAACCCAGGGCCTTCTGACCCTGAGGCGAGAGAGTGCTACCCACTGAGATACGGCTGACAGCTGTGCACCAGGTCCAAATGGCTCAGTCGTCCACTGGGCGGCGAGATTGCCAAGTGATCATGTGGGAAAAGGTTAGCATTTATAAATAGGAGATTGGGGGCGGTTTTGCGAATGGGGGCGCGTTGGAGGCGGGACTGCTGCTTGTCGCGTTTCAGTCCCGCCTCCATCGACTTCAGGCCAACCCACGCTATTTTCCCTTGATTGACCTTGTTAAGCCCGCCCAGCGGGCTCAGCAGGCCAATTAAGGGGAAGCCGGTTACAGAGCACGTCAGCGTATGACGTTTCAGCTGTCAAAAATTTTTGACAGATGAATTGTCATCGTTTGACAGCTCTGTGAAGCTGTCAAACACTGACATTCTCTGTAGTTTGATGAGTCCTTGTATTCAAGACTCATCAAACCTCTTTTGTGAGCAGAAATCAGATGGTTGTTGCATTGGAGAATGCAGCAGCCATCTGTCATCTCCGCCGATGAGATGCGAGACTCTCCGCATCCCCAACTGTTGAAGCCTGCAGGAAGAAACAAAGGTAAGTAAACATTTTCTATCACTTTCCACTCACCTCACATACTTACCTCTCCACACTTGCACCCATCACTTACCATCACAGCGCACTTTTGCACCCCGCAGACCCCCGCAAACCCACTGCTCGCCTCGGTGACCCTGGCGGGGTTTCCCGACATCGGGAAGCCCGCGCCTCTGGTGGAAAAATGGGGATATTCCTCTTAACTGCCTGTTAACTACCTGTTAGAAGGCAGTTAAGTGGCTGTAATCCCCTTCCCGCCTCCAGGAGACGGGACCCGGCGCGGGTCGGCTACCCGCCTCCTGGGAAGATGGCACGGAGGCGGGTTGGAGGCGGGATGGGCACCGCCCCCAGATTCTGCCATTTTCCCGGCAGTCCCACCTCCCCAGGGCTGGCAAAATCGTGCCCAAAGCTGGGTTGGTCAGATGGGCAGAACAGTGGCAAATGGAATTTAACCCTGAAAAGTGTGAGGTGATGCATTTTGGGAGGACTAACAAGGCAAGGGAATACACAATGAACGGTAGGACCCTAGGAAGGACAGAGGATCAGAGGGACCTTGGTGTGCATGTACATAGATCCCTGAAGGCAGCAGGACAGGTAGATTAAGGTGGTTAAAAAGGCACATGGGATACTTGCCTTCATTAGCCGAGGCATAGAATATAAGAGCAGGGAGGTTATGATGGAGCTGTACAAAACGCTAGTTAGGCCACAGCTGGAATACTGTGTGCAGTTCTGGTCGCCACACTATAGGAAGGATGTGATTACATTGGAGAGGGTGCAGAGGAGATTCACCAGGATGTTACCTGGGCTGGAGCGCTTCAGCTATGAAGAGAGACTGGACAGGCTGGGGTTGTTTTCCTTAGAGCAGAGAAGGCTGAGGGGGGGGGACCTGATTGAGGTGTACAAAATTATGAGGGGCATAGATAGGGTAGATAGAAAGGAACTTTTCCCCTTAGTAGAGGGGTCAATAACCAGGGGGCATAGTTTCAAGGTAAGGAGCAGGAGGTTTAGAGGGGATTTGAGGAGAAACTTTTCCACCCAGAGGGTGGTTGGAATCTGGAACTCACTGCCTGAAAGGGTGGTAGAGGCAGGAACCCTCACAACATTCAAGAAGCATTTAGATGAGCACTTGAAACGCCATAGCATACAAGGCTACGGACCAAGTGCTGGAAAATGGGATTAGAATAGACAGGGCTTGATGGCCGGCGCGGACACGATGGGCCGAAGGGCCTCTTTCTGTGCTGTATAACTCGATGACTCTATGACTCAGAGATTCGCTGATCTCAGATCGATCCCATCTTTACAAAGATCATGATTTTCCTGTGTGCAATTTTCTGTATATAGCTACTTACCTTCAGGAAAATACCGATGACGAACAGCAAGGCAACAATTATCCCAATCGGTATAAAGCACATGTGAAAGGACCTTCGATGTGGATTGTGATGCTCCTTACAAGGAAAAAGCCCATCAGTCTCTGAAAAGATAGGAAGAGTCACACATTAGAATGTCGCTCCATGCTGGGAATGGGAGTCCAAAACTGCGGGCCATCAATATAACATAGTCACCAATAAATCCAATCGGGAATTCAGAAGAAACTATCTTTAGTGGTTAGAATAAGGCCCCTGCCTCATCTCATCAGCTGTTGAAACCCTCATCCAGGCCTTTATTTTACTCCTAGACTTGACTACTCCAACACATTCCTGGCCGGCCTTCCTCATTCTACTCGCCATCAAATTGAGGTCATCCAAAACTCAGCTGCCCCGTGTCCTAACTCGCACCAAGTCCCGTTCACCCATCACGCCTGTGCTCGCTGACCCACATTGGCTCCCGGTCCAGCAACGCCTCGATTTCAAAATTCTCATCCTTGTGGTCAAATCCCTCCATGGCCTCGCCCCTCCCTATCTCTGTAATCTCCTTCAGCCCCACAACCCCCTGATATATCTGTGCTCCTCCAATTCTGCCCTCTTGAGCATCCCTGATTATAATCGCTCAACCATTGGTGGCCGTGCCTTCTGTTGCCTGGGCCCTAAGCTCTGGAATTCCCTCCCTAAACCTCTCACTACCTCTCTGTCCTCCTTCGAGATGCTGCTTAAAACTGACCTCTTTGACCAAGCTTTTGGTCACCTGTCCTAATATCTCATGTGGCTCGATGTCAAATTTTGTTTGTTAATACTCCTGTGAAGAGCCTTGGGACGTTTTACTACGTTAAAGGCGTAGATAAATACAAGTTGTTCTTATCATTGACACAAAGGGCTGGATTTTGATACTGGGGATGTGATGGAGGCGGGACTCCCACTTTTTGGGTTGTAGTCCCGCCTCCATCGACTTGTGGCCAACCCGCTGTATTTTCACTTGATTGACCTTATTGAGCCCGCCCAGTGGGCTCAGCAGGCCAATCAAGGGCCACCCGGCAACAGGTGACGTCACAGATTGACATTTCATCTGTCAAGAGCTTTTGACAGATGAAATATCAGTGTTTGACAGCTCTGTGAAGCTGTCAAACACTGACAATATGATTTCTAACTTCAGTCCTTCCTCTCAGGCTGAGTTAGAAATCATTCCAGCACAGAAAGCAGAAGGCTGCAGTTTTTGACAGGACCACGGCCTTTCTGCTTTCTGTGCCGGTGAGATTTCTGACTCCCGAGACCTGAAGGGCTGACACCTGCAGGAGGAAGTTAAGGTAAGTAAAACTTTTTCCAACACTTAGCACTTACCTTACACACTTACCTCTGCACACATGCACCCATCACTCACCTGCCCACCGGACATATCGACCCCTCCAACCCCTGCAGACCCACGGTCCACCTCGCTAACTTGGCGTGGTTGGGACCTGTCGGGAAGCCCACATTTCAGCTTTCAAAATAGGGATTAGGCAAAAAACTGCCTGTTAACTACCTGTTAACAGGCAGTTTGTTGCCACTAATCCCCTTCCCGCCTCGGGGAGGCGGGTACCAGCACAGGTCGGGTACCCGCCTCCAGCGAAACTGGCATGGAGGCGGGTTGGGGGCGGGATGGGGTCGGGACCCCCGAATCTGCAACTTTAACCCCCCCCCCCACCCGCCTCCAAACCCGCCTCCACGGGTCAATGAAAATCTAGCCCATTCTGTCTGAATGCATTTACAATACGGCTCTAGAGTGAGAGAGAGAGAGAGAGACAGAGACCAAGCAGATCTTCACCAATTGGTGGGTAGTAACATTATTCGGGTCCAAAGTTTCCAGCTTTGGTGCCGAGGATTATAACTTCACCAAGGGCGAGTCAGTTTGGGCACCATTCCATCTGAGACCCAACCCTAAAACAATTGGCCAATCTCCAGTTACGACATGATTAGATAGAGGACTAATCAAAAATAAAAACAAAGTTCAATGGGGGAAAAATTTGGTTGCTTCGCGCCTCCCGTTAGCGCCTTAAGAGGGCGCTAATGGGGCGCACAGCAACTAGCGCCCGGGCGCGGCGATGTTTGCGCCGCTCGCGAAATTGGCCAGACATTTTGCGGCGGCGCTAAACACTACCGCCACGATCTCCTGCGCCCACAGATCGTGATGTCAGTCGAGCGTGTAGCACCCCGGAGTGGATATTGAGTGGCGCCCCCTGCCTTACCGCCTGCCGCTAGCAATGACAGGTTGAGGGGAGCGTTTTGCAGTCGGGAAGGGACTGGGGGAGCGCTATTTAAAGGCGACCGCTTCCTGCCTTTTTTTGTCGGCGATATTTTTGCACCACGCATTCTGAGAGAGAGAGAGACTTCTGGAGAGATTCAACGCTGTGTGAAGGAGTTTTGGGTACTGAGCAGCACTTTGCAGGTTCATTTTGATTTGACCTTCCTTGCATCGATTTGGAAGAGACTATGGGGGCTGCTCTCTGAGCTCTTTCCCTGGGCCTCTCCATTGTTCTTTCCAGCATATTTGATGTACAGGTCTCTCCAGGCCGAGATTCAAGGCTGCAATGAGCAGGATGTGGATGGAGAGCAAGATCGAACCTTCCCTTTAAGAACTGGCTGGCGCCAGTGTGTCTGTGTTCCATTGCTGACTAACATCACATGAGCTTCGACAGCGCTCTGAGGTAGCGCCTCGCTCCTTGGCGCTAGTGCCTTAAGAGAGGTGTGTAGCGCCTGATTTAGCGCTCCAATCACCTCCAGGGGCGATAGAAGTCAAGTTTGCAGTTGTAGGCGATAATTAGCACCAGGCGCTAAACTTTGCGCCCAGGCCGATAATTGCGCCCCAAACGGGGCGATACTGAATTTCCCCTCCATTGTTCCTTGAGTGCTGCTGGTAATGATTCAAGAAGTGACAAAAAATATCTGTTCCACTGGGAGCAAGGACTAACATGGCTGCATCAATATTCAAATTCTGACGTAGGAACAGGAGGAGGCCGTTCAGCCCCTTGAGCCTGTTCCAACATTCAATTAGATCGTGGCTGATCTGTGCCTCAACTCCATTTGTCCCCCTTTTCTCCCAATCTCTTGGTACACTTTGCCCAACAAAAATCTCTCCTAACTCGCACCAAGGCCCCTTCACCCATTATCAACCTTCCCTCTAAGCAGCGCGGCCAGGCAGCTCTCTGCTGGGCCCGGGCATCCCCCCCAAAAATTAGGGGGAGCATTGTTCATCACCCCCTGCACTCGCTGGCCTACATTGGCTCCCGGTCCGGCAATGCCTCGATTTCAAAATTCTCATCCTTGTCTTCAAATCCTTCCACGGCCTCCTCACCCCCTCCCTATCTCTGTAACCTCCTCCAGCCCCTCAACCCCTCCGAGATCTCTGCGCTCCTCCAATTCTGGCCTCTTGCGCATTCCCCCGATTTCCATCGCTCCACCATTGGCGGCCGTGCCTTCAGCTGCCTGGGCCCCGAGCTCTGGAAATTCCCTCCCTGAACCTCTCCGCCTCTCTCTCCTCCTTTAAGACAATGCTGAAAACCTACCTCTTGTCACCTGTCTTAATATCTCCTTATGTGGTGTCAATTATGTCTGATAATACACCTGTGAAGCGCCTTGGGAAGTTTTACTACGTTAAAGGCGCTAGATTAATACAAGTTGTTGTTGTTGATGGATCTCAGTCTTGATAATGTTCCAATGTCCCCCCGCCTCACTCCCCCCCCGCATTCACAGCCTTTTAAGGGGAGAGAGTTCCCGATTTCCACCACCCTTTGTGTGAAGAAGTGCTTCCTGACATCACCCCTGAACGGCCTGGCTCTAATTTGAAGGTTCTGCCCCCTTGTTCTGGACTCCCCCCACCAGAGGTAATAGTTTCTCTCTCTCTACCCTATCGAATCCTTTAATCATCTCAAACACCTCGATTAGATCGCCCCTTATTCTTCTAAACTCGAGAGAATACAAGCCCAGTCTGGGCAACCTGTCCTCGTAATTTAACCCTTTCAGCCACGGATATCATTCTGGTGAATCGACGCTGTGCCCCTTCTCAACCATGTGTTATTTTTGCTAGCATTTATAATCTAGTTAGCGAGACATGAGGAGCTGTGTTTGGAGTTAGAGGGACAATGGTTTTCCTTCTAATCTGCCACAACTGTCTGTGTTTGCAGGCCCACATTCGCTGCTCTTGAAAAGAAAGAACTTATATTAACTTTTATTTATATTGGTGTCAGCTGTGGCTCAGTAGGCGCATCGTTCGCCTCCTGAGTCAGAAGGTTGTGGGTTCAAGTTCCACTACTGAGACTTGTGCACAAACATCTAGGCTGACACTCCAAGGCAGTGCTGAGGGAGCGCCGCACTGTCGGAGGGGCGGTACTGAGGATGCGCCGCACTGTCGGAGGGGCAGTACTGAGGGAGCGCCGCACTGTCGGAGGGGCAGTACTGAGGGAGCGCCGCACTGTCGGAGGGGCAGTACTGAGGGAGTGCCGCACTGTCGGAGGGGCAGTACTGAGGGAGTGCCGCACTGTCGGAGGGGCAGTACTGAGGGAGCGCCGCACTGTCGGAGGGGCAGTACTGAGGGAGCGCCGCACTGTCGGAGGGGCAGTGCTGAGGGAGTGCCGCACTGTCGGAGGGGCAGTACTGAGGGAGCGCTGCACTGTCGGAGGGGCAGTACTGAGGGAGCGCGGCACTGTCGGAGGGGCCGTACTGAGGGAGCACCGCACTGTCGGAGGGGCAGTACTGAGGGAGCGCCGCACTTTCGGAGGGGTGGTACTGAGGGAGCGCCGCACTGTCGGAGGGGCAGTACAGAGGGAGCGCCGCACTGTCGGAGGGGCGGTACTGAGGGAGCACCGCACTGTCGGAGGGGCAGTGCTGAGGGAGTGCCGCACTGTCGGAGGGGCGGTACTGAGGGAGCGCCGCACTGTCGGAGGGGGAGTCCTGAGGGAGCTCCGCACTGTCGGAGGGGCGGTACTGAGGGAGCGCCGCACTGTCGGAGGGGCAGTACTGAGGGAGCGTCGCACTATCGGAGGGGCAATACTGAGGGAGCGCCGCACTGTCGGAGGGGCAGTACTGAGGGAGCGCCGCACTGTCGGAGGGGCAGTACTGAGGGAGCGCCGCACTGTCGGAGGGCCAGTTCTGAGGGAGCGCCGCACTGTCGGAGGGGCAGTACTGAGGGAGCGCCGCACTGTCGGAGGGGCAGTACTGAGGGAGCGCCGCACTGTCGGAGGGGCAGTACTGAGGGAGACGTTAATCCGAGACCGCCTCTACCCTCTCAGGTTGACTTAAAAGATCCCACGGACACTATTTCGAAGAAGAGCAGGGGGGAGTTATCCCCGGTGTCCTGGGGCCAATATTTATCCATCAATCAACATCACTAAAACAGATGATCTGGTCATTATCACATTGCTGTTTGTGGGACCTTGCTGTGCGCAACTTGGATTCCGCATTTACTGCAACAGTGACTCCACTTAAAAGTACTTCATTTGCTGTCGGGCCTCCTTGGGACGCTATATCAATGCAAATCTTTCTTTCTTTTTCAAGCCTCTCGAATGGTTCCAAACTGAAGCGCTTTACAACCTTTGAAGCTTAGTCACTGTTGTAATATAGGAATCCTTTCATAGCAATGTCCCACCAGATAATCTTACACCGGATATATGGCTCAGAAAGAGGCCATTCGGCCCAACCAGTCCATGCCAGCCTTTATGCTCCACTCAAGCCTCCTCCCGTCTTTCCTCATCTAACTCCATCAGCGTAACCCTCTATTCCCTTTTCCCTCATATACTTATCTAGCCTCCCCTTAAATGCATCTCTACTATTCGCTTCAACCACTCCCTGTGGTAGCGAGTTCCACATTCTCATCACTCTCTCGGTAAAGAAGTTTCTTCTGAATTCCCTATTGGATTTCTTGCTGACTATCTTATATTGATGGCCTCTAGTTATGCTCTTCCCCACAAGTGGAAACATTCTCTCTGTATCCACTCTATCAAAACCTTTCATCATTTTAAAGACCTCTATTAGGTCACCCCTCAGCCTTCGCTTTTCAAGAGAAAAGAGACCCAGCCTGTCCATCCTTTCCTGATATGTATACCCTCGCATTTCTGGTATCATCCTTGTAAATCTTCTCTGCACCCTCTCCAGTGCCTCTATATCCTTTTTATAATATGGTGACCAGAACTGTACGCAGTACTCCAAGTGTGGTCTAACCAATGTTCGATACAGATTCAGCATAACTTCCCTACTTTTCAATTCTCTCCCTCTAGAAATAAACCCTAGTGCTTGGTTTGCTTTTTTTTATGGCCTTTGCTAACCTGTGTCGCAACTTTTAGTGATTTGTGTATTTGTAGTCCAATCTGTTTGCCTGATGTTGGTTGAGGGATAAATATTGGCCGAGGACACTGGGGAGCGCTCCCCTGCTTTGACTGGCGGTTATGGGATCTTTTACATCCACCATGACAGGGCAGATAGGACCTTCGGTTTAACATCCGAAAGATGGCACCTCCAACAGTGCAGCACTCCCCTCAGTTCTGGGCCTGGGAAGGTCAGCCTGGATTTTGTGCACAAGTGGAGTGGGGCTTAGAACCAACAATCTCTTGACGCCAGAGGCAAGTATTGCTACCCACTGAACCACAATTAGTAACATCCCTCAGCACTTTTGCTCACCAGATAACATTGCCTGAGGCAGCATCAAAACTCAATTTTCTCCTACTTTCTTCTTCTTAGGCAGTCCCTCGGAACCGAGGATGACTTGCTTCCACACTAAAAATGAGTTCTCAGGTGACTGATGAGTCCAATGCAGGACCTACAGTCTCTGTCACAGGTGGGGCAGACAGTGGTTGAAGGGGCGGGTGGGTGTGGGGTGCTTGGGTTGACGTGCGCTCCTTCCGCTGTTTATGCTTGACTTCCGCTTGCTCCCGGCAAAGAGACTCGAGGTGTTCGGCGCCTTCCCGGATGCTTCTCCTCCACTTTGTGCGTCTTGGGGCCAGGGATTCCCAGCTGTCGGTGGGGATGTTGCACTATTTCAAGGAGGCTTTGAGGGTGTCCTTGAAGCGTTTCCTCTGCCCACCTGGGGCTCTCTTGCCGTGTCGGAGCTCCGAGTAGAGCGCTTGTTTTGGGAGTCTCCTATCGGGCATGCGGACGATGTGGCCCGTCCATCGGAGCTGATCGAGCGTGGTCAAAGCTTCAAAGCTGGGGATGTTGGCCTGAGCGAGAACACTGACGTTGGTGCGCCTATCCTGCCAGTGGATTTGCAGGATCTTGCGGAGGCAGCGTTGGTGGTACCTCTCCAGTGCTTTGAGGTGCCTGCTGTACATGGTCCATGTCTCTGTAGCACACAGGAGGGCGGGTATCACGACTGCTCTGTAGACCATGAGCTTGGTGCCAGGTTTGAGGTCCTGGTCTTCAAACACTCTCTTCCTCAGGTGCCCGAAAAGTTTGTCACCATCCACCGCCTGCTTCATGACAACAAGCAAGCCGTGATCCTGAGCAACGGTCCACCACAGACCCAATTCTCCTAATTTATCTCTTATTCATCCACCTGACTCAGGTCATTCTATAAGCAGCCAGGCCTGACATTGATTTGAACCCTCTCGATAGATCATTCCTATAGATTTCAGTTGGGACAGGCTATAATAACGGAAAACACTGTTAAAAGATAAGGGAGAACCAGTAGATGTGGTGTATTTGGACTTTCAAAAGGCTTTCGATAAGGTCCCGCATACGAGATTAGCGTGTAAAGTTAAGGCACATGGGATTGGGGGCAAGGTATTGACTTGGATAGAGAACTGGTTGGCGGACAGAAAGCAGAGTTAGGAATTAATGGTTCTTTTTCCGAATGGCAGGCAGTGACTAGTGGGGTACCGCTGGGATCGGTCCTTGGAACCCAGCTATTCACAATATACATTAATGATCTAGATAAGGGAACTAAATGTAATATCCCCAAGTTTGCAGATGACACAAAGCTGGGTGGGTGTGTGTGCTGCGAGGAGGATACCGAGAAACTCCAGGATGATTTGGACATGTTGGGTGAGTGGGCAGAAGCGTGGCAAATGCAATATAACGTGGATAAATGCGAGGTTATCCACTTTGGTGTCAAAAACAGAAAGGCAGACTATTATCTGAATGGCAATAAATTGGGAGAAGGGGAAGTGCAATGAGACGTGGGTGTTCTTGTGCACCAGTCGCTGAAGGTAAGCATGCAGGTGCAGCAGGCGGTGAAGAAGGCAAATGGTATGTTGGCCTTCATAGCGAAAGGGTTTGAGTATAAGAACAGGGATGTCCTGCTGCAGTTGTACAGGGCCTTGGTGAGACCACACCTTGAGTACTGTGTGCAGTTTTGGTCGCCTTATCTGAGGAAGGATGTTCTTGCCATGGAAGGAGTTCAGCGAAGATTCACAAGGCTGATACCTGGGATGGCAGGAATGACATATGAGGAGAGATTGGGTCGATTGGGCTTATACTCGCTGGAGTATAGAAGAATGAGAGGGGATCTCATCGAAACACATAAAATTCTGACAGGTCTGGACAAACTAGATGCAGGAAGAATGTTCCCGATGGCAGGGGAGTCCAGAACCAGGGGTCATAATCTAAGGATAAGGGGTAAGCCATCTAGGACTGAGATGAGGAGGAATTTCTTCACCCAGAGAGTGGTGAACCTGTGGAATTCTCTACCACAGAAGGCAGTTGAGGCCAAGTCATTAAATATATTCAAGAATGAGTTGGATATATTTCTTAAGCCTAAAGGGATCAAGGGATATGGGGAGAAAACAGGGACAGGGTACTGAATTTGGATGATCAGCCATGATCTCATCGAATGGCGGTGCAGGCTCGAATGGCATACTCCTGCTCCTATCTTTTATGTTTCTATGTGATCAATCACGATAAACAACACTAGGAAAGAACGCTCCTCACCCGTTATCGATTGGTTCACCAAGTCTTGGTTGAGCTGGTTTTTCACTACACAAGTGTAGTCTCCGCACAATGCTGTTCCCCGTGACAGGAGGGTAAGATTCCGACCGTCCTTCGACACCACGGACTGATTTGTTCCGATGAGCTTCTCCCCGTTCTTTAACCAGTGATAACTTGGTTCAGTCCCACTTCTGGCTGAGCAGTGCAAAGTTACATTGGTGGGGCTTCGAAATAATGTGATAACAGGCCTCGAGATCTGCTCTGCCGAATAAAAAGGGGAAGAAAATTTACAGCTGTTACTGTCTACACCACACAACCCTGCCACGGCAACCTCTGCAAGACATGCCAGATCATCAACACAGATACCATCATCACATGTGAGGACACCACCCACCAGGTACATGGTACATACTCATATGACTCGGCCAACGTTGTCTACCTCATACGTTGCAGGAAAGGATGCCCCGGAGCATGGTCCATCGGCGAGACCATGCAGACACTGCGACAACGTATGAACGGACACCGCGCAACAATCGCCAGGCAGGAGTGTTCCCTCCCAGTCGGGGAACACTTCAGCAGTCAAGGACATTCAGCCTCCCATCTTCGGGTAAGCGTTCTCCAAGGCGGCCTTCGAGACACACGACAACGCAAAATCGTCGAGCAGAAACTGATAGCCAAGTTACGCACCCATGAGGACGGCCTCAACTGGGATCTTGGGTTCATGTCACGCTACATGACGTAGAGTCATCCAGACTCGAGTCGTCGTTGGCTTGTTCTCTCTACACAGAGGCGGCCGGACCTGCTGTGATTTCCTGCAAAAAAAGTGTTTTGTTTTCCATACAGACCCCAGCATCTGCCACATTTCACCCCTTGTGACCCCACCTCATTGTCTTTGATGTAATGTTTTCCTGACTGACCTGTTTGGACACCAACCATACATTTGATTGCTGTGATTATCTCTCAGCCGAGGTGTGATAAAGGGCAGTTAGAAAGATTAACTGTAGTCACCTGGCAGTGTTCTCTGACTATATATGCTGTGCCTATATGCATCTCTTCACTTCACCTGACGAAGGAGCAGCGCTCCGAAAGCTTGCGATTTCAAATAAAGCTGTTGGACTATAACCTGGTGTTGTGCGACTTCTCACAACTGTCTATTGGGATAACAGGGTGCCGCAGTACTGAACTGTTGGCCGGCCTCCAATCTTCCACCCTCCAAATCTCAGCCCCCCGTGTCCTAACTCGCACCAAGTCCCGTTCGCCCAACGCCCCCTGTTGCTCGCTTGACCTACATTGCTTCCCGGTCCGGCAACGCCTCGATTTCAAAATTCTCATCTTCGTGTTCAAATCCCTCCGTGGCCTCCTCGCCCCCGCCGCCCCCCCTCCCCATCCCTATCAAGGATATACTTGCCTTGGAGGCGGTGCAACAAAGGTTCACTAGATTGATTCCTGGGATGAGAGGGCTGTCCTATGATGAGAGATTGTGTAGAATGGGCCTATACTCTCTGGAGTTTAGAAGAATGAGAGGCGATCTCATTGAAACATACAAGATTCTGAAGCGGATTGACAGGGTAGATGCTGAGAGGCTGTTTCCCCTGGCTGGTGAGTCTAGAACCAGGGGTCACAGTCTCAGGATAAGGGGTCGGCCATTTAAGACTGAGATGAGGAGGAATTTCTTCACTCAGAGGGATGTGAATCTTTGGAATTCTCCACCCCAGAGGGCTGTGGATGCCGAGTCGTTGAGTATATTCAAGGCTGAGATCGATAGATTTTTGGACTCGAGGGGAATCAAGGGATATGGAGATCGGGCGGGAAAGTGGAGTTACATAGAAACATAGAAGATAGGAGCAGGAGTAAGCCATTCGGCCCCTCGAGTCTGCTCCGCCATTCGATGAGATCATGGCTGATCATCCAAATTCAGTACCCTGTACCTGCCTTCTCCCCATATCCCTTGATACCTTTAGCTTTAAGAAATATATCTAACTCATTCTTGAATATATTTAATGACTTGGCCTCAACTGCCTTCTGTGGTAGAGAATTCCACAGGTTCTCCACTCTCTGGGTGAAGAAATTCCTCCTCATTTCTGTCCTAAATGGCTTACCCCTTATCCTTAGATTATGACCCCTGGTTCTGGACTCTCCGACCATCGGGAACATTCTTCCTGCATCTAGTTTGTCCAGACCTGTCAGAATTTTATATGTTTCGATGAGATCCCCTCTCATTCTTCTATACTCCAGCGAGTATAAGCCCAATCGACCCAATCTCTCCTCATATGTCATTCCTGCCATCCCAGGTATCAGCCTGGTGAATCTTCGCTGCACTCCTTCCATGGCAAGAACATCCTTCCTCAGAGTTGAGGTCGATGATCAGCCATGATCTTATTGAATGGCGGAGCAGGCTCGAGGGGCCGTATGGCCGACTCCTGCTCCTATTTCTTATGTTCTTATGTAATCAACATCACCAAAAACAGATGATCTGGTCATGATCACACAGCTGTTTGTGGGAGCTTGCTGTGCGCAAATGGGCTGCCGCGTTTCCCACACTGCAACAGTGACTACACTTCGAAAGTACCTCATTGGCTGCAAAGCTTCGGGATGTCCGGTGGTCGTGAACTGCGCTGTAGAAATGCTTTCTGCGCAACGACACCGTGTCAAACCAGTATGTGGGAAAGCAGCAACTCAGGATTCGGCTGCTAGATGGCGATAAGCACCAGTCAATGAGTCAGTCCTGGCCTGTAGGCAAGGCAGTCAGCTCGCATTCCACAGATAACAGAGGAACAATATACACGCCCCCTGGATACTATAAATGCCAATTGCCCAATTCCCCATCTTTCGATTAGGCACTTTACAGCCTTCTGGACTCAACATAGAGTTCAACAATTTCAGATCATAACCTGGCCCCTATCCTATATATATTTTTTATCCACACCTTTTGTTTGTGTCTTTTCTTCTCCCACATGGCAGCTGTCTTTCATTCTGCCAGCGCAATTTACACTTCATCTCGAGCCATCCTTTGTTTCTTAACCTGTCCCATTACCACCTCCTCTTGCCTTGAATATCTCTTAACCTCTCCTGCCTTCCACCCTATCACTAGACCTTCCCTTTTGTTCTTTCATCCCCTCCCCCATTTCCCCGCCTCTACACTTGCTTAAAAATCTGCTCCATTTCCTGCTTTCTTCCAGTTCTGACGAAAGGTCATCGACCTGAAACGTTAACTCTGTTTCTCTCCCAGTGTCTCCAGCAATTCTCTGTTTTTATTTCAGATTTTCGGCATCTGCAGTATTTTCGTTTTTGTACTGTCGCCCAATTAAGTGACCGCGCGCGCAGGCACAGGACGAAAGCGACGGCCAGTGAGAGGCTACGGGTCGAGAGGGGACACGCGAGCCGAGAACGGAAGAAAAGGAACCGGGCAACAGCCCGCGTGAGGGCAGTGCCACAAACAGGCACAGCAAGATCCAAACTCACCATACACCTTCACCTGGGCGGAGGCGGACTGCTCGGCGCCCTCGATGTCAGTCACTGTGACGCGATACGTCCCCTGGTCCCTTGCGGTGAAATTCAACAGGACCAAGGAGCCGCTCTCTTTGTCGAATCGCACCCTTGCCTTGTAAGCGGGGGACAGGTACATTTTGCTCATCTCCATCACGTACTGGAATATCCTGAGCGAGACGCCCCGCTGAAGCTTCCAGGTCACGCTGTGGATGTCACGCCAGGTGCCCTGGGTGTACTGAGCCTCAAACTCCAGCGGCTGTCCGATCATCCCATACAGCAGCTTCAGCTTCAGTTCAACCTGCACGCCTCTGGCTATACCTGGAGGGACAAGTGGAACAACACGTTGTTAAAGACAGAAACTGTAAGATCTTAGCGGTCTCTGAGTTCTTGGACAAGACACCAATAGGCAGCAGCCAGTATGTTTCAGCAATAGATCAAGATTTATTAAGCATACAGCGTAATATACTTAATATTAGGCGATAGTTTTAACGAGTAGCTCGCAGCCCTCGGTCTCTGGAACCTCTCGGACACAGATGACGCTGCACTGTCGGAGGGGCAGTACTGAGGGAGCGCCGCACTGTCGAGGAGCAGTACTGAGGGAGCGCCGCACTGTCGAGGGGCGGTACTGAGGGAGCGCCGCACTGTCGGAGGGGCGGTACTGAGGGAGCGCCGCACTGTCGAGGGGCAGTACTGAGGGAGTGCCTTACTGTCGGAGGGGCAGTACTGAGGGAGCGCCGCACTGTCGGAGGGGCGGTACTGAGGGAGCGCCGCACTGTCGGAGGGGCAGTACTGAGGGAGAGCCGCACTGTCGGAGGGGCGCTCCTTCAGTACTGCCCCTCCGACAGTGCGGCGCTCCCTCAGTACTGCCGCTCCGACAGTGCGGCGCCCCCTCAGTACTGCCCCTCCGACAGTGCGGCGCTCCTTCAGTACTGCCCCTCCGATAGTGCGGTGCTCCGTCAGTACTGCCCCTCCGACAGTGCGGCGCTCCCTCTGTACTGCCCCTCCGACAGTGCGGCGCTCCCTCAGTACTGCCCCTCCGACAGTGCGGCGCTCCCTCAGTACTGCCCCTCCGACAGTGCGGCACTCCCTCAGTACTGCCCCTCCGACAGTGCGGCGCTCCCTCAGTACTGCCCCTCCGACAGTGCGGCGCTCCCTCAGTACTGCCCCTCCGACAGTGCGGCGCTCCCTCAGTACTGCCCCTCCGACAGTGCGGCGCTCCCTCAGTACTGCACTGGGAGTGCCAGCCTAGATTTTTGTGCTCAAGTTCCTGGATTGGGACTTGAACCCACAACCTGCTGACTCAGAGGCCAAGGATGCTCTCCCCTGAGTCACAGCTGATACTGACATTTGGCTGCTGCCGCTTTTCCTGCATTACAACGGTGATTACACTGTGCCTATATGCATCTCTTCACTTCACCTGACGAAGGAGCAGCGCTCCGAAAGCTTGTGATTTAAAATCAA